>CM053786.1:685989292-686339292 GCA_028749045.1 Cupressus sempervirens | reverse complement strand
CTCTCCTGCTTGAAAGAGCTTTCTTCTGTGATTCAAATCTTTTGACTCTTTATATTGTTTATTCATGGGCCTATAATTTGAGCTTAACCCACTAATGTATTTCTTGAATATTTTCAATGAAATATCCAACTTCTTGATTATTGTGTGTATTTATTGGAAAATCAACCAATTCTACATTGCTTTAGGATTGATATCATATACAATTTACAAGCTATTGAGAATTCTAAAATAAATATGAAAATTCTACACTAACTAATATTGTAATTTTGATATCTATTAATTGATTTGACTGGAAAATAATTTTAAAAATGAACAAAAGAAAATATGAAATATGAAATAAAAATCAATTTATGTTTAATATTAATTATAGTTCTAGCTTACATTGTGAATCAAGGGTATAATTATAAATTAAAAAGTCAATGGGCCCTTGGTCTAATTTGAATGACTCACAAAGAGCCCACCATGGATCAAGTCTTGCTTAATGCAAGGCTCAAAGACATCATATGGGATGAGCTCAGGATCGTGCCTGGACGAATTTGGTGGATGTTCCTTAGTGCTTGGCTCTTAGCTGAAGAGATTTCAGGGACGCGTGGGCTTCTATCAATTTCCTAAAACTTGTTTGTGGATGACCTCCATTAGGGCCCGTTTGGTTGCGGGCATAGGAATTGAAAATTAGATTTGAAAATTAGAATGGGAATGGTGATTGAGAATGAGATTTGAAAATCACAATTCTAATCTTGTTTGGTTTAGCTGGATTGAAATTGGAATAAGGGCAGAAGAAAAAGAAGTGGATAAATGCGATTTAGTGTCCTCATAACAAATGTCACATTAAATGATGCCAAAATGGGTCCTCTTGCTGAATTCTTCCAGAACTTGAAGCTTTCGTCAAGCAAAATTCTGCCGGACTGATTTTTTAATGAAAATTGTGGTCTAGGGTCTGCCATATCTGGAGTCACCTGCAATGTGCCCTTGTTAATGTTTCTGTTTGTGATAATGAACTAGCTTCTTATAGTTTCATCAAACAATGGAAATGCGTACATCTTTAGCAAAGCCAGAACAATACTGCAATTCACGATCAAAACCAGTAAACTTAACAAAACTTCGGCCATCAAAGAAAAAATAAATTTGCTGCTACAGAGATCTAAAAACAACCCAATCAATTTAAATTTATGGCGGGGGAGATATAAACCAATAATATATATTTAGTTTGATTGGAATGTTCTTTGCATCCGCCAAGCCACGAAATTTCTCTGCTGGCGGACAGAGACCTTGGACCCGACAAAATCATAAAATTTGATTAAGTGAGAATGAGAATAGGAAGGGGCATTCCAATTACAAGTATTTATGGGATTTGATAAAAGCTCGTTTTGGACTATAATGGGAATTCGTAATCCTATTATCCATTCCAATTCTGCCAACCAAACAAAGAATTAAAAACGTATTCTAATTTTCAAAACCTATTCTTGTGGTATTCCAACAACCTAAGGGCCCGTTTGGTGAGCGGAATAGGAATACGTATTCTGGAATAGACCGTATTCTTGTTCTCCATTTGGTTCAATCAATATTTGATGGGAATTCACGAACCTGAAAATTTATGTTTTCTAAAATTTTTTAAAAATGGAATAGGAATACGTATTCCAATAACACCTATTTGGGTGGAATTGCAAAACCCCATTTTTGGGCCAAAATTGGAATACATATTCCTATTTTACTTCATATTCCAATCCCGTTTTGGTGAATTCAAATTTTTTGGAATATGTATTCTAAAATACGTATTCCTATTCCGCTCACCAAATGGGCCCGGGCCAAAATTGAAATACATATTCCTATTTTACTTCATATTCCAATTCTGTTTTGGTGAATTCAAATTTTTTGAAATACATATACCAGAATACGTATTCCTATTCCGCTCACCAAACGGGCCCTTAAAGAAAACCCAAAACGGATGGACGTTTGTGACGCCAAAGGAATCGAAAAATGTCGGGTGGAAAAGTCAAGAGAAGGCGTCAGTGAAAAAGAGGGAAGCATTACAGTCACACAATGCCATCAGCAGAGCATCTCCACTTCAAAGCATTCTGTCGAGGGGGTATGGAAATCCACCAAAGAATAATAGATAGAGGGTTTCTTTCAGATTTAATAGTTCTAAATGTTACCATGGATTTGTATGCAAAATGTGGATGGATGCAGAAAACACGGAACTATTTGACAAAATGCCTGAACAACTCACGGTTTCATGGAATACGATGATACGATGATATGCACTAAATGGTGCTATCGATGAGGTTATACAGATTTTAAATGTCTCGTCCTAATGTAATTTATGGACAGCAATATTTGCGGGATATGCGCAACAAATGTGATTGCTGAGAAAGCCGTAGCCAAATGCAATTACCAGGTCTGAAACAAACTCCACAACATTTGGCAGCATCATCCCAGCAAATTCTGAACTGGGAGGTGTCAAACTGGGTATCGAAATCTATCGATGTACAGTGGAAAGTGGATTTTTGTTAATTTTTCTGATTACCAGTGGCTTTATGGATATGTATGCAAACCGTGGAAGCATTCAGAAGGCTCAGATACTGTTTGACAAAACGTCTCAACGAGATGTCTCGTGGACTTCAATGATCGTAGGATTCACACAAAATTGGTTTGTTGAACAGGTTTTGGAGACTTTAAAGCAAATGTGATTAGGTGTAATACCCAATTCCACAACCTTTATCAGCATCTTCCCAGCCTGTAACCAAATGGGGGCTTTGAACAAACTATAGGAATCCATCAAACCATTATAGAAGGCGGACTTTCGACAGACTTTGTAGTTGTGCATGCCCTGATAGACATGTATGCAAAATTTGGAACCATATGGGCACATGAACTATTTGACAATATGCCTCAAGGACAAAATGGGCTTGTTGAAAAATCTCTGAATACCTTTAAACAAATGCAATTATTGGGTTTAAAGCCAAGCTCTTCAACCTTTGCCAGCAGTCTCCCAGCCTGTGCCAAATTGAGAGGTTTAGAAGGGGTATTGAAATACATCAAAGTATAATTGAAAGTGTATTTTTGTCGGATGTTGTAGTTGGAAATGTTCCGTAGACATGGACGGAAATTGTGGAAGTATACCCAAGGCACGGAAACTCTTTAGCAAAATGTCGGAAAGAAGTGGAGTGTCATTGACCACGATGATACCATGATATGCACAAAAAACAGGATCACCCAATGAATTCATACAGCCAAAGGCCGGATATCACCTATTCATAAAAAAAAAAACTTCAAAACATATAAAAAAAATCCTCAAGCTGCCAGCACAGCGCCAGCCAAAAGAGGAGGATCCTTATCATCAGAGCCCCACCCGAGAGTGGTGTGAGTAGACGGTTCAGGGGGAGCCCATCCATCATCAGCAGCGGCAGTATTATCTTCATCTTTCTCTCTCTCAGGCCTAGGAGGAGAAATGGTTAAGTCCAGCCAAGGAAACACCCACTTGGGGTCTGAGTGCATAGAGGGCCAACCGGTAGTAGGAGGAGCCATTTGAGACCACCTCGAGCCAGACCTCCAAGGAGGTGAGGCAGAGTGGTGCCAACCACCAGATCCTCCAGAAGAGTGGCGCTGACCAAAAGCACCACTGCTGGGAGAGTGGTGTGGCTGAGAGTGAGGTGTGTGAGAGCAGCGAGCAGAACTGCTTCATCCTCGATGGTACTGCGAGGAGGAGTACGATCGCTGGAGGTCAAATCCGGCGGAAAACTCCTCAACAAAATGTGGTATTGGGGTTATAGACTATGATGATTGCAGGGTATGAATGGAATGGCCTTGTTTGGGCTTGTTGAAAAGGCCTTGGAAACCCCTCAGGAAATGCAATTGGAAGATGTAAAGCCAAACTTGACAACCTTTACCATCATCCTTTCAGCGTGTCGCAGAATGGGACGCTTGGAGAAGGGTATAGACATCCGCCGAAGGATAATTGAAAGTGGACTTCCATCAAATGTTGTGGTTGCCAGAGCCCTCATATACATGTATCCAAAAAGTGGAAGCATACACAAGGCACAGAGGCAGTTTGACAAAATGCCTCAAGGAGACGTGGTCCTATGAACTGCAATTATAGCAGAGTATGCAATGCATGGCTATGGGGAGGATGCCCTTAAACTATTTGAGCTAGTGAAGCACTCTTGAGCAGATCCAGACCAAGTAAGCTTTGTGTGTCTCTTATTTCCATGCAGCCATGCAGGTTTAGTGGATGAAGGTTGTAAATGCTTGAGCTCCATGAGGGACTTGTATTGAATTACACATAAACTGGAGCATTATGTATGTGTGGTTGACATTCTTGCTCATGCTGGCTATCTTGAGGAAGCTCTTATCTTTATCATCAAAATGCCAATGAAACCTGCTATTGTCCTGTGGATTTGTTTACTTAGAGCTTGTAGATCACCTATGAATAGGAGGTAAGATTCTATTTCAGCAAATGTCCTTTTCGAGCTGAACCCTAAGGATGCTGCACCTTATGTTCTTCTGTCAGACATCTACACAGAAGTGGGCAGGTGAGGGGATTCTCAATAGGTAAGGAGATTGACGAAAGATAAAGCAATAAGAAAGGCACGTAGACGCAGTTGTATTGAAGTACATAAAAGAGTACATGCTTTTTATGCCGGGGACAGATCACATCCACAAACACAGGAGATCTATGCAATGTTAGAGTAACTTTCTTGTGCGATGAAGGCAGCAGGGTATGCTACAAAAACAAGACTTGCATTGAATGACGTGGAAAAAGAATTATTCCTCAATCATCACGGTGAGAAGTTGGCAATTACATTTGGGTTGTTAAAAACATCCCTCTTTGATCGACTATTAGAGTTGTAAAGAATCTTTGAGCATGTGTTGAGTACTACAATGCAACCAAATTTATCTGCAAGATAGTTGCAAAAAAAAATGTCGTAAGAGAAGCGATTAGATTCCATCATTTCAGTCATGGACAGTGTTCTTGTGGAGATTATTGGTGATGCTAAATGAAGCAGGCTAAGCACGATATCAAACTTGCAGTGACAAGAAGGAATCAGATTTTATATGGTACCATACTCGCGGCGATAACAAGGAATCAGATTTTATGTTTCACTTTATAAGAAGTTATTTTCTTAAAAGCTTTGATAGGCACACCATGCTGTTGAGTTCAGAATGTAAAGTATCCATCCTTGCTGACATATATTTGTGAAATTCGTGTTAATACTTGCAGTATATTGTTGTCGAGATGTCTGGACATGGCACCAGTTTTGACGAAGCATGTACATGTCTGGAACATAAAGCTAGAGGAATAGGAAAATCAACTGCAAATGAGCACTTGGAGGAAATGAAAAGTTGCGCGCCTATGGAAATGTAAGAAAAAAGGTTGATAATCAATTGAAAATAGCTTGATAATTCTTTACTACAACATTTGTATATTTTTTTGTCCTTTAATTTTGATCGTATTAGCTTGGTCCATTAACAGGCCTTCATATAGAATTAATTATATAAATCAGTTTTTGTGTGCAATAAGTTTAGAGGACTTAGCTGTGGGTTTTATAGGGGTCCATTTGTAATTGAAAATCCTTTTCTGAAATGTCATTGATGCAGACAGCGCCTCAATCCTCTACCATGCAAACAACTCTAATTGAATTTGTTAAAAACAAAGAGAAACAGACAATCAATTTATTTCATGATTTGCAAAACAGTTACAGGCAAGCAAAACTGTCTTACAGTATTCCTCCATACTATAACAAAACCAAACCTCAGGAAAAAGGTAACAATAGTTACAATCTAAAAATAGGATCGACCAAAAATGAAGTTAAAAGTCTTTCAGTGGGCGCTGACTTAGTAATGTCTATATTGTGAATCATGGTTACATTGATCATCCAATTCAGTAATCAAAAGTTAATTTTGATCACTAAAAATAACATTAACTTTCACCATATTTCATGTAGATTATATCAGCTATTTGATCATTGAACCAAATAATTCACAAACAATACACATATAAACAGCTTACTTCCATACATCTAAGCATTCATCAAAACTACGAACATAAAACCTGACAAACGAGCTGAAACAACTTATCTAAAAGCATACTTATAGGATCTATAAAAGCTGTCTGTTGTAAACAAGGAGGGGAAGATGAGAAGAAAAGGTGGAAGACTAGAAGGAGAGGGAGAAGACGATAAAGTGTGGGATGATGACGAAGCAAACCCCAAAAAAATGCAAAAGAAGATAATGGAGAAGACGGTGGAGGAAAAGGAGAAGAGGAAGGTGTAGAAGAAAAAGAGGAGAAGGCTAAGAAGAAGGAGAAGATGAAAAAGAAGTAGAAGGTAAAGAAGAAGAACAAACAAAATAGATTGAGAAGGAGAAGGAGAAGATTGGGAAGAAAAGAAAGAGGGGGAGAAGAGGGGGAAGGAGGAGGATGAGGAGAATAAAGAAAGAGAGAAAGAGGCGAAGGAGAATAAAAAGAATGAGGAAGAGGGGGAAGACATGAAGAATACGTAGGAGTTTAATAAGAAAATGAAGTAGAACTGAAAGAACAAGGTATATTTTCTATCAGTATAACCATTGCACCCCTATTAAGTGCACATGGAAATAGGAAATATAGTTTTAGGGGCAGGTGGACAGTCTAAGCGCAGGAGTAGCAACAAGGTCGACAATCCTGGGCGTGGTGGCTCCAAAGACTTCGGTCATATCCAAATCCCCTTCCACACTCCATTTAAAGCAATGAATGAACTGAGCCAAAATAAGGTTCGTGGTCACAACGGCCATGCTTGCTCCTGGGCATCCTCTCCTTCCTGCTCCAAATGGCAACATATCAAAAAAGTCTCTGTCTCTCACAATATCAACATTTTTATCTATAAATCTCTGTGGCTTGAATTCCAGAGGATCCTTCCACACCAATGGGTCCCTTCCAATAGCCCAAGCATTGACAATAAGCCTGCTTCTCTCAGGAATGAAGTACCCACCAACTCTACAATCTTGTGTGGATTCGTGTGGAACCAGCAATGGTGCCACTGGATATAACCTCAGCGTCTCCTTTGCCACACATTGCAAGTACTCCAAGTTTGGCAAATCATCCTCACTTACACACCTCTCTCTCCCCGCCACCAAATCCATTTCCTCTTGCATTTTCTTGACCACGCCTAGGTTCTTAAGAATCAAACTCATTGCCCAATTTGACGCAGTAGCTGTCATTTCAATTCCAGTGAAGAACATATCCTGTAAAAATTATACAATTTCCTTTTCAAAAATGCGGCCACCCTTAAATACATCACACTAAGAAGAAAATCAAGGTTGAGAAAAATAAATCAACTTTAATTGTTTAACACTTTTAACTTAAGATTTAACTTCAAAATCAAACCAAACCTCAGTGTGTGATGTTTAAACAAATCCAAAAAAAAATATCAGTCAAATAGAAAAAGATTAATAAAGGGGATTGCATTATAAATGAAAAGTGATTGAATATGTATAAAGACAATGGCTTTAATGTTTTCTTCTGTGATTGGCATTCCATCGAGGCTCTCCATTTCCAAGAGCAGGTCAATGATGTCCTTCGTATCAGACTCCAGCAACTGCCCCTTGCGCTGCTGGTGCTCCTCTACTATTTTATTTATCACTTGGTCGAAGAACTTGTGCACCTTCTTCATGCACCCCTTCACTCCTTGCAAGTCCATTCAGTCCAAGCAAGGAATGAAGTCCCCAATATTGATAAGGCCAATAGTAGCCGTTGTCTCTGTAGCCATCTTCTTTAACTCTTCGCCATGACCGCCCAGATGATTGTCACGGTTAAAAGAAATATTGGTACCAGAAAGCATGCGCCACATAACGGCCTGCCCAAACAACGAAAACATGTTGGTGAGATTAACGGGCTTCTTACCCTGCTTAGACATCTCCCATACCGACCGGAGAATGAGAAGCATTTCTTGTTCTTGTACACATCTGAATGACTCAATCCTTTTCGCATTCAGCAATTCTACCATGCACAGCTTCCTCATGTGTCTCCAGTAAGTCCCGTAAGGTGCAAATATCAGGTCCTTGTTATTATATCCAATGTATTTTCCTACAGCAGAAATAGGCCTGCTTGCAAAAACCAAATCGTGGGTTTTCAAGAACTCCTTCGCCATGGCAGAAGAGGAAATCACAACAGTGGAAACAGAGCCCAATTTCAACATCATGCTGGGCCCATATTTCTTCGCAAGTTCATGAAGATCACGATGAGGAAGCTTTCTCAGCTGGTTCAGATTTCCAATAATGGGCCAGGCAAACGGTCCAGGGGCTCATCTCAATCCCAGTGAATTCTTCCTATTCAGGCTAGATCTATACAACACCCATAAGAAAACTACAATTGAACAAATTACAGCCATTGCTGGAGCATACACACCCTCTTCTATTACATTTCTAAATGCATGGAACGATGCAGGCAACTCAGAAAAAGAAGCCATATTGAACTAAGATGCAGAAATTGCTCTCTCTATGTGTCAAATTTATGGTGTTTATTTGATTTGAGATGGATAGTGGCACTAAAATGTGTTGCTAGATTTTCTTTTATATTAGTCAAGTTGTTCATTTCGTAGTTCTACTATATTTATTTAAAATACAATTTGCTGAATGTTGTGCACCTTTTAAAAAAATTTCCAGTTATTCATTTTATAGTATGCATGCTATTAAACTTATTTGATTGCAAACCGAATCTCATAGCTTGATACTCTTTTTATTTATTGAATAAAAGATCCGTCGACGTTAAATCAGCTGTTATGACTCACATTTATTTGATTGGTTTTTAATTATGTGACCACTGCAATCTGCTGGATAAAATAAGTCCTGCTCGAATTAAATAGAGCTAGGGGTGACTAACCCCATGTCCCCATGCGGCTGCTTATGCTTGTTTTGTGCTTAAAAGTAAGCATAAAAGTGTCCCCATGCAAATTGTTAATTAGCAGAAAAGGATAATTACGAATCTTCTCCTATTTTCATGGAGCAGCAGCTGCTTAACAATTACAAATAAAACTGTTGAAAATAGGAGGGGCTGAAGTTAAGCAACAACTACATCCTGAAAAAAAGATCAAGTTTCTTCATAGTTTTTCTTCCCTCCATTTTATATTTCCCTCCGATTTTCTCTTTCTATTTTTACATTTCCCTCCGATTTTCTCCCTCCAAAATTTATATGTATAAATCATTACAAATTGAAATAATTTTTTTTATTTTGATGACACATACCTTAAAAAAAATAAGCAGATTTAAAAATTCCATGGAGCCACCTGCTCATAAAAGGTTCCTTAAAATGTGGAGCAGCGGCTGCTAGCCAAATTAAGCTTAATAGCTGCATGGGGACCTCCTCTAATGGGCGGCACATGTTTCTGTTAAAAGAATTATTGGGATTGTTAGTTTTGTTCATTGCAAATTTAATAAAGCCGGTATCATAGCCGACAAAGAACTGTTAAGTTCCTGTCGAGTACTACTTAATTCATTCAATTTAATTTTTAATTGACCGAATCTTTTATTAAGTAGAATTAAAATTTTAAATAACAATTCTATACTTTATATATATATTTAAAATAATTAAAAGATTAATTCTCTCTTTTATTGATTATAACAAGTGTGAAATTTAATTTTCATTGTCAAATCATCTTCATTAGCGTTAATGAAATGGCTAAATTCTAAACTAAATGTAAAGTATGCCATGTCTACCGCCCATGCATATGTCTCATACCATACCATACTCCTGGTATGCTCCCTCCTATTATAGTGTCCTTTTAACACAGTCAAATCGTGTAAGTGCAAACCAATATAATTCGGTAATATTGAATATGATTATATTCAAAAGATATATTTTTCAAAGCTCACTTTCATTTATGAATTCCAAAGTTGCATATGTAAAATTAAAATTTAGCATTACATCATATGCAAGTTTAGAAATGCGATTACCAAAAGGCTAGCAAAACAGATATCAATTATGTTTGTAATTAATTATTTCAGGTAATTGACATTTATTTTTAAAATTTAAAATTTAGATATTTTATCATATTAATTTTTTTTATAAATAAATATATATATATATATATATATATATATATATATATATATATATATATATATATATATATAGTTTTAAATATAATTAACTTTTATTTATTTTTATTTATTGTGAATTTAATTAGTATATGTTTCTAGCACATGTGATTGTGTGTAAAGACATTCATATATTTAGAAATAGTCTTAGGAGATTTATGGAAAGATTTTTTGGAGTATTTAAATCTTGTTTCATTTCTTTCTAAATGTATTTCAACATTTGTTGGATGCTATTTACTTATTGTTTTAGAAAGATGTAAGTTATATAAAACCTATTACTTTTAATACTCTATCTATACCTATATTACAATTTTCTAATTAATATCTAGCAGTTGTGCATTTATGTACATGCAACAATCTTATAATAGATATATTATGTTTCTATAGAGAGGAATAATTAGCAATTAATTTTTAATTGTTGACTATATCCATGCGAATATGATACATGATGTGGAGTTTACATATTAAGTAATATTAAAAGAAAGTAATGATTAGAAATAGAACAAGTAAATTTTACGAGGAAAGCATACTATTCTTGAAAATGAAAATATATTATTTGAGAAAGACAATTGTAAATAATCTTATTATTAGGTGGGCTATAACATTAGAATAAGTTGTGTAAATTTACTTAAGTGTACAAGAGATGTGTAAGAAAACTTGTAGTGTCTGAGTGGATGTGGTATATTATGATCTATAAAAGAACATTAGAATTTTGTTAGTTAGATGAAGGTTTTGTAGAAATGTAGAAATGTACGAAGGAAAAATATATTTACTATATAAATAATTAACTGTAAACAAATTTGCTTAAAGAAAAAGATTACAAGTAGATATTGCATTAGATAGAGTGACATGTGTTTGAATCTTGATATATCATGTTTGAAATCTGAAATGTAGTACACCTACTTTGTAAATGTGGTATTAGTTATAAAGAATGTAAAAAGCACAAACAAAAAAGTTAAAATAGGTTTCAATTACTCATTTTAAAGTTTGGATGGAATACTAAAACTCAAAAAATGATTGCATTTTTTTTGTAAAATCAATATGGAGCCCTTCGTGATGAGAATTAGTTTTATTTAAGTTTATTAGGTTGCGATGTAGCTCTTAAATACAAGAATTGCCCCTAGTCATACTAGAAAAGAAAAACTAAGATTAAAGAAACATTTCACATTAAATAATAATTATTTAGAGACAATAATATAATGTTTACATGTTTCTATTTTGGAGGATTTTTTTAGGTTTGTGGAAAGAAGTAGAAAAAGTGTACAATTGAAAAAGGTCAATTAAAGATGTTGGAGAACTTTTGAAAAAATGTACAACAAAAAAATCAATTAAAGATGTTGGATAATTTTGTGGTAGAGATTGATTTTTTCCCCCTTAACTTGCTTACACTATAATAGTCTTGTCACTATAGTAATGGGAAGTGACTAAGCTTTGTATTCAAGTTTTTTTTATTGTTGATTATTTTCATTATTAAATTTTAAATAAAAGATTTAAAAAGTATATTTTAAAGATTTGAAATTGTTTTGAGTGTCATTTTATATAGAGTTTAGCGGCTTCAAGAACATACAATCTTAATAAGGAAATAACATATATATTTTATAAGTAGACAAGGGAAGAATAACTTAAAGAATCTATCAAATCTATAAAAGTGAATTACTTGGCTCCACCAAGAAAAAGAAATCTCAGAATGTCGACTAAATAGAAATAAAGGAAAGGAACCAATACGAACTTTTAGATCAAAAGTAATAATGTGAATATAAATATATATTCAAAATATAATTATTTATCCTTTTTGGGTGGGACAGAGATGATTATATGGTGGTTCACATGTAAATTCTAAATTAAATATTTCATAAGATTGGTGAGTTTCATTTATTTATGAAATGGATCTAAAACCTTGATCAAACAAGAAGCTCCTATCAATGTAATAGACTGTAAAAACCTCATGTACATTTTTGTTTTGAAATCAGTGATCTTTACATCTTTGAATTTAGAATACCATGACAAAAGTGTGCCATATTTGATTATTTGACCTCAATAAAAAAAATGGTTTTAATAGTTTGGAGTTTGGATGTTCAGAGCATTTAAAAGATAATCTATATTTTTTTCAGAAAATTATTTATTAGTTGGAGTGTTAATGATTTCTCGAATATATACCTGATATTCTTCTTTTAGATAGATTGGTCTGTAGGGTCCATGAGAATTATTTGTGTAGATTATAGAAAAATCCTCTAAAATTAAGAATGATGAGACATGAAATATGAGGATAAGACAATAATAATAAGAATAAACAAGCATTTGAAGTATATTAGGAAAACACATGGATCAACAAATAGGTGGAGATAGAACTTCATAATTCAATTTAGTAATGCACATTCAATTCAAAGCACTTAGCAAATAAAAAATTTAGAACTTTTTAAAGAAGGAAATGTTAGAGTGGGATTGTTGTTGTACCAAAAGACTGATATTTCAATACTTGATACAACCACTCAACTTATAGTACACATGATGCAGTTAAGCCCTTGTCATGAATTTCCTAAGGGGAGCATTGAACAAGTTTCCAACAATCACCCCCTTAGTTTTACCCGAGGGTCTAAGGATTAGAAGTTGTGACTGAAATGTCCCTTTTCTGATTTGATATGGTATTTCACACCTCTAATCAGATTTTCAAAAATCAAACAACTGCTATCACAAAGATCCACCAAATTTCTCAAGAAACCCCAAATCGGGTATGTTGAAAATAGTGCTAAAAGCTTCACAACTTCACAAATTATTAATGAATCTGAAAATGGAAATTTTTACAGAACTTTCAGCAGCATAACAGCCTACAAATTGACATTTCCAGATCCGTATAGCCTTTACACAATAGCTTGAAAATGTAGGACCAAAACTATGCTCATCGGGCTCCCGAAATAGCACAAAATATGCCCGAAAACACCACAAGAACACTAATAATCTATCTCAGAAGTTTAATCATGTCCCAATATATATATTCAGATCTATTTTAATAGCTTAAAGTATAAAATACAGCAGCAACCAAAACTGATATGAAATACTCAACCGGAAACACCAAACTCTTACAAAAATACACCCGGAAACTCACAAATCTGCACTGTTCAGCACAAAGGCAAACTCTGTATGAGCATGCACATGGAATGGCTTCAAACTCCCGTCCTTAGCCTTCCTGGAAACCTGCAAACTCCCGTTCTTGGGTCTCCCTGGAAACCTGCAAACTCCCGTTCTTGAGTCTCCTTCTCCACAGGTTTGGCAGCCTCTGAAGAATAACAAAGAATGAGTGAAAATCAAGTCTGGAATGAGCCCAAAATGCCTCCAAACCCCTTAAAAGAGGGCATAACTGTAACTCACGTCCAAGAGAGGTTAATGAAACTTATTTTAATAATAATTTTTATTTATTAGTCCAACGGTTTCGAAAGATTAACCCCCTTTTTCTGAAACTTCACTTTCTTGGGCCCGCCTGCCTTAGCAAAGATTTTCTTTTTTAATTATTTGAAAAGGGGACATGACAAGTCCTCCCCTCCCAATCATTGCTTGTCCTCAAGCAATGGCTGAACAATAAACCAATCAATCCACCTGGATCCCAAATGTAGTCATGAACTATACTACTACCAATTAACACAGGCTCCTGTAATATCCTCTGCAATATGACCAAGAGGAATCCATAATCAAATTGACAATTATAGCTCAACCAAACTCCAAAATCACCACTACCACAATCAAAAACCCATGAGGCACAAACTCTTAGAACATCAGAACCCAAGTAAAGTGGACAAATCAAACTACCAACACAGTAAATACCATCAACGCATCCCACTGGCCTATATGGAATGTACAATCCAACTCTGCAACAATGGTGAACCCTCTCGAATGAAACTGTACCAAGTATGGAGAATCCACACACTGTACAACTCCTACAGTCAACACAACTCTGCAAATCATCGGCCACTATCTCATAACCATAACTCCCATACACTGCTGATGGTGAAAAGACATTACAAGATAACGAGTAAGAAATGGAATCCAAACCAAATTTGTCTGCCATCAACTCCTCAGCACAGGGATCAAATGCTAACTGATGTACATACCTTGCAATATAATGTTGATAAAAAAAACCAACCTCAGTCAACAGCTCACCATGAAGAAGTGATACAACCCATTGATCACCAGCTAAGTCAAGAGATGTCATAGCCAAAGGAGTAGAATCAATAACAACACCTGCTAAAGCATCACTCCAAAAATCCTGCTCTAAGTCATGTATTATCAACCTGTCAATTGCAGGACCTATCACCATGTCATGCCCATCACAAATCTCATCCCAAGGCATCAAACTATCCCATAACTGATGATAAGCACTAGGAACCAAAGTACATCTCTGTACCATCATCTCATCAACATGGTCATCAAAGGTAGATAGATGAGCATACCTCACAGTGTAATGCCGATAGAATGCACCAATCTCAGTTAGTGGCTTAGACTGCAATCCAGATGTAACTAACTGCAATCGATCATTAACCAAGTTGGAACTGACTACTACCTCTGAAGACATTGCGAAGGGAGTAGTATTACTAGTAGGAACCATGCCAACTATCAGCTGACCAACATCACACATGGTCTTTGATACAACATCTCTAGTCTTTGTACCATTAGTACTAGAGGTCACCACCATGTCAGGCACACCACAAAAATCTGCTACAGCACCCAACTCAATTGAACCTGACTCTAGTGGGAATGAACCTGATATGCCAATGTTAGTATCAAGGATGGATGCATCCCCATCTCCACTGTCTCTAACAATCTCGACCATGGACATCCTCGGATCACCAAACACCATAGCTTGTGACTGTATAGAATCAGGTAAAGACTGTAGCCGCTCTAACTCCATGGTCACCTTAGCCAAATGAAACTGTGACTCCTTGAGAGCCAATTGTGTACTCTCAAGAATCTCAGAAGTCACCTCAAGCTGCTCAGTAAGATCACTCACCTCATCTTCCTTGGCCAACAATGCATCACATGCTGTACTGCCCCACTCCATAAGATAATCTCTGTCGACTACCAACTGCATATAATTCTGTCTCAAAATCCGAATAGCCTCCCATAAAGAGTGGATCTCTGTCAAGGAAAGATAACTTCCTCCCTGCTCATCACTAGTAGGAGAACCCCATCCATAAACTGCTAACAACTGACGAGTAGCATCAAAATGTTGGCAAGTGATAGAAATGTCTTGGTCACTAACTCTCAACTGATTAGACACATGATGGCACTGGCTTGACTGTCTCCTACAAACCTCCTCTGATGCACTGTCTGAAGGAGTGTCCTCAAAGTTACTAGTCTCTAGAGTATTACCATCTATATCCTGTGAATCAAATCTAAAGCTCATATCAACATACGGAGTATCAAAAACATTAGCATTTCTGTCCAACTCCTCTATACCCAAGGAAACTAAGTCTTCAAAACTGCCCATTGCATCCTTCTGGATGTCATCAATGCCAATGTGATCCTCGGACTCATCTATACACACTGCCAAATATGAAATATCATCAACACATTCCAGAAAGTATGGCCGACTGGATATATGAACAAAGCCCAACATTGGTGTATAAAAACTAATACCAACATCATACAAGATACTGGCACAAGAAAAGACAACACCATGTAATCTGCTAATCAAATCCATGATAGCACCCAAACAAACACTGCTACCAAAAAGTGTTAAAGATCTCCAGTCAACTGAATCCCAAATGCCAATATAACAATCTCGAGTCCATATCCGTAAACTAGAATTAGCTGGTAACTCAAGCAAAATCCTGACTTGAGTAATATGACCGATACCAACTAACTCCACATACCTGTCATGATGAGATAATGTAGTGACAATACTGTCTTCACACACCTTCAGCTGGCGGGATAAATCATGTGAAGTACTACTAGCCTCAACCTCATGTGACGAAGCATCTAACTGTGCCTGGTACTCTCTCTCAAAAAATTCATGAATGCTCAATGTCTGCTCATCTACACCAGGTATCTCACCATCATGCACAACAACATCCTCATAATCATCATCCTTGAGGTCAAATCTATCTATCACTCTTTGACTAAAATCATCAAATGCAGTTACCTGATCATGACCTTGAGTAGTCATTCCATGATACCACCAATCATAGGCTGCATCTTCCAAGTGTAGACTTGCAATTTGAACAACATCACTCTCCTTCATGGGGTTAAGTGTGAAGAAGGTCTGTAATTTTTGTAGCCATGCTCTAGCTGAAATTTTATTTGTTCCATCAAAAGTAGGTGCTATAAACTTGCTTATTTTATTTTTGAGCTCTCTTCCACTTATGTCATGCTCCCTTCTGTACTCTTTCTTGGGCATCAAAGTGTTCATCATATCCACATATTCTCTAAAAGGAACTGAACTACGAAAGTCATCATCTAAGCCATTATAAGTAGCTCTTAATGTAATCAAGTTACCTGTAACCTCTTCCATAGGATTAATGGCTGGATTTGGTACTGGTGGCTCATCTGCAGGCAAGAAAATAGTTTCTGTTGATTTAGATGGTGTGGATTTCAGATTTCTTGGCTCCTCTGAAGTGCTCCCTTTCTCATTAATAGATGCAACTCCTTGTAGTTTTTCTGTCAATATTCGCAAAGCCTCTCTAGTTTTTGCCAAACTATCCACTGTTTGCTTCTGAGTATTTTGGATGTCTTGGAAGAATTTCTTTGCCATCTTATCTGGATCAGCCATACTTTTCCCTTCCTTGGATTTTGTACTTTTACTTTCAACTGGAGGTTTGATCAAAATTTCTTTATTCTTTTCTCGCTGCAAATATCTTTTTTTCTCTTTCACTTAGTTGCATGCAACCATAAATTTTGACATGCAACTGATTAGAAGCAACATGCAACCACCAAATTCACCAAGAACTAACATGGATATGATTAGAAGTAGAATGCAACCATAAATTTTGACATGCAAGATTTGGGTAGTTATCAAAACTAACATGCAAGATCTGGGTAGTTGTCAAAACTGACCTGCAACTTCTACAAACCCTCAGGCTGGCAAGATCATGGCTCTGATACCACTGAAATGTCCCTTTTCTGATTTGATATGGTATTTCACACCTCTAATCAGATTTTCAAAAATCAAACAACTGCTATCACAAAGATCCACCAAATTTCTCAAGAAACCCCAAATCGGGTATGTTGAAAATAGTGCTAAAAGCTTCACAACTTCACAAATTATTAATGAATCTGAAAATGGAAATTTTTACAGAACTTTCAGCAGCATAACAGCCTACAAATTGACATTTCCAGATCCGTATAGCCTTTACACAATAGCTTGAAAATGTAGGACCAAAACTATGCTCATCGGGCTCCCGAAATAGCACAAAATATGCCCGAAAACACCACAAGAACACTAATAATCTATCTCAGAAGTTTAATCATGTCCCAATATATATATTCAAATCTATTTTAACAGCTTAAAGTATAAAATACAGCAGCAACCAAAACTGATATGAAATACTCAACCGGAAACACCAAACTCTTACAAAAATACACCCGGAAACTCACAAATCTGCACTGTTCAGCACAAAGGCAAACTCTGTATGAGCATGCACATGGAATGGCTTCAAACTCCCGTCCTTAGCCTTCCTGGAAACCTGCAAACTCCCGTTCTTGGGTCTCCCTGGAAACCTGCAAACTCTCGTTCTTGGGTCTCCTTCTCCACAAGTTTGGCAGCCTCTGAAGAATAACAAAGAATGAGTGAAAATCAAGTCTGGAATGAGCCCAAAATGCCTCCAAACCCCTTAAAAGAGGGCATAACTGTAACTCACGTCCAAGAGAGGTTAATGAAACTTATTTTAATAATAATTTTTATTTATTAGTCCAACGGTTTCGAAAGATTAACCCCCTTTTTCCGAAACTTCACTTTCTTGGGCCCGCCTGCCTTAGCAAAGATTTTCTTTTTTAATTATTTGAAAAGGGGACATGATAGTGACCAAGCTCTGATACCACTTGTTAGAGTGAGATTGTTGTTGCACCAAAAGACCAATCTATCAATGCTCGATACAACCACTCAACTTATAGTACATAGGAGGCTTTTATTCCCTTGTCATGAATCTTGAGGGGAGTGCTGAACAAATTTCCAACATGAAAATGCTTATTAGGATACAAAGCAATTGTGTGGCATTAGAAAAAACAAATAGAGAGAAGCTAAATGATTGCAAGATAACTAGATTGACCATAAATGGAGGAAAGCCTTGTATAGTTTTAATAGAAGACCCAACATAAATGGAGCCATCAGTTAAAGTAATATGGACGAGAAATATCAGTTATGGTTCACAAAGCTACAAAACAAAACCCATCAAATAATAAGAATAATAGCATGTGATTTAATAGGAATTTCAAAGTGATAGAATATTGTCACAAAAAATCTAGCTGGAGACAAGCTAAAGCTCTCATGAGTAAAATAGTAAGATGAATGGAAATAAGGTAAAGTTCTTACCTCAAATTTTGAAAACAAGTTTCTTACACCATGTAATATTTTATGCATCAATGATACAATGTGCAAGTGATCTTTTTCAGCCAAAATGAAAACCTAAATTTCCAAAGAGCCGACTTATTGCAAATCATAAAACCTACAAATTCTAAAGAAAATCCATTAAGATGTATAAAATAGAAATTGTTACTAAATTAGAAATATAGAGGATATATTCAAAAATTAGAAACTGGTCAATGAAAGGAAAATATCAAATATGAAAAAAACCTAAAAATAAGTTAGAGGTCAGAAAATATAAAAGCACGAGAAGGGTTGACAATTTTCCCACAAAAAAAATTGTAAAAACTAGGAGCAAAGCTCCTACATATAAGCCTATCGACTTAATTATATAATATATAACTTAGATTTATGTTTGTGTGGCATATGTACGTACGTACATACATACATACATACATACATACATATAATTAAATATATAATTAATAAAACACATATTAATCAATATATATTGAATATTAATATTATAGTTATATTAATGTTATATGACCATTATCTATTTTGTTATAAAAAATTATCATATTCAATATTTAAAATTCTTATTGCATGGGTGAATATTATTAATTTGATTATATTTAAATTAAAAAGTAATATTTTCATTTTCTTAATGTTGATATCAAATTAATATTAATTTGATAATAGATCAAAATGTAATGTTTTTGTTTGTTAATTTAATGAAAATCAGTTTGATTATGAAATCTTACTAAATAAATCATTTAATTGACTTTACTAGAATTTATCTAATAAGATTAGATGTCTTTTGTTCTCATATAAATATTTTAACATCTCCAATTCTATCTTCTACCATTTATCATTTGCAATTAATGTTATTTTCAAGTTAATATTAATTAATGTCTTATTACTTTAAATTATTAAAATAAATATAAAATTTTAAAAATATTTATTATTTTTATAGAAAAATATTATGTATAAAAGAATTACAATTTATTTATAAAATAAACAAGAATAATTTAAAATAACTTCAAGCATATGTGGAAGAAATAAATAAATAAAATTAATACATTGATCACACAACTTGTACTTATAAAAAAGACTTACAAAAGTAAAATACTAAAAGTAATTAATTCTTTTTAAGATCTAGATTTACTATTTCTAAGAATCAATATTGTATTAAAACACACATATATAATTCTATTAAATATGAACTTGTAACCTCTCTGTTATCTTTACTACTAGATGAATTTAAAATATACAAACAAATAACATTTTTTTAAAGAAAAATAATATTTTACAAGAAGAAATGTTAAATATAGTTTTAAGGACATGTGGATATCCTCAAGACAGGAAGAGCAAGAAGGTCCACACTCCTAGGTGTGGTGGATCCAAATACTTCCGTCATATCCAAATCCCCTTTCACACTCCATTCAAAACAGTGAATTAGCTGAGCCAACAGAAGGTTCATAGTCACAACAGCCATGGCTGCACCTGGGCATCCTCTCCTTCCTGCTCCAAACGGCAACATATCAAAATACTCTCTGTCCCTCATAATATCAACATTTTAACCCATAAATCTCTCTGGCTTGAAGTCCAGAGGATCATCCCAAAATGATGGATCTCTTCCAATAGACCAAGCATTGACAATAAGCCTACTTCTTTCAGGAATGAAGTACCCACCAACTGTACAATCTTGTGTTGATTCGTGTGGAAGGAGTAATGGTGACGCCGGATATAACCTCAACGTCTCCTTCACCACACACTGCACGTACTCCATGCTTGCCAAATCATCCTCACTTACAAACCCCTTTCTGCTTACAACTGAATCAATCTCCTCCTGCATTTTCTTGGCCACATTAGGGTGCCTAATAATCTCGCTCATTGCCCTGTCTAGCGTTGTAGACGTGGTTTCAACTCCAGCAACGAAAATATCCTTCAAAACATTATTAAGCCTTGTTAGATCAAGATGTAAAAGAACTACCCATTTTTAAAAACTTAAGAACCATGTGAATTAGAAGTGAATACATATGAAAACAATAGCTTCGATGTTTTCCTTTGTGATTTCCCTTCCATCGAAACTCCCTATTTCCAAGAGCACGTCAATGATATCCTTAGTTTCAGACTCCCTTCTCCGGTGCTGGTGCTCCTCTATTATTTTACCCATCACTTGGTCGAAAGAATTGTGCACCTTTTTCATGCGCCCCTTCACTCCTTGCAAGTCCATCCAGTCCAAGCAAGGAATGAAATCCCCAGTATTCACAGCTCCTACTGTAGCTACCACTTCTGCTGCCATCTTCTTTATCTCTTCTCCATTCAAAGAAATTTCGGTGCCACCTAAGCTTCGCCAAATGACAGCCTGCACAAACGATGACATCATGTTGGTGAGATTAACAGCTTTCATCCCCTGTTCAGACATCTTCCACACTGAACGAACGGTGGAAAGTGTTCCTTCTTCTCGTATACATCTGAAGGATTCGATCCTCTTTGTGCTCAGCAATTCCACAACGCACAGCTTCCTCATGTGTCTCCAATAAGATCCGTAAGGTCACAAAATCAGATCCTTGAAATCATAGCCGATATATTTTCCTGCAGCAGTGGGCTTGCAAAAACCACATCGTGGGTTTTCAAGAACTCCTTTGCCATGGCAGAAGAAAAGACAACAACAGTGGGAACAGAGCCCAATTTCAACATCATGATTGGTTCATATCTTTTCCCAAGTTCGTGAAGGTCACGATGAGGAAGCTTTCTCAGCTGGTTCAGATTTCCAATAATGGGCCATGCAAACGGCCCAGGGATAACCTCTGTCCCAATGAATTCTTCCTTTTCAGGCTAAGTCATGCAAAACCCACAAAAAAAATATGAGCAAACAAAGTGTAACTGTTGCTGAAGCATAGAGACCGTCTTTTGTTATATTTCGTGCATGAAAAGATAGAGGGGAGTCAGAGAAAGCCATGTCAGAAAAGAATGCAGGAAATACTCTCCATTCAAGTTCTATGATGGTGTTGGCATAACTGTGCATACGACACTGTCGGTTATAGTGTTTATCAGTAACACTGTGTATTCGTCACGATATGTATGACATAGCTTTCATATATATTTATTTCCAATGTAAATGTTATAGTGTGCACGACATTGATTGATTCCAGTTATTTAATTTCAAAACGCACTTGCTTGGTTGATTCTTTTGTCGCGATTTGATTAGGTCATTATAATTGTTGACGTAACTGATGCTCCGACTCACACTTCCACTGCTGTTCTGCGGCTGGGCTTAACCCAGCACACTCGAAACGTTGACTGCTTCGAGTGCGTTAGGTGAGGTCCAGTTGTAATCCCTCTGCTTTCATTGTCGTTCACAGACCATTTGTGGAGTATCGATGGGGAGTCATATCATGGGCACGGGCTAGGGTGCAAATTATTTGTCCTCCCACCTGCATGTCAATTCATATTATGTCTATCTAATTTATGGACTCGGCTTTTCTTCTAAGTTGATCAATTTTCAAAAGATCGAAAACATCATAGATTTTTTTTGAAATTTTTAACTTTTGATCTTCATGATCTACACTGTTTGTAGTCGAAAACAACAAAAAAAAGAAGAAAAATCATTATGTTTTGGTGAATGCGAAAAAAATAAAAAGTTTGACTTTCTTTTGGTACTTTTTTGTGGAAGATTAGCCTGTACCCCAACTTATTATACAGGTTACCTCTGTAGTATTTTACAATGTCTGGAGGATAATAATGGATTTTGATTTATTTTGAGATGAACTGTAAAACTGTAAATATTAAATGAGCAAAGAAACGAAACAAAATCAGAATAAAGAAGACAATACACAAAATACAATAATTTTGTGATTTGGCAAACCTTGCCTACGTCCATAATACTCAAGAAGAAAAATCTTTATTATAGAAATATCTGATACAATTACATGGACCACACAAAACATTTATAGAAACCTCTTTAAATGTGAAGAATTCAAAGAAAATGAATAGTGATATGACAGTTGAACTTCATATCCCAACAATCTCTATCATGAAGTCCAACCGGTATCATAATGCACTATGTCATTCCCTACTTCCTCTTTTGATTTACATCATAACAAACCCCGAGAAGACTTCATCTTCGCCGAACTTTGTTTGAGAACAACGCAAATTAATCTCCTCCAAATTTTATCAACTTGAATATAATCTAACAACTGAAAAACTTTTGTTCTAATGCTTCTTTCTCCTCCAATAATGAAGAAAGGATCTACAAAACTACCATCTTCCTCTTGAATTGAAATTTTTTTCGAGTCCACAATGCCTACATTAATTTGTTCCCATTGCTTCACCATTTGACTGTCACTTCCCCTACAACATTCTCCAATATAAAAATAGGATTGGCTTTTTCCAAAGTCGGCATCTATAATATCCACATAATGTGCAATAACGGGGTGTAGAATAGTTAAAGGACAATCGCCAGCCATCTATTTATCAATATGAATATAATCGTAGTTTTCATCAATCTTTGCAGGATTAGCCAAATTAGAAATTCCCTTCATATTTGTCTGGGACAAATAATGGAATGAGATGGTGATGTGCCCACAACTTATATGCATCTGTGAATGACGTGAGGGAACAAGTTTGGCCCCCAAATTGCTTGAATGTGACATGTTGTCCATCGTGTTACTCTGTACAGTATTACCCATTTTGAATTGGTTTACATCTATAGTCTTCCAAATTGCGTATCTGTAGACAGAATTACCTGCAACTATTAGAGGAGTCTGCAGAGGATTATCTATGGCTGTTGGGGTGTTGATAGAGTTGGTTTGAGTGACACCATTCAACAAAGTTGGTAGTCCAAAGGTGTCTTGAATCCAATAGATCACTAATAGGGAATAAGGGTGCATATTCAAGCTCAGATGCGTTTTAACAGATCGTTGGAATGTAACTAGTCCACAACTCATGAACACGTTGTGTTGTGACAAGGTGTCTTGTATTATAAACCTACACCCAAGACTTTGCCCAATATGCATCTTGATGCCCATAGTAGGGCCTTGTTGTAGAGGCCACAATCCATCTGCATCCTCCCAAGGTCATTGTCCACGTGGGTAGCTAGCATAGGAGTATTGACCAATTATTTTGGGCCCCAAATTTACCAAACTATGTTCATTGCCTCCAATTATTTTGAAAGCATGCACATAGTCCTCCATGGACTGTTGATGGACTTGACAGAGTTGCGCACGGTCAATTTTGTTGAAAGAATGTGCACAATCCTCCATTACCATCTCTAACTTTATGACTTGCTCAAGCCAGTGATCATCCAATGTCTCAACAATGGTCCCACCCATTTCATATTCACTCAGGCATCTATTCATCTGCATGTCCACCTGGTTGCAGGTTTGGTCATCGCCCTCCTAGTTTGATGTGTCATGTAGCGTAGAGCATCCTTCAATTTTCTTGCCAAAATTATCATCTTACGCATGTAAAAGAAAATCAAACCTCTCAGTTATCAATACCATGTGAGATCCTTCACCTGGCTCACTTTGAGCCCTTCCATCTTTAGAAGACAACATTGATATATTATGTGCTTCTTCTTGCTGAGCAACAGTTTGCACCTCTTGACCTTCTTCTTTTTCGATATGAAGGCCTCTCCTTTTGGCCTCCACCAATTGCCTATGCCTAGCAGCATGTTTGCAAGTTGCATCCCCCTAACTTGAGAGGCAAACTCCACAATAGTTTTGACATGGGACTCTAATGACACATCTTCTACACCTTCTTCGTTCTCAAAAGTAGGGACCATCTACTTGTTCAGTATACGGAAAATAAGTTGGAAACTTGTCTTACGAGGCCAACTATTCTTCTGAATAAATGTCATAGTTGCATCAACATTGCCAATGGAAATAATTCCATCTTTCACCTCTTCTACAGAGGAATTCTCCTTTTTTCCCTAACCATCACACTTCATAAATGTCATTCCTTTCTGACCTTTACATACACATCATCTCTTTCTAAATTTTCAAGAACTCGTTGATGAATGAATCAACTGTATCTTCTTCCATCTTTGCTCAACCTCACTAGGCTCTAATACCAATTGTAAATATTGAGCGAGCAAAGAAATGAAACCAAATCAGAATAAAGAAGACAAATAACACACATTATTTATTGTGGTTTGACAAAACTTGTCTACATCCACACTTAAGCAGGGAAATCTTGATTATAGAAATATCTGATAAAATTACATAGACCACACAAGTCATTTATAGAAACTCTTCAAATATGAAGAGTTGAGGGAGAATGAACAATCATATGACCATTGGGCTTCATATTGCAACAACTTTTAATAATAAATTAAAACTATAAAATTATATCTCGTGATTTTTTATTTATTGTTTACATTTATTTTACATTATTCTAGTTTAATTACTTTTATTATTACTTAAGATTTGTTATAATATTAATAATAGTTTAATTTTTTTATTATAAATATTATTTTTAGTTAAAATTTGTTATTATTATTTAAATAATATTTTTACTTTATGTTACTAACTAAAAATTGGTAAGTTATTCTATAGATATTATTTTTTGATTGATTAAGAAATGTTTAAGTGTAATTTTTTTGTAAAATTAAATAATGACGCTTTAAAATATTTAATTCTTTCGAGATTAATGAATGAATTTTGAATCTTTATAATTTAATATTTATAATCAAATTGCAAAAGAATATAATAATGAGATAAATGTATAACATATATTTTAATTAATCAATCTATTTGCATACATTTTAAATCCTGTAATTAATTATAAACTATGCTCTTAAATATCAAATATTATCTTTTAATTGCCTCTTAGTGCATGGGAGTATACGGTTAAAATTTTGATGGTGCTTATAATGGTGTGATGGGTTGAAGTGTAAAATTCTCTAGGTTCTATCTTACAGGAAAGAACAGGCACACAAGGTTCAAACTAGTCATGACTAATAATGAGAAAAAAAATCTTAGTTTGATCATATTATTCAAAACCATGCACATATGTTACACAAAAATGCTCATTTGACCATGTTATTCATAATCATACGCATGTTGCTTCAACATTTGTGTTATTACAACATGAGAAGTTGGAGACAACATAAACATGTGAAGATGATGAACAACCATAGTCCAATAACCATAACTCAAAGCATCATAGTGCTTTCATCATGAGACAAAATCAAATCTGTTGCAAACACAAAACCAAGAAAGTAATATGTGGATGGTTAAATACTACAATAAGTTATGAAAATAACTCATAGTAAAGCTTTTGGCCTTGACTTATATTAAACCCTCTTCTAATTGGAACTAATTTTATCAGTTCAATCAATTTACAAAAAAATGTTCATTGTTGTCCAAAGTTGCAACAAAATTCATATTTAACATGTTAACTTAGATAAAGTGTTCAAGTATAATATTAATTTATATAATTAATCTAAAAAATATGAAAATTACTAGCTACATGTAAAAGTTTGTTCAAAGGTATATTTGGGGACAATACTGAGCATTGATGGTTGATCTCTACAAATTGTATCTACTTTGTTTGTTTAAAAATATTAAAAAGTGGTTAGAAATAAAAACTAAACATCTTTTTATATAAGTAATTAAGGTATTTAATAGTTAAATGATTACCTTTTGTAATTTGCACTTCATCTATTATTGTATGGTTTATATCAATGGAGAAAGGTAAATGACGTCATGGAGTGCTTTCTTAATCACCCAAACCTACAATGACATATATTTAATACATGAAATAAGAGTAAGGAGTAATATTACATGTAAATTACTAAAACATATTTTTAAAATGTACTCACCTTGTTGCTTGATAACATCTCTTTAATTTTCAATAGCTATGCCTGAGTAATTTGTGACCTTTTTTTCTTCTTCATTTTGCATCCTATTGAGTGGAACTAGAAATTTTCATACTCATCAACTCTACTATTAAATTTGATAGAGAGGGATTTGTGCTTTTGGTAGGTAATTTTTTTTTTCATTTTGCTTGGACTAAACCATGGTGATATTCATTTCATAGACATGTTATTTGAGCCAAGGATTGGTTCAAATATGGAAGATGAAGCAAGAGATGTATGAATATCTCTAAATCTATCAACATATTGACTAAAAATATCTTTGTCATGGTTAGTAGTTGGTAAATTTTGGATCAATGGATTTATATAATCAACTAATTTTTGAAACTTATCATTGATAGTACTAGATTAATTTTGGTTATTTGCAAAATGAATAACAATGTAAAAGTCAATAGTATTGAAAAAAAAGTCAAAATTTTGTTTAAAAAAATGGTTTTTAAATTTACCAATTGTGTCACCTTCACCAACATTAACAACCTCAATCACATCTTGATTTTTTGAAAGTATACAACTATGTACAATTGAAATATGGAGTAATTAATGTTGAGAATCATAAAATCATTTAATATTTATTTATGCAAATCATATCATCATTAACAATGACATTAATTTCCTAACAATGATTTTCTCACTTTCTCATCATCAACCTTTTGAGTACGAACAAATTCTAGGGCAAGACCACTAAACTCACTCTCCAACTGATCTCTTGACTATTCCTTGCAGAATAATTGTTTGTACTGCTCTATCCTATTTCCTCCATCCTCTCAACTAGACCAATCATTTTCAAAGCTTGTAGACTAGGTCATGAACCTCAGATCCAAATATCAAACCTCAGATCTCATAATAAAACCTCGGTAAAGAATTTTTCTCCAACTTCGCTCTACTTTGCTAATCTTTGTATTTTGCTCTTCATGCTTCTTGTAATCATACATGCACTACCATCTATGATAAATGAAAATGTCCTTCCTTTATACCAACTCCATAAAATAATTCCCTAAGTCATCTATTACACCTTCTCAATTAATTATTATAGGACCTCATTAAGAACACATTACACTTAGCGATAACATTAACTTTTCACCTTGTAACTTGAATAACTTTCCGTATGTGTGAAATAAGACAAGTGAGCTTAGCCATGTCATCTGTTGGAAATGATTAAAAGGATCATGAATGAAGAATAATGGAA
The DNA here is from genome assembly GCA_028749045.1 of Cupressus sempervirens. Classification (NCBI taxonomy): domain Eukaryota; kingdom Viridiplantae; phylum Streptophyta; class Pinopsida; order Cupressales; family Cupressaceae; genus Cupressus; species Cupressus sempervirens. Next base: position 686,311,647 of record CM053786.1, on the reverse strand, counting down.
CTGGTAAAGAATGTTTTCAATCATTGTTTTGTCATTGATGTCAAACTTTCTACTTGCAGGAATGAAAATTGCTTAAGTGATCCAAGTACTATCAATTGGTTGATTGACAAAGAGGAGGCAATCAATAAGATGTAACTAGAGCACCTCGAGAAAGGTTGAAGTTATGATGTTGTAATGAAGTATAAGGATCAGCTAAGCCATTGATGAAATAGTGTATTGATGACACTTGCTACTTGCAGGAATGACAATTGCTTAAGTGATCCAAGTACTATCAATTAGTTGATTGACAAAGAGGAGGCAATCAATAAGATGTAACTAGAGCAGCTAGAGAAAGGTTGAAGTTATGATGTTGTAATAAAGTATAAGGATGAGCTAAGCCATTGATGAAATAGTGTATTGATGACATACTCTAAGAGGATGGAGACACTAAGACACATCAAAGATGTACGGATTAACTAAGTCATTTGTAAAGCCTAACTAAATTCATTTGAGAGAGCCGAGCAAGCTAGTTAGAGCTGAGCAAATTTGTAGTTGAAGCTGAGCAATTCAACTTCAGTGTGTGCTGAGCAATCCTTCAGGTACCGAGTAACATAGGAATGTTTAGGTGCCGAGTAACTCAGAAAAGACTTCAGGTGCCGAGTAATTGTTCAGGTGCCGAGCATTAGTAAATATAGTAGAAGCCAAGTAACATAGAAGGTGCTGAGCATCAGTAAACCAATAATGCCGAGTTGCTGCATTATTTGTTAAGTCAAAAGATTTGCTAGATCAGTAACGATAAGTTTGTTACATTGAATTTTGTGAATTAGTTGGATGATAAGGATGATGAGTAGATGTCACAAAATTTTATGTAAACCGTACCAACCAATTCAAGGTGAATGCTAGTGGAGTTATCATGAGTTTCTAGAAGAAGCAATTTGGAGGGAAAATAATATCATTTTCTCAGATCAAATCAAGATTTGAGCGAGAAATGAAGAACAAAACTTCTTTATAAGGAGTTACAGGTCAAAGATCAAGGGAGAGTGTAAGAGGGAGTTGGTCATAAGTGTGGTCATGCAAAGAAGCCAAGAGAAGGCTAGTGTGAAGTGTCAAGAAGAGGACACATTAAGGAGTAAGTACAAAGCATCAAGACTTTGAGTTGATCAAGTGACCATAGAGTGCATTGGTATAACGAGTAGAAGAACTCAAGAAGATAGATCTTGAAGGGTGAACAAGCTGTCAGTACTGCAAGGGAGAAAATCCAAGAAAAGAAAGGAACTGAAGAGTGATATGAAATCTGCAAGGTTAAAGTTGCAATCTTTATCAGGTCAAAACCTTTCTAATACTTTCTTACCATTGTATTAGATATTGAAATCCTACATTGCTAGGTTATCTTAATAGCTCGGTGGATAAGCCTCAGGAAAAGGATAGAAGATCCTTAGGAGAAGGATACGAGATCCTTAGGACAAGGATAGGAGATCCTTAGAGAGGGATAAAAGATTCTTTTAAGAAGGTGACTGTAAATCCCATGAACTTGGGTGAGCCTAACAGCTCTATGCAAATCCTTTAACAAGGTGGCATTCTAAGTTGAATGTTCTTAAGTCCTCTAACAGGGCACACTGCTAATAGGGTGTAGAAATCCTTTAATAGGGTCACATTTAACAATTTGTAAAGCCTTTATCAGGGTAGGTCTTTAGCAGGGCAAACCATTAGAAGTGGTTGAAATCAATTGCACAGTTATTTTGTGGGTATCATCCCCACCCTAGTTTTACCTTCTTATTCCTGGAGGGTTTTTGGGTCATCAAAATCCTTTGTGTTATGGTGTGATGCATGTTTACGTTTCATGATTGTTTAATGTTTAATTGCATGCATGATAAGAAAGTAAAAGGGATAGTACTTTTGATTCACCTTTGTTTTATTAGAAAGTTTGGATTGGACATTATTGGACCTTGAATAACTGATTCACCCTCCTCTTAGTTATTCTAAAAGAATTCTAACAATTGGTATCAGAGCACACTATTGATTTATTTCAAGGTACTAGTAGCAAGAAGATCAAGATGTCCCAGAGAGAAGTTCCCAAGCAAAAAAAAGACAACTTTATTGCATGGAAAAGTTTGATGAAGCTACACTGTTGATCAATAGGTGACTATGCATAGACCTCAATCACAGTTGATTATGTAGATCCTGCAGGACCCCTCACTGCAGATGACATGAACAAGAAGAAGGAGCACAATCAAGCGACGTTAGCTATTGCTTCAACACTAAGCTATGCCGAGTATGATGACATCAAAGAATGTGGTACTGCACATCAGATGTGGGAAACATTATGAAGAATCTATGGAGGAGATGATAATGTCAAGAGAGCCAAAAGAGAGAGCCTAAGAGGAAAGTTTGATGACATGAAAATGGAAGAAGGAGAAAATGCTGCTCAATATGGTGCAAGGATGAAGGAAGTGGTAAGTGCCATAAGAAGCCTAGTAGGATAGTTAGCAAAAGAAACAGTATATAGAAAATACCTGAGAACTTTGCTTCTTATCTATGCTATAAGAGTATCAGCCATCCAAGAGCTAAGGTGTGTACCAGGCAACACATTGTCATTTGAAGGAATAATTGGAAGACTCACTACTTTTGAGCTATCAAACTTTGATAACTACAAGCTAGAAAACTTTGAATCTACATTCAAAGCCAAGATGACAATAAAAGACAATGAGGAGGTGTAAACAAAGAAAAGGAGTGGAAAAGGAAAGTACGTATCTAGTGACAACAGTACTGATGAAGATTATGTAGACCAATTGGAGGCATTACTAGCAAGAAGATTTCACAGAGGAAGAGGAAAATTAAAGGTAAGCTGCCAATCATTTGTTTCAATTGTAATGAAGTTAGTCACATTGCAACCAGATGCACACAAAAGAAAAATTACAAGGATGGATGCAACTTCAAGAACAAAAAGGAGGACAGAAAGGACTATAAAGGTAAAGGAAAAAGATGCTACATTGTTGAAGAAGACTCTGACAAGAATGATGATGAAGTAGTCTATGTGGCTATGAAAGATGAATTAGATGAAGATGAAGCAACTGCCTCACTAACCTGCATGAACACAAATAACAAATGGATCATAGACAGCGCATGTTCTCATCACATGACTGGAGATAAAAGTAAGTTCATTTCCTTTACTCAATATGAAGGAAATAGTGTTGGATTTGGTAACAATGCACCATGTCAGATCAAAGGGGAAGGTAGTATCAAGCTTACTGAAAAGATATCATGTGATAATGCATACTATGTTGAAGGCCTAAATTATAACTTGCTAAGTGTCTCACAATTAGGGAACATAGGATGCAAGGTTGAATTTGAAAAAGGAGTTGCTAAGATTTATGATTCTCAAGGAAGCCTAATAGGACAAGGTGATCAGACTAGGAGTAATTTGCTTTACCTAGACATGGAAGATGCTTCTTGCATCATTGTTCAAATTAATGATGTATGGTTATGGCATAAGAGGCTATGTCATGTAAATTTTGACAATCTGATAAGCATTAGCAAAATGAAGAAACTCAGAGGTCTACCAAAGTTGAAGAACCCTGATAACACCATGTGCAAACAATACCAACTAGGGAAGATGACCAAGTCAACTTTCAAAAGCAAGGCTTATACTTCTAATGAAGTATTAGAGCTAGTTCATACTGACTTGTGTGGTCCTATTGAAGTACAAATCTACAAAGGTGACATATACATAATGCTATTTGTAGATGACTATTCAAGGATGATGATAGTCATGTTCCTGAAATAAAAATTAGATGCATTCCAAATGTTCAAATGGTACTTGGCCAGAGTTGATAAAGAGACTGGGAAGAGTCTAAAATGTCTCAAATCTGAGAGAGGAGGTGAATTAACATCAAGAGAACTTGAAGAATTCTACAATGAAAGAGGAATCAAAAGGCAGACATTAACACCTAGGACTCAACCTCAGAATGGTATAGCAAAAAGAAGGAATAGATCAATTATTGACTGCACCAGGACCTTAATGATGGAGAAAAATGTTGCACTCAAGTACTGGAGAGAAGGCGTAAGTATTGCAATCTACACACTCAATAGAGTTCAAGTCAAGAAAGGTACAAATGCAACACCTTTTGAATTATGGTATGGGCATTCTCCTAATGTAAAACATTTCAAAATATTTGGATGCAAATGCTATATATATAAAGAATATAGAAATGGAAAGTTTGATGCAAAGAGTGAGGAAGGCAGGTTTCTTGGTTATTCTACTAGAAGCAAAGCTTATAAGTGCTTGAATGTTAACACTAACAAAGTAGTAGAAAGCACAAATGTGAAATTTGATGAGCTTGTAGAAGATCAAAATGTTGAGAACACCAAGAAAGCAAAAGAATACAAGACCTTTTTATACTTTTATGAATGTATACCTAATAATGGTGAAGTTGCAACTTAGAATGATAATCAACAACAAAATCTAGCATCTGTCGAGTCACAAACAGTGAATGTTGAGTAGCAAACACATTTAGAAGCTGAGCTGCAGAATATAGAGAATGTTCAATAGGAAGAAAATGAAGAAATATTCTTTGAAAATACACATGAAGATTCAGATTTTGAAAGAGATAACATGCAAACAAGGAAAGAACCAGTATTGGAAAAGTATATAAGAAGACATCATCCTGTAGATCAAATTATTGGAAACAAAGAGGCAGGACCAATGACAAGGAATAGACTTAGAAGGGAGACATGTCTGCTCAACAAAATGGAACCAAAAATAGTAAGTGAAGCCATAAAAGATGATGACTGGTACAATGCTATGAAAGAAGAAATAAAACAAATTGAAAAGAACAAGACATGGACCTTAGTCTCAAGACTAGTTGACAATAATGTAATTGGAACCAAGTGGGTGCTTAGAAACAAGTTAGATGAGAATGATGAAATCACAAGGGACAAGGCAAGACTAGTCTATAAAGGGTATGCTCAAGAAGAAGGACTAGACTATGGAGAAACTTTTCCTCTAGTTGCCGGAATGGAAGGAGTAAGGATCTTACTGGCATATGTAGCCTTCAAAGGATTTAAAGTCTATCAAATGGATGTTAAGTCCGCATTTCTAAATGGTATACTTGAAGAGGAAGTCTACATAGAGCAACCAGAAGGATTTTTTGATGAAAATAATAAAAAAAAGGTATGCAAATTACACAAGACTCTATATGGATTAACGCAAGCCCCTAGAGCTTGGTATGAGAGACTTCACAAGTATCTAGTGCAAATAGGATTTGAAAGAATTGATGATAACAACAAGATGTACATAAAATCAGAAAAAGGTAAGGATATCCTTGTATTTGAAATCTTTGTGGATGACATAGTTTTTGGAGGAAAGGAAGCACTTTGAAAAAGTTTTGCTAACAAAATAAAAAATGAGTTTGAGATGTCTATGTTTGGAGAAATCAAGTTCTTTGTTGGATTGCAAGTACATCAACTAAAACATGGTATATTCATGACACAATCAAAGTACATCAAAGAGATACTCAAGACATTTGGATTTGAAGACTCCACACCAGTCAGCACACCAATGGCAACAAGACATAAGCTATCCAAAAAAAAAAAATAGCTAAAGTTAATCAAACAATGTATAGATCTATTATTGGAAAACTACAATATGTTGTACATAGTAGACTAGACATAACATTAGTAGTTGAAATAGTGGCTAGATTCTCTGCTAATCCTAAAGAAAATCATCTCATGGTAGTAAAAAGGATAATGAGGTATCTCAAAGGAACTAATGATTTTTGCCTATATTACAAAAAGAATGAAAAGTTTGAGCTCAATGCATACACAGACGTAGATTGGGGACGCAACATTGATGACAGGAAAAGCACAAGTGGTGGAGCATTATTCTTAGGTAAAAAGCTAGTTACTTGGACTAGCAAGAAATAAACATGCACATCTTAGTCCATTGCAGAAGCAGAATATGTGGCAGCAACAGTCAATTGCACAAACATTGTATGGCTTAAACATCTATTGAAAGGAATGAAAGAAGAGGTAACCAAACATGTGATACTATATTGTGATAATAAAAGTGCTATAAACATATCCAAGAATCCAGTAATGCATGCAAAAATCAAGCATATTGCAATCAAGTATCACTATGTTAGAGAATTGGTGGAAGACAAACAAATGAAGATGGAGTAAATTCACACAAAGGAAAAAATTGCAGATATCTTCACCAAACCATTACCCAAGGATGCTTATGAATATATTAGAGGCAAGTTGGGGGTAATGCCCCTAACTCAAGCAGTATAAAGCAAAAAAGAAGTTGCCTTGCATCAACAAAAGTAGATCCTTGCAATATTAGAAGAATGATGCAGAGGATGACAACAGGAAAAAGAAATTTCAAAACAATCACAAGCATGGTGACAGAGGGAGAAAACATGAGATGCAAAGCTTATATTTAGCATGTTGAAGATGCTACATCTTTGGCATTTATGTCAAAGAGGGAGATTTATGAGAAATTGATCAATGAAAGGTAAAGCTATGGAGAAGTATGAGAATGTATGATAGGAAAGATGAAAGAGGGAGATTCAGATGAGATAAGAAACTATGAAGGAAGGATTAGGAATACAGAGTAAGAATGCAACAGTCAAGAGGGAGAAGTAGAACAAAGGATTCAGTTTGTATCAGCAAAAGAGGAAGACATGATACAAAGAGGAAGATATGTAATTACGACAAGTTTTCTATTTGGTATATAATTTTGGTGGCAACTAAGTTGATCAACTTAATCAATTGATCAGTTTGGTTTTCCATCAATGCCAAAGAGGGAGATTGTTGGAAATGATTGAAAGGATCATGAATGAAGAATAATGGAACTGATAAAGAATGTTTTCAGTCATTTTTTTTTCATTGATGTCAAACTTGCTACTTGTAGGAATGACAATTGCTTAAGTGATCCAAGTACTATCAATTGGTTGAATGACAAGGAGGAGGCAATCAATAAGATGTAACTAGAGCACCTAGAGAAAGGTTGAAGTTATGATTTTGTAATGAAGTATAATGATTAGCTAAGCCATTGATGAAATAGTGTATTGATGACATACTCTAAGAAGATGGACACACTAAGACACCTCAAATATGTAAGGATTAACTAAGTTATTTGTAAAGCCTAACTAAGTTCATTTGAGAGAGCCGAGCAAGCTAGTTAGAGCTAAGCAAATTCGTAGTTGAAGCTAAGCAATTCAACTTTAGTGTGTGTTGAGCAGTCCTTTAGGTGCCGAGTAACAAAGGAATGTTCAGGTGCCAAGTAACTCAAAAAAGACTTTAGGTGTCGAGTAATTGTTTAGGTGTTGAGCATTAGTAAATACAGTAGAAGCCAAGTAACACAGAAGGTGCCAAGCATCAGCAAACCAATGATGTCAAGTTGCTGCATTATTTGTCAAGTCAAAAGATTTGCCAAATCAGTAACGATAAGTTTGTTACATTGAATTTTTTGAATTAGTTGGATAATAAGGATGATGAGTAGATGTCACAGAATTGTATGTAAACCATGCAAACCAATTCAAGGCGAATGCTGGTGGACTTATCATGAAGTTTCTAGAAGAAGCAATTTGGAGGGAAAACAATATCATTTTCTTAGATCAAATCAAGATTTGAGCGGGAAATGAAGAACATAACTTCTTTATAAGGAGTTACATGTTAGAGACCAAGAGAGAGTGTAAGAAGGAGTTGGTCATAAGTGTGGTCATGCGAAGAAGCCAAGAGAAGGCTAGTGTGAAGTGTCAAGAAGAGGACACATTGAGGAGTAAGTACAGAGCATCAAGACTTTGAGTTGATCAAGTGACCATAGAGTGCATTGGTATAACAAGTAGAAGAACTCAAGAAGATAGATCTTGAAGGGTGAACAAGCTATCAGCACTGCAAGGGAGGAAAGCCAAGAAAAGAAAGGAACCAAAGAGTGATATGAAATCTGCAAGGTTAAAGTTGCAATCTTTATTATGTCAAAACCTTTCTAATACTTTCTTACCATTGTCTTAGATATTTAAATCCTAAATTGCTAGGTTAGCTTAACAACTAGGTGGATAAGCCTTAGGAAAAAGATAGAAGATCCCTAGGAGAAGGATAAGAGATCCTCAAGAGAAGGATAAGAGATCCTTAGAGAGGGATAAAAGATTCTTTTGAGAAGGTGACTGTAAATCCCATGGACTTGGGTGAGCCTAAAAACTCTATGCAAATCCTTTAATAGGGTGGCATTCTAAGTTGAATGTTCTTAAGTCCTCTAACAGGGCACACTCCTAACAGGGTGTAAAAATCCTTTAACAAGGTCACATTTAATAGCATGTAAAGCCTTTAACAGGCCAAACCATTATAAGTGGTTGAAATCAATTGCACAGTTATTTTGTGGGTATCATCCCCACGCCTATTTTACCTTCTTATTCTTGAACGTTTTTGGGTCATCAAAATCCTTTGTGTTATGGTGTGATGCATGTTTACTTTTCATGATTGTTTAATGTTTAATTGCATGCATGATAAGAAAGTAAAAGGGATAGTACTTCTGATTCACCTTTGTTTTATTAGAAAGTTTGGATTGGACATTATTGGACCTTGAATAACTGATTCACCGCCCTCTCATTTATTCTAAAAGAATTCTAACATCATCTTTAGAACTTTTTCTATACATCTTTAACTTCAGCTTCTTAGAATACCAATTTTGCTAAGAGATATAACAAGTTTACCATAACATGCTTCTGTAAACTCTATCTCAGAATAGTTTTCACAAAATCTTTCATGAATTCTTCTAGACTTAATATATTATGCTTCCAAGGTTAGCTGCATTTACTAGACACTTAGTAGTATCTCCCTTTAACCTTGCTTAATGAAAATGCTCAACTATCTATCCGTACCAATTGATCTTTATAGTTGTTCTTTTGTTAGATACCATAGAAAACCACTATGTTGACATCAATGACAAACATAGTCATGAATGTAACATATTATCATGATAATGATCTAATCATGTTTCTACAATACTCCCCCATAGAAGCATCATCAATATTCATGTTTCCAATAGTTGGTCCCTAGACCTAAAGATAAGAATGTGATTGGAACTAAGTGGGTATTCAGAAACAAGATAAGTGAGCAAGGAGAAGTAGTAAGAAACAAATAAAAGATAGTATGCAAAGGATATTCACAATAGGAAGGAATGTATTATGAGGATCCATATGCCTCTATATCTTGAATGGAAGTAGTGAGAATGTTCCTAGCTTATGCAAAAAATAAGAAATTCAAAGTGGATCAGATGGATGTTAAACCAACCTTCATGAATGGAGAACTTGAAGAAGAGGTATACATTGAGAATCCTAAAGCTGTGCCTTTGAAAGAAGAAAAAGATATGGCATATAAATAAAATAAATATCTATATGTCTAAAGAAAAACCCAAGAACTTGGTATGCAAGGTTGGACAAGTATTTGGCAAAACTTAGATTTTCTAAAGGTATGACAAATAATAACTTGTATTTGAAAGAAATTGAGAATGGTTTATTGATAATAGTAATATTTGTTGATGACATAATATTTGGAGGAAATGATGAAGAAAGTGATAAGTTTTATGAAGAAATAAAGAATAAGTTTGAAATGAGTATGATAGGAGAAAATAAAATTTTTCCCAGGTTTTCAGATTGTACAGAACAATGATGGCATTTTCATTTCATAAGTGAATTATTCAAAGGACTTGTTAAAGATAGTTGGCTTGGAAAGTTGTAATCCTATTGGTACACCAATGATAGCTAGTAAAAAGTTACCTAGCAAAGATGAAACACCTATAGTTGAGAAGAATAAATATAGATCCATGATTGGAGGTTTGTAGTATCTAACTCACACCATACCATATATAGAAAATGCAGTTGGAATTGTAGCTAGATTTCAAGATGATCCTGAGGAGTATCATTATGTAGCAATAAAAAGGATATTAAAATATTTGAAGGGAACATCAGATTATGGAATATGGTTTGATAGATTAAGTGATTTCACTATGTGTGCCTAGAATAATGTAGATTGGGTAGGCAATATGAATGATAGAAAGAGCACTAGTGGTGGAGCATTCTTTCTTGGAGGAAGATTGGTTTGTTGGATAAGAAAAAAGAAATATTGTATTTCATAGAGTAAAACTAAGGAAAAGTATGTAGCAGCAACAATTAACTGTAATCAAGTTATGTAGATGAAGTAGCTACTAAAGGATATTGTGAAAGAATTTTCAGAACCTATTGAGCATTATAGATTTTTTAGTAAAAAATTTAGATAGCTGCAAATATCTTTTATTTTATATCTTTCCTTTTTGAAGTTGGTAAAAAATCTAGATAGCTACAAATATCTTTTATTTTATAGAATGGCTTTGTTGGTTCCCAAAATTGTTGGTTGAATTCTTACAAGTCTTTCCTACTCGATGCTAGGAGTCACAAAACAATCTCAGTTAGTGTTAGAGACTAAAACTTGATAATTCAATCTCCACACTTCAAAATCTGCAGACCTAGGTAGGTGTACATTTATCTTAAGCCTTGAAATGAGTTAAGGCTTTCTAATGCAAACTTTATGAATGGCACTCTTAAGTTGGTAAGTTTCTTCTCAAGCAGAAATAAAATGTGTTAATTTTTTGAGTGATGTAAAATATTAAAGATGAACTATGCAATGCTTGTGAATAGAACTTCACCGATCTACGACTATACATGTCAACTTATAATAAGTACACAAAGACTAGTCCTTAATTTGATTGGGAAAATAGAGTCAAACCCCACCCAATCTTATCATAAAATCATCAGAGATAGTGGTGCACCCTATCAACTATTGGATAGAGAAAATCTAAATACAATCCCTAGTCTAAATGATTTCAAACCCAACCAAAGGAGACCAAATAGACATATACCATAGCGTTGTATCAAAATATTTGATAATCAAGATCATGCATTACTTTAATCCATCAAAAAATATAATAGATCCAAATGGACAATGAAGAACATGAGTAATTAGAAAACCATATGCCAAAAGAGATATAAGGAAAGTATCATTGTATTAACTTCATTGATAAGGAAATACAAAAGAGTAGTTTAGTTGCATATTCAAGTAAGTAATTGCATATAAATAAAATTTACTTCATAATGTAGAGCAACATATTGTATTGTATATTATTAATTATCAAAATATGAATTCTTCTTCTCTTTACATTATACATCACACACACACACACACACACCCCCTCTCTCTCTCTCTCTCTCTCTCTCACGCACACACACACACGCGCACGCACACACGCACATGTACACACACACACACACACACACACACACACACACACACACACACACACACACACACACATGTGTGTGTGTGTGTGGTTGAATGGATTTCACACCCCTTTAGGTTGAAAAGACACCACCCTTGTAAATTAAAAAAACTGAAATCCCGAAATTGCATTAGTTTATGCCATTAACTACCATTTTACAAGTTATTTGTGCATATTAGAGGTAATTCAAGGCTTCTTTAAGGGTATATAATGGATAAATAATCCAAAAGTACCCCTTCTAATGCTTTAGAGCCCATTATTTATGCCCATTATTATATTCTTCCACAAGGGTTTTACACGTTACTTATCCCTATTACTTTTGAATGCATGTTATCTTATTTCACCTTTATACATCTTTTGCTTCTTATCTATGACATTAGACATTTGGCATAAGTGATCATGTCTCTATCTCATTCATATTCTAGGACTTCAATTCATTACATTCTTCTTTTATTGATTTATTACTTTTCACACATATATCCACCGCATAATCATTTGATTTGTCAAATTATCAGAGTACTTGATCTATACTTTAAGTTGTTAAATTAATGATTTGTCCTTTTAAAACTCAGTAAAAATCTTTTTCATTTTTTCACACCTCTATCTTGGGATCACTTCCAAAGTCATGATTTTTGAAACTCCACTAGGATTCTTCAAATGCATTTATGAAATCATGATTTTGGAACTCATCTTTTTAGTCACTAGCGGAATCACAATTTCTTTGACCTTTAAAAAGTTGCAATCTAAAGTAGAAAAGACATCACTTTTTCATGATCCTTTTACTTTTAACTCTCTAAAGTGTCGATATTTTGATTTTTTTTTTCTGACATCTTAGTTTCTCCTCTCCAAAATGGCAAAAATGTATAAAATCATTATATATTGAACTAATGCAAGAACATCCTAGGGAAGTTAGCAATCATGTATGTAGGGACTTCATGCTTAATTCTATGGAGTTATGATTTTCATGCTTGGGGATTTTTTCAAGGCATATTGAGGAATCTTTCCTTAAGAGCACATAAGTATTGGATGGATCATGTTGAAGTTATCTAGCTATTTTACCTTGCTGCTAAGTTGTATTTTTTGTTTTCCATGTGCTATTTGTACATTGTGTAGCCATTTATCCTTAATGAATTAGGCTTTTTACATTTAGGGTCTTAAAGAGACCCTAAAATGCAACCTTTAATTAAGATCACAAGTCTTAATTTATCTGGAGTTGGGAGATATCATTGTTTTCCTCGAGTATCAATTTTCAACTAGTTTTGTGTAAAGTGTGGAGTTTTCATCTTGTGCAGTTTTGCATGATGAAATGTGATCTTTCTAAGTTAGGGAAATATTCTTGGGTCATGTGTTGACCTAAATGTAACTTGGCATCTAGTTTTTTTTCATATTTTCTATAGTTTTGGTTTACTCTTCCAAGGTAGACCTATAATGTAATCAAATGCTTGACTAGCTAACTTGTGGCTTAGCTAGCTATATAAGAAGCTTGGGTTCATGTAGAAAATTATTATTATGGATCATGATTTGGATGATTCAATATCAATAGTACAAGAATAACCGAGATAGAAAAGTTGAGAAGAGCTAGTGGTTGTGATTTAGAAATAAGGAGGTTTCTTAGTGGCTTGTGAGCACATGTTTAGATCTTGCTAGAGGTTTCTACTAGATTGGTGTTATCTTACAAATCTAGGCTAGCTAGGATTTGAGTTGGATCTTGCAAAACTATTGTAATTTCTTTGTATTTAGCCATAATTGAGAAGGCCTTAGAACCCAACACATTGCATGTAATCAACTATTTTATGAATAAAGAGTTGTGAATTAGTAGAAGATCTTGCATTGTTGTATTGTTTCCACTATGTGGCCATTTGTTGGAGGCTAGGGCATCTCTTTTGGAGATTCTCCTGCCTTGCACTACATCATGTGGTATCAGAGCATAATTGTTTCTAAGTGTGTAAATAAATTACCAAAGCTGAGGCAGTCTACACTAGAACCTAGGGTGATGATTATTAGAGCGAAGGTTTGATCTAGTTGATTATTGTAAAGGGTTTTTGAAGATATTGGAAGATTCCTTCAAGAAGATTAGACCTTGGGGCAATCGAAGATCTCTATGATGCTGTAGAAGTGAGGATCTCAGAGAAGGTTAAAGAAGATTTCCAAACTGAGATGAAGTTGATGAAGAGTGATATGATCGCTAAGATTGTAAGTGCTAAAGGTGGTGTACCTTGACATATGGGTACCAAAAATGTTTATGAGGAAGTTGCTAAAGACTTTGATGTAGTTGGATCAAGTAGAATTGATCAAGTTAAGAGATCGATGGGAAATAAGGTTGGTCAGTTTGATAGATCTAGATCAAAGTTGAAGCTAAAGCATAAGATGGAGGCTTCTAAATTTTTAGGTACTTTAAATCCTGAAACCTGATTGATTGGATTGGAAAATTGGAAGAATACTTTGATTTAGAGGATATTGAAGGCCCACTCAGAGTGAGTTTGGCACAAACTAAGTTGAAAGGACATGTTGCTCTTTGGGGGAATGAATTGCAGTGAGATTGAGAAGAAGAAGGTGAATTGAAAATCACTAGATGGAGATTGATGGTAACTAAAATGAAGGCTAAGTTCATTCCTATAGATTATGAACTTGAGTTATTTAAGAAATTGTAGAATCTGAAATAGAAGGATATTACTATGAATGATTATATAGAGGAGTTCTACAAGTTCACTATTTAGTCTAGACAAAGAGAATTGTCTAGGGAGAAGGTGGCTAGATATATATTAATGGTTTGAGATTCAATATTCAAGATGAGGTTGGGATTGTAAATATTTATTTAGTTGAGGATTCTTATCAGTATGCTTTGAGAACACAAGAGAAGCTAAAGAGGAGACATCAAGGTAATCCTTAAGAAAAGGAGAAGCATGATCACTTGGTGAAGAACAAACAAATTACTACAAATGAACCAAAACTTGTTTAATAGAGGAAGAGAAAAAAAAATGATGTATTTAAGAGTACTTGCTATAGATGTCATGAAGAAGGACATAGAACTTATGAATGTCCTAACACTGGTGACAGAAGAAGTATTTGGGTGCAAGGGGTCAAAGACTTGGTGAATGAAACTGAGTAGGATGGGGATAACTTTCTGATTCAAAGAGTGGTTCTTGGAAAGAGGACACTAGAACCTTGTCAAAGGAGGAATTTGTTTAGGACTCATTGTAAGTATAGAGGTAAGATTTGTAATGTGATTATAGATGGTGGTGGTACTGATAACCTAGTTGCTGAAGAGATGGTTCAAAAACTTGGTTTGAAGAGGGTATGACATCCTTATCCTTATAGGATTGGTTGGTTACAAGATGAACATGTTTTGGAAGTGAGGGAACAATTTTTTTTTAATTTTTAGATTGGGCATTATAAGGATCAACTATTGTGTGATATTGTGGACATGAGTAGTTGTCACATATTACTTGGTAGTATGATTATAGGGCTATGCATGATTGTGTCGAGAATGTGATTATTATTGAGAAAGGTAGTGGGAAGCATTCATTGATTCCTTTGTAGAATGAAGAACTCAATATGAGAAATTTGAGTATTGGTAGACAAGTTGAGTTGAAGGATTTTGAAAGGGTTATAGATCAACATGGAAAGAAAACCTATTGTACACCAAAGATAGATGTAAAGATAATAGTTGCAAAAAAGAAGCTGTAAAAGAAGAATAAAGGAAAGAATGTACAATTTGATGTGGTGGAGGACATGTATGTGAAGAACTAGTTTAGGGTTTATGTGTTGAAACCTAAATGATGTTCTTCCAAATATTAAGAATATAATTTCTTCTCATCTAGGGTGTCTGATGTAGGAGCATCCTAGGGAAGTCAACAAGTATGCAAGGGATTCATGCTTAATTTTGTGGAGTTATGATTTGCATGGTTGGGGATTTGTTCAAGGCATTTTGGGGAACCTTTCCTTAAGAGCGCATAAGGATTGGATGGACCATGTTGAAGTTAGAGCTATTTTACCTTGCTGTTGAGATGTATTTTCTATTTTATGCATACTATTTGTGCATCATGTAGTTGGTCATCCTTAATGTATTAGGCTTTGCACATTTTGCTTCTTAAAGAAGATGTAAAATACTACCTTCAATTAAGAGTGCAAGTCCTAATTCATCCAAAATTGAGAGATATCATTAGTTTCCTCAAGTATCAATTTTTAGCCAATTTCACATAAAACATGGAGTTTTTTTTGTCTTACATAGTTCTGTATGATGAAATGGGATCTTTCTAAGTGAGGTAAATGTTCTTGGGTCATGGGTTGACCTAAATGTAACTTGGAAATGAGGTTTTTTCATATTTTCTATAGTTTTGGTTTACTCTTCCAAGGTGGACTGTAATGTAGTTAAATGCTTGACTAGTTAACTTGTGGCTTAGCTGGCTATATATGGAGTTTGGATTGATGTAGAAAAATATTATTGTGAATCATGATTTGTAGGATTTGATATCATTAGTAGAGGAATAGCTATGATAGTTCAAAGTTAAGAAGAGCTAGTGGTTGGATTTAGAAATAAGGAGGTTACTTGGTGGCTTGCGAGCATAAGTTTAGATCTCACTAGAGGTTTCTACTAGATTTGTGTTATGTTATAGAATTGGGCTAGCTAGGATTTGAGTTGAATCTTGAGGGATCTTATAGAACTATTGTAATTTCTTTGTATCTGGCCACAACCAGGAAGGCCTTACAACCTGACACATTGCCCATAATTAGTTATTTTATGAATGAAGGGTTCTGAATTGATATCAGATCTTGCATTGTTGTGTTATTTTCCCTTGCACGGTTTTTTTGGGGGGGTGGTACATATCCTTTAGGTATTCCCCTTCCTTGAACTACATCATGAACAAATATATATTTTAGGGTCCATCAGTGGCTCTTTTTGGGGACGCATGTCTACTTAAGGCATGATGAGATCTTAGTTATCTTTTGGAGGAGCAGACCATAATCTTAAAATTCTACCTTTGTCAAAAATTTTGTGTTGTCTATGAAACATCATTCCTTTCCTGAGAATGCTAATTTTCCATCCCTATTCCAAGTATCCTATGAGTATGGTCTGGTTGTTTAGAATTTTTTTATTATTATAGGACATGCCATTGTATGAATGGATTCATATGTTTTGAGAATCTTCCTCATTTCATTATCTCCTAATAATATACTCCTCATATTTATGTTTTTTCATCACATATGTATCTTAGGTATGAGAGGTATATTGGGAATTGTGTCTCAACCTTGCAAGCTTTTTCCAAAAAATTCTAGAATTTGTTTGTGGTAGTTTTCCATATGTAATTTATGAGTTGGAAAAAGGTGTATGAGTTGTTAAAAAAGTGTCTTGTCCCTAGTACAATATAGTAGGGCTATTTTTAGAGTATAAATAACTTATGATATGACTTTTATGGGGTTCTAAACTAGAGGACAAAATTATGGATGAAAATTTTATTCTTGGAGTTACAAATTACAAGTGGGTAACATGTTGCATGGTTGTTTTCCAATGGTTTTGGCCCATGGTTTTGTAAAACCACAAATGGTTTTGAAGTTGTAAATCACTATAAAAGGAGGGATTGAGGAGGTGTTTGTATCATTGAGTTTTGTTTAGAAGACTCTATTCTAGGAGTCTCTCTGAGTTTGAGTTCGAGTTGTAGTGATGCACTCTTGTAACTTCTTGATTTGAGAATGCATTGTGCAGGTTTTGGAGGGTGGGGTTTTTCTCTTGGAAGGGTTTCCCCACAATAATCATTGTGTTATGTATTTGTTATTATTTTGATTATATTATTATGCATTTCTTGAAATCTTTGCAATAGTTAGTTGAATTTGTATAATTTTCCTCTCAAGATTAGTGTAGGAAGTGATTCTACACACCTTTGCTTCCTTATATGTGGTATTAGAGCTTGGCCAATTTTGGTTCTATTTGTTGGGTATAGGGTTTTTGGAGCTAGTTAAGGTTTGAGTGGGAGCTTGTGTAGAGGTTTTCATTTCTGTATTGCAAGATTGCAAAGATGGAAAGCATATCAGGGAGGATTAATGTAGAGAAGTTTTTTGACACAAACTTTGAGATGTAGAAGCTAAAGATGGAAGATCAATTGATTAATTAGGACCTATGGGATGTGATTGATGAGAATAAGTAGAGGCCTAAAGATATGATTTTAGTCATATAGTATGATGTGATAGATAGAAAAGCTAAAGATCTCATCAGATTATGTCTTATAGACTTGATTATGATTAATGTCCATGAAGAAGCTAAGTGAGATCTATAAAGAAAAATCACTTGTGAACAAGATTTTCTTTTGGAAGAAGTTGCATTCCTTGAGAATGAAAGAAGGTGAACAAATTTTTGAACATCTTGAATTTTTTAATATGTTGGTGACTTAATGATCTTGGTTGGGGTGTCGATGAATGAAGAAGAAAGGTGCCAAATCTCACTATGTTTGTTGCTAGACTCATGTGACAGCCTTTTCATGGACATAGGGAGCACTTTGGTTGTCTTGAAGATGGAGGATGTATTTGGTTCTCTACTTTGTGAGGAGATGAGAAGGAAGGTCTCTCTAAATGTCAAAGAGGCTTTGAGTGTTTGAGGAAGACCAAAAGAAAGAGGCAAGAATGAAAAAAAGCACGGCCATTCTAAGTCCAATAATAAGGGAAGATCAAAATCTCTTGGTAAATCCAAGGTGATTTTCTAGAATTGTGGCAAACCTGGACACTTTTGAAAGGACTACAAAGAGGAGAAGAAGAAAAAGAAGAAGAAGGAAGATTATGATTCTGAGTCAGAGAAGGAAGATGGAGACATTTTCATCATAGCCTTGGCCACTCATGTAGGTGACAATGCATGGTTGATAGACTCAGGTGCATCTTTTCACATGACTCCAAATAGAAAATGGTTTAGTAAGTATGAAAAGTTTGATAGTGGTAAGGTGTATTTGGGTGATAACTTAGTTCTTGATATTGTTGGTCATGGAAGTATCCATGTGAAATTTTTTGATGGAAGAATTAGAAGATTTGATGGTGTCTTTCATATCCTAGGACTGGCAAGGAATTTTTTATCTATTAGCAAACTAATATATGTAGGTTTGAAAATGGTGAGAGGTGTTGCGATTATAGCAAGAGAAAGCATATTGGGTACATTGTACTAGCTTGATGCATGCATGGTTGAGTGTAATAGTACTTTTGATAAGATTGTGAAGAGGACTACTTTGTTGGGGAAGGAGAGGGTTTTTCTTTCAATAGATGGTCATGGTTTTTGGGTACCCAAGGGTGCTCTATCTATTGAATCAAAGTTACCTATAGAGAAGACTATACTAATATGGTACCAGAGACTCAACCACATAGGTGAGAAGGGTCTATGAAACTTAAAAAATAAAAACCTTGTTGATGGGTTGAATAATTGCAATCTTGAGTTTTGTTTTTGTGAGCATTATATCTATGGTAAACAAAATCATATTTAGTTTTACTCAAGTTCTCATAAGTCCTCATGTATTTTGCATGTAATCTATTCAAATGTATTTGGTCCAATTGATGTTCCTTCTATTAATAGATTAATTTATTGTGTTTCTTTCATCGATGATTTTAGTAGAAGAACATGGATTTATTTCTTTAGGAGTAAAGCTTAATTTTTTAGTCATTTCAAAGAAATTAAAGGAATGGTTGAGTTGTAGACTGGAAAGAAGATAAAGTGTTTGAGAACTAATAATGCCGGTGAATATTGCTCTAATGAATTTGACACATTTTTTTAAAGATTGTGGTATTAAAAGAGAGAAGACAACTCCATATTCTCCACAATAGAATGGATTTTTAGAAAGAATGAATGGGACCTTGATGGATAAGGCTAGGAGTATGCTGAGTGGAGCTAGACTAGAACAAAATTTTTGGGCTGATGCTATAGCCACTACCTACTAATGGATAAAAAAGTCTCTTACATTAGCTCTTGTTAATAAGACACCAATGGAAGCATGGTTAGGCCACAAGCCTTCACTTAGATATTTGAGAGTTTTTGGTTGAAGCATATGCCCATGTGCCAAAGGAGAAGCAGACAAAATTGGACAAAAAAGTTGTCAAATGTATCTTGATTGGATATAGTTATGGTGTGAAAGGGTACAAGCTTTGGGATCCTATTGCACAAAAGTTAGTTTATTCCAGAAGTTTTATCTTTAGAGAAACTAAGCCTTCTTCTATTACAATATAGCTAGAATAGATGGAAGAAAAGAAAGATGTGATTCAACTACCTGCTACACTTGAGAAATTTGAATTGAGGCCCTTATAAATTCAAGATGTTGCAGAGAGTTCTATGAGTTTTGAATCATCAGAGTAAGAACGTGAACCTAAGCATGAACCTAAACATGAACCTGAACTAGATATTGTTCAAAGGTCTAGTAGATAGAGGAAAGCACCAGAAAAGTATGGATATTCTCCTAATGATTGGAGATGTATATTTTCTTTGAATGCTAATATTGATGAACTGAAATTTGTAGAAGAGGCTCTTGGTACAAATGATTCAAAGTCCTAGAAAATAGCCATGGAAGAAGAGATGGAAGCTCTTAAGAGGAATGACACATGGGACCTTGTACCATTTCTTGAAGGACGAAAGCATATTGGTTGTAAATGGGTGTTTAAAAGGAAGATGGGTTCAGATAAAAGAATTGAGAAGTATAGGATGATTGGTTGTAAAAGGATACTTCCAGGTTGTAGGAATTGATTATGGTGAACTTTTTTCTCTTGTAGCAAAAATAACATCCATTCAATTTTACTTTTTATTGCAGCAAATTATGACCTAGAAGTTGAGTAAATGGATGTGATGACAATATTTCTTCATGGAGATTTGGAGGAAGAAATTTATATGACATAGCCAGAGCACTTTGTGGTGAAAGATAAAAGTCATTTGGTCTGTAAATTGAAGAAATCCTTGTATGGGTTAAAACAAAGTTCTAGGATGTGGTACTAGAAGTTTGGTACATATGTATTAAGTTTAGGATTTTTGTGGTCCAAATCTAATCACTATATATACTATAAGTCTAATAGTGATTATTTCCTAGTTATTGCCATATATATTGATGACATGTTGTTTATTGGCAAAGGAAAAGGTTTGATTGTAGAATTAAAATATCATCTCTTAGCAAAGTGTGAAATGAAAGATTTATGTGCAGCAAGGCACATTCTAGGAATGGATATTATAAGAGATAGAAAAAAAATAAAGCTTTGGCTAGGCCAGAGTAACTATTTTGGTAATATTTAAAGAAGATTCAATATGCAAGATTCTAGACCATTGAGTATTCTCATTACTATGGGAACAAATCTTTCTAGATCATAGTGTCTTACATCCCCATTGGAGATGGAAGAGATGAGTTGAGTACCGTATCAGAGTACTATTATAATTTTGATGTATACTATGGTCTATACAAGACTAGAGATTGCCCAAGCAGCAGGAGTTCTTTCTTGTTACATGTCTAATCTAGGAAGAGCACATTGGGGTGTAGTAAAAAGAGTTTTCAAATATTTGCGAGGTACCTCAGAGTACTCTATATGTTTCTATGGAATAGGAAATGAGAATTCATTGGATATTCAAGGGTATGTGGATTTAGATTGGGCTAGTGATATTAATAGAAGAAGATCCACCAACGCATATGTGTTTACTTTATTTGGTAGTGTAATCAGTTCAATGAGAAAATGATAAGATGTGGTCACTTTGTCCACTATAGAGGTAGAGTATATGGAAGCTACTCATGCCTACAAAGAAGCTATCTGGCTAAAGAGATTGTGTTCAGATATAGAGTTCAAATAGGGTGCAGTGACAATTTATTGTGATAGTGAGTGCAATCTTCCTAGCCAAGAGCCTGACATTGTTGGAAATGTAGATGGAGTAACTGAGAGGGGGGTTGAATCATTTATCACAAAAACATTCCCACAGATCCCTTAGATGTCTGATAAAACTACTTACTACTTTCACTCAGTAAACATACTAAAAAATGTTGTAACTTGGTAAGTGCAATGTATGTCTTACTTTAACAGATCTTAAACATTCATAGTGATTAACTTGCAAGCATAAAAGAAATAACATGAACACATGTGACACAAGGATATAATGTGGAAACCCAATATGAGAAAAACCACCAAGTAACTAGCTATTAATTTTCATTCTTCTGAAGTGAGCCCTATTAGGAGCCAACCTAGTTAAAGGTTACAAAACACACTATTAGGTGTGACCTTGTTAGAGGATTTAATCACCCTGTTAGGAGTGGCCTTGCAAGAGGTCTTAAAATAATTCAATGGAATTGCAACCTTGTTAGAGGCTTTACAGCTAGCTGTTAGACCAACTTTGTTAAGAGATTTTGGAATCACTACTACAATGGTAAGAAAGTAACAATGAAATGACCTGAGTGAGATGCAACTGAATTGCTAATTACAGATCTCTTCTCTGCTTCACACTAGATCCTTCCTAATCGAATATAATTTCGCTGCTCCTCAAGGATATCTAACCATCTTTCAAATTCTCTCACCCACTTTCCTTCTCAAATAATCAATACACTTTCATACTCCCTCATTCTTTAGAAAATCAACTTGACCTTTCATATATACCATCCTGATTATCAAGTTGGTTCAATTACAACTCACAATGACCAATAAACATTACCATAGTTAGCTAGAAACAATACTTAAAACTTTATTTCCCAAATCAACAAAATCCTTCATTGGCCGACCCTACTTGGTAAAAATTAGTCCTAACATGATTTCCTATGTTGACCAACAGACACTTGGTTAACACTGCGAACTTGCAAAATCCTTTGGCAACTAAGTGAACTTGGTAGACACTAACTCTAACCAAATTTCCTTCATTAACCATGAGAGCTTGGTTAACACTGCCTTCTACTAATTTTCCTTCATTAACCATGAGAGCTCGGTTAACACTACTTTCACAGGGTAATCTCTAAGAATGCTTGGTAGAAAAGAGAAACTATCTTGTTGACCATGTGAGCTTAGTAAGCACTGTCTGCCAACTGATATAACATTTTTGTAACATCAAAGACAACACACAATTAGGAAATTGTATCCAATAGACCTTTCATGCCAAGACCAAGCACATTGATATACAATATAATTTTGTGAGAGATATGGTTGAGGATGACAAGTTGAAGCTAGAAAAGGTGGAGACTTTGATGAATGTTGTTGATGTGTTAACTAAGTTCATGAGTATAAATAAATTCAGATAGTGTTTAGAGTATATGGGCCTCTTGGCCCCTAAAAATTAAGTCCATAACACTTTGGATCCCCTGAGTCTTGCAAGGTGTCTGACATGTGGGAGAATGTTGAGTATTGTGTCTCAACATTGCAAGCTTTTTCCAAAAAATTCTAAGATTTGTTTGTGGTGATTTTTCACATGTTTATGAGTTGTAAAAAGGTGTATGATTTGTTAAAAATGTGTCTTGTCCCTAGTACAATATAGGAGGGCTATTTTTAGAGTATAAATAACTCATGATATGAATTTTATAGGGGTCTAAACTAGAGGAAAAAATTATGGATGAAAATGTTATTCTTGTAGTTACAAATGACAAGTGGGTAACATGTGGCATGGTTATTTTGCCTATGGTTTTGGCCCATGGTTTTGTAAAACCAAAAATGGTTTCCAAGTTGTAAATCACTATAAAAAGAGGGCTTGGGGAGGCGTTTGTATCATTGAGTTTTGTTTGCAAGACTGGGTGCTAGAAGGAGTCTCTCTGAGTCTAAGTCTAAGTTTGAGTTGTGGTGATGTGCTCCTATAAGAACTTGCATTGCAAGTGTGTTGTAATCTTATTGATTTGAAATACATTGTGTGGGTTTTGGAGGGTGGGGTTTTTCTCCCAGAAGGGTTTCCACATGGTAATCATTGTGTTATGCATTCATTGTTATTTTGATTATATTATTATACATTTCTTGACATCTCTATAATAGTTAGTTGAATCTGCATAATCATCCTCCCAAGATTAGTGTAGGAAGTGATTTCATGCACCTTTTCTTCCTTATTTACAAGGTATTCTAGGTATTGTTTGTAAGAAATAACATTCTTTTCAACACTTTGTTGTCTTCTCTTCTTATGTTCACCAATTCTAGCTTGTTTCTTGCATATAGGTATCAATACTTCCTTTTGACTATCTGGTTTCTTACAATGACCCATATTGAAATCATATTATCTTATAACATCTTCAGTCATAGTCATTCTTGATATCTTGTCACCTTTAGCTCCCATGTAGTTAAAATGCTGAACTTCATCTATATAGAGGTTATGTTGTTCTTGGTTATCATTATTGGAGTCAATTTCATCATACATTGGATCACCAATCTATGAAAACAAATTATTATCTTTTTCCTTATCAAAGGCCATCTCACCATATACTGCACCATTCATTTGAGGAAAAACAACACTATCTTTTAAGACATTTTTTTAATCTTCTATCTCTAGAAACCTTGAATTTTCATCTTTGTTGAGAGCTTCATCTTTCTTTCCCATAAATCCTTCCTATGTGTGTCCATATTGATAAAAGTCTACAATATCATGTTCATGATCTCAATATTCCATGTTATTTTGAAGTGTATAGGAACTAATACTCCAATTATTCCCAAGATGAGATACATCTAGAGACCAAATATTCTTATTCATTTCTTGCATCACCTCTTGATGATTTTGCAAACAATATCATCACACTACATTCATTATATATTTAAATATTATTTTTGAATTCATAGAATGTATTCAAATGATTATCTACTGATTTCTAGCACTGATGTTGGTGCATCTAAGGTTCCTAAATATTTTGGCATTTTTGATGGAAGATTGGAGGTGCTCGACCATCTTTATGGTATTTCTTGTATTGAGGATTGACCGAATGGGATTGGTGGAGAAGCTTGGTGTTTGGTTGATGAATTATTTCTTGGTCATTATTGAGTATAGTGTTGACTAAGTATCTTAATCATCAAAGAATCTTGATGATGCTTATGATGGTGCTTGGGCATTGAGGGAGCTCGATTGTGCTTATGGGAACTTGATAGTTGAAGGAGCTCAGAAACACTTGGTTTGCTAAACATATACTAGGTTTCTTAGCTTGTACTATGGATATGTTGCTTAGTGTTTCTTTGGGAAATTTTCAATACTTAGGAGTGTGGTTTACCAACTAGAGTTCTTGTGGATTAGATTGGATGATGTGGTGCATTTATTGCATGAGGATTGAGATTGTGACACGGATTGACTGTAGGAGTTTCTGTAGACCTATTTGGGTCTTGGTTATTTGTTCTAGACCTATATTTAATGAATGTTGCAAGCCTTCTAATACATTTGGTATTTAATATCTATTGTAGGCTGACTTGTGGCTCAACATGTATTTAGTGTAAGGGCTTATTTAATTTTTAATTTACTGGGTATAAGTAAGGGGTCTTGTGGAGTCTTTAATGGAAATATAAGATGAGTAACTAAGAGGGAAGGGGTGAATCAGTTACTACAAAAAAAATCCTAGATTCCTTAGATGTCAATATAAATCAATACTTTGTTTAAACTATATTGTTTTGTAACTTAGAAAACACATATGCACTCGATTTACTCTAGCAAAATACTATAACTCAGTAATAACTAAATAACAACAAAAACTCAAGAAATGCAAACCATAAGATGTTTTCTATGATTATGCTTAAGATTAACTTAGTTGCATACACATAAAAGAAATAACATGAACAAAACTGACACTAAGATTTAACATAGGAACCCAATTTGAAAAAAAACCACCAATTGCAACTAGTTACTGATTTTCACTCTTCTGAATTAAGCCCTGTTAGGAGCAAACCTTGTTAAAAGTTCCAAAACAAACTATTAGGTTTGACCCTATTAGAGGATTTTTACTCTATTAGGAGTGGCCTTGTTAGAGGTCTTTAGAAACTTCAAATGGAAATGCCACCTTATTAGAGGATTTACAAATAACTATTAAGATAACTCATTTAAGAGATTTAGATCACTACTACAATGGTTAAAAAGTAAAAATGAGATGACCCAATTTCTAATGTAACTAAATTTCTGATTATAGATCTCAATTCTAGCTTGTATACTTGATCCTTCCTAATCAAATGTATCTTTTCAGCTCAACAAGGATATTCTACTTATCCTTCTAATTTGCTTCCTCTAAGCATCATCAAATCTTCTATTCACTTACACTCATTCAATCCAAAACTTGACTTTATATTTATATCTTACACATTTTCAAGTTGGCTTAAATACAACTTAGAATAATTAATATTCATCTTTTCATTTGGTTGGAACCAACAAACAAAACTATTGAACTCAATATGCCAAAACAAGAAAATCCTTCATTAGTTGACCATGCTTGGTAGACACTAACTCATAAATGATTTTCCTATGTTAACCAAGTGAACTCAGTTAACACTACATATTCAAAAAGTTCCTTTGGTAACCAAGTGAGCTCAATTAACACTGATTCCATCCAACATTTGCTTCATTAACCAAGTGAGCTCAGTTAACACTCAACTTCTACAAACTTTCCTTTGATGCCCAAGTGAACTTGATAGACACTATCTTTAAACTCTAGAGTTCTCAATAGACACAAAAAACTAAGCTTGAAATACATTGACTTGCAATGATATGAAATTTTGTGTAACATAAAAAATAATACACAATTAATCATTTTTTTTCAATAATCTCCCTCTTTGGCATTGATGACAACACAACATGTCATAATACAATGAAATTTTAGAGAAAAAATAAAGTAAGGAACATATCCTTTTTCATTCTAATTCTCATACATGAGAACTCCATCTATCAGTGTGAACTCCCTCTGCCTTTAGTTTCTCTCTTTGTCAGCAAAACTCTATCTTCAACATCTTCTTCTGATAGCAAACTCTCCCTCTTTGACATCTCATGCAAAGATAATATTTAGTGAATATCAATGTACCTCATGTATTGATTTATTTGCAATGTGCCTTTGTCAATACTGCATCAACTAATTGATCTTCAACATGCTCTTGTTGATGTATTACTAAACTGCATTGAGTGAGCTTAGGATAGGGGAATGACCCCTGACTTACCTCTTAGATACAAAAATACTATTGAAAATATTCTAGAGTATACTAAGTTACTAAGAGGGGAGGAGTGAATTAGTAGCTTCTACAATTTCAACTCTTAATCCAACAATCCAGTTAGCATTTAATTCTTCACATATAATCTGATCTAATTACATGCAGAAGAATTTAAAAAATATGAAAGCATTCATAACACTATGACACAAAGATTTGGTGACCCAGAAACCTTCTAGATAGAAAGTAAAACTGGGGTGGGGATGATACCCACAAGCTTTAGTACTATAGTATAATGTTGGCTTGTTAAAGATTAAATTGATCACTTCTGATGATCTGGCCTATTAGGAGCAATGAGGACTACTAGGTCCACCTTGTGAAAGGATTTACAAACATACAATAAAGTATGCACTTGGTAAAGAGATTTACAAAAGACTATTAGGTCTACCTTGTTAAAGGATTTGACTGATTCATCTGTTAGGATGAAGTAGTAGCCGATCTCTGATCTACAACTTGGTTTTCTAAATGAGATTCCGTTATGTACTAATCACCTTGTTGTGATAGATATCTCTTTGCTGCTCCTTATATTGTTGTAGCCTTTGTAATTTTCTTCTTTTTTCTCCTCTGATTATATTTGATTACATTGCATTCACATTCACTTACTTATACACTTGAATATGATACAATGCATTACATATATATCAATCCAATTATACAAATTACAAAGTTGGCCACAATACAAGTTTACACAAATATTATAAAGTCAGCCCAAATGAAGACACTCAAGTTCTAAAGACTAACTTGGTGAGGTTCTGATACTTGACATCCACTGTTAATGCTTGGCATCATCATGCACTCGGTAGACATAGAAGCTTGGTCCATATTGATCACTTTCAAGTAGTCTTGAACTTGGTTTGCACTGGTGACTTAGTAGATATTATGAAAATCATCATATAAATTGAATCACTTGTTTACCATTGCATGACTCAATAAACACTATCTCCTCGAGCTTAGTATAAACTGTGTGGTGCCTCTCATGTTTGCAATCTGTACCTTGTCTATTTTGTTTCAAGAGATATTGACTCTTATTTTGTACCTTATGATGACTCGAGGGTCAGATGTTATACTTTGATTCGATACCATAGATGCTTTACTACTATACTGTTCAAAATATCATATTTGCATGTTGATGCTATTTTGAGATGATAGTAGATCTATGATGATATCTGGTTATATGGTTTATTGGACATATTTGTTGATTATGTTATGAGATGAATTTTATGCTATGGTTATTTACTTCATTCTTGTACCTTTACACTTTCTGGGAACGTGAGTGATGTAAATGGATTAAATAGGTATTTTAATACATGTTGCTTTGTCTATGATATTATGTACAATTGCACTTGATCGTGTATCTTAGTGTACACAAATTATATCACTGGTAGTGGTACATGGAGTTAGTAATCTAACTATTCATATTTTTCCAATGTCACCCCTATGTGGTCAATGTATCCTTATTTTTATTGTTTTAATTAAAACCTTTAGGTGATTAGTAAATCCAAACTCATCTACATTATGTGACTAGACCAGTGAGTGTGTTTGTGCATTTAGAAGTTTGCATTATCGTGAAAGTGTTAAATGATTTTAGGTTTTTGGGTTTTAAATATTTTTAGATTTAATTTTTGGTAGCTTTTCCTTAGGTTAATTTCTATTATGGAGAATAACTTGTTTTTATTTGGGTTGATTTAGAGTCTAGCTACTATAGTTGGTTAATTGCCCTAATCGACTATTGACTCAAAAAAAAAAGAATAAGTATTGGAAAAGTGAATCCATTATGCACTTCTCACATTTTAGAAATAGAAATTTGAGAGCTAATTTGGAAATCCTCTTCTAAAGGGTTGGTTTTCTGTTCATTATGGGAGTTGTGAGCATGGGATCTTTGTGAGGTTGGTCTCATTGGATTTAGCTCGGGTAGATCATGCTTTGCCATGATTTTTGATAGATTCAGTAGGTGAATTATTTTATTCTGTAAGTTTCAATTTTAGCCCCTTTTTTTGTTAGGTAGGACCTTCCCATTTTATTGTTTTTACTTTGTTTCAGCTTCCATTTCTTGTAGCAATACATTAGGAGGTTGAGAACTAGTGTTCCCCTCCATTTCTAGTTGCTAGTTCTACCCAATTAGTCAGGTGTAAATGTTTTCCCTATTTTTGGGATGAAGATTTGGGATTTTGAGACGTTATACTAGCCATTTTTGCATACGGTGTTCGATTTCTTTTATTTTGAGATTTTTGGAGTTTTTGCACCCAAAGGCCAAATGGGTTTTAATTTCAAAATTTGTCCAAAATTTGGAGTTTTTGCCTCATTTTGTGTGCCACCCTATTTTCTCAGGTTTTCTTGGCATAATGTGGGTTGTGGACCTAGATGATCTATTTGGATATCTGTCAAACCACTTTTGCACTTTATGTTGCATTGGGATGCATGTTGTGTCCATCCTCTCGAGTTTGTTTTAGTTGAGTGACTTTATATTTATGTTCTAATCCAATCCTTATGTTGATCTTCATGATGGTGGTGTACCACACACAAGTACCTATGCATACATTTTTTGAGTGACCTACAGGGCTTGATCTTCCATGGTACTTCCAAAAGTTATGATCATTGGGGTTGGGTTAGGAGTTTGCATGCCTACGAGCACTCATCGTTGGATGAGCATGGGTAATATAGGGTAGCATATGGAAGGGGCTTCTATCTCTACAACTTGGTGCCTATTTCTTGAGGGTTGGCATTCATAAGCTTTGTAAACAAGTGATAACTAAATTTAAACATTGGGTGGTAATAAAACTTAAAGATAATAAAATGATTCGGGATGTGCTCCTTCCATTGGGAAGTGGAGAGCTGCCAATACCAACTTGGGCTTGTTGATGCCAAGTGACTCTCCATGAAGTCAGCCCCTACTTAGTAGCCCATTGAGGTGTCTGACCAAGACCTATAGTATATGTATTATTTTTGTCTTGGATTCAATCATCATATTTCTTAGTGTGTGTATTAGCCATGGATTTTTTTTGTGTGTGTTTATGGTTGGATCATTATCTCCATCATCACAATGGATGTAGACCTATAGGTTCTACGTGGTTGGGAGGCATAGCTACTTACACTACTGCTAGGGACCAGTGTACAGAGATGGTCTATTGTTCTAGCACAACTGTTGCTAGATGTTTCACTTGGTACTTCAACTTTCAAAGTATGCTTCTTGTGATTTATGCTTTCATTGGAATGCTCTTATATCATGTTTTAGATGGTGTTAATTATTGAAAAATTCCCTTACTTTGATGATCAGCATGTGATAGGTGATGTTATCTACTTTGTAGGATTATCTTATGCTTTCCACTAGCATGTTAGATTTTCTTATGCTTTTGTTGTAGCATGTTTAGTAGTGACATCCCTATTACGATAGAACTAAAAATTTGATCAATGGCTTGGGATGTTACATGTGAGGTATGGCTAGGGCCTACGATGGTCTTATGATGCCATTGATAGTTGGGAGGAACCACATACTTAGTTGTTTTATTCGTTGCAATTTTAATTGTGTTATTACGATTTGTTTTTAGTACACTGTGATGTTTCCTTCTATACTTTTTTTTGCTTACTATTTGCTAGATGGTTGTTATTCTTTCCTTCTTTCATATTTGGTTCGAGTGATCTTGCCTCGAAATGTGGATTTAGTACCCCTCAATGTGGAGGTTTTATTCTCTTTTTTTTCCTTTTGTGTTTTCCTTAAGTTTTTATTGTGTTTCCTGGGTGACCATCTGTTAGCATGGCATCATATAATAAAGTATCGCATGTCCATTGGGATCCTATTGCGCGATACTAGAAAGTATCACACCCCTTATGTAAATATATCATGTGATACTGGAAAGTATCACACCCCTTTTAAAGAAATATCATGTGATACTTGAAAAGTATCGCACACCCTTGAGAGAAGTATCACTCAATCCCTGAAAATGTCACCCTACTTCTTTAGAAGTATCATGCGATACTAGAAAGTATTACCCAGTGTTGTATTAAAGTATCACTTGGAAAATTGCAAAAACCTGTGCGGGTGGGCAATGGGAACTTTTTGGTAAGACCCAAACTTTTTTGGAGTTGTTTCAGATACCCACTTTGGTGTTCTTCAATCCTTTGGTGTTGCATTTTTTATTCTGGTTGTGTGTTTTTTTGTGGTTAGTCCCTTGGGGTTTAAAATATATCATTTAAGTATAAGTTGATGACATATACTTAAGATATTTTTTAATATATGCAATGATTCATTTGAGATAGATTCCAGACCTCTACGGGCTAAGATAAAGATTCTAGGAAATTTTAGGGCTTCAAAAATTTAGACAGCCAAATTTTAGGGCTTTAGGATTTCAGACTTAGCCAATTTTTAGGAGTCAGCTTTTTTCTTTTAGCTTGGTTGATCTCTTATGTTTTCTTGTTTGTGGTTTTGGTTAGTAGTGGCATTTGGAGATCCATTGGTGTTTAGATGATTGTCAGTCTTCCATTGCAATCTTTATGAACTATGTATGTTGTTGTTATGTGCACTTACACTTGTAAAAATAAAAATAAAAATAAATTATCTTGCTTGTTTTTCATCCTCGTTTCCAAGGATCTCTATGCGAGGCATTATAAATTGAGTCACTTAGTTAACATAGAGTAGCTCAGTTAACACTATACTCACATCACGTAAACTAAAAACTTGATAAGCACTAAATAGCTTGGTTTACACTGGTAAACTTGGCATAAATTGAGATGCACAATTTACAGTTATGATCTTCATTGTAACTATAATTGCTTGGTAACCACTAGAATTTGTCCAAAGGACTTTGTAGAAACTATAGAACTCGACAACAATTGAAATGCTTGGCAAACATTGTTCACTGTACAATAAACTTAGTAGCCATTTACAATATGAATGTGTGTCACTAATAACCAACTTGACCGATATGTCAACAATCTCCCCCTTTGGCATTAGTGATAAAAATTCTTGTCATCCAAAACTGAGTTCAAAAAGGTTTCCTAAATACCTTTTATCCATCACCTTGTGATACTAGCTCAGTAGAGTATACTATTTTTGAGATTTGTCAAAATTAATTTTGTAAGATATATATTTGTACATGGTAAGGTTCTTTCATATAGTATACTATACATCTTCTTACTATATACAACATATCTTTCTCCCCCATTGATTATACAACTTATTGCATTTTCTCCCCCATAACTTATATCTTTCTCCTTATTCACAAAATGTGCTCTCTATACATATATCTTTCTTCCCCTTTTTGACATTAATGCCATAGATTTACTCTATTTATTTACATGTCAATGCCAAAATGAGATAATAATTCTAAATGTACCTTGAGAATGATTGCCAAAGTTTTATCCCAATTGTCTTGCAGGACCTTGCATGTGTGAAGTGCAATTTGTACTTATGTTGACAACTCTATCATATGTTTTGTAATGGAGAAGTTATTGTCATGGATGAGAGTTTTAGAATGTGTGATATGTATCTATAGTGCATCCATGTTGGGAAGAATCATGTTTTGTATATCTACCAATGTAGATTTGATCCTTGCTTCTTCTCTAAGCAATTCTGCTTGCATATCTATCAAAATTTTTATCTTCTGGAAGTATGTAGAGCTTGAACCAGGGTCAAGTTGTAGTTGCTAAGCACTTGACTTAAGATCTTCATCTATTTTTGACAATTTGTCCTTTATTTCCTTGGTAAAATTAGAGACATCATATAACTTACTAAAAAGTGATGATACATTTGTACAAGATGCTTCCAAAGAACCCAAAAATGTAGAAAGTTCTACTTGATAAATAGCTATTTGTTGAGCAATGCGATCTAACACTTTATTATCAAATTTCTTTTTTACCTTTTGCACTAGCTTATCCTTTCCATTAGTATCTTCATTGAGCTTCTAAATTGTCTCTGCTAGCTGATACAAAATTGGTTGTGAAGAATCAACCTCAATGCCTATGGCCTCTGCCAAAATGTTCTTTGCATCCTCAATAATTTTGAATTTCTTAGCTCTTTCCTCTCTTAATCTTTATTTTTTAGCCTTCTTCTGGAGGAGTTCACCAAATGACTACATTTGGTCTAGTGTAACCTTGGAGATGTCCCAATTTGGGATTACAATTTCCTCATCTAAATCTATTTCTTCCTCCATCTCTTTTCCTTTACCCAAAAATTTTGTGCTCAGTTGAGCCTTGGTCTCAACTATCTTTGCACTTATTGCTAGTGTGCCCAGAATAGAAATAATTGTAGACATACTAGTATTGGCTATAAAAACTAATACTACACTTATTAAATGAATATTAATTGAAATACCTGAAGAATCCAAAATTCATGTGCTCAAGACTGAAGTAGCCAACTTGGTAGAAGAGGTGAGAGTCTGTAGCTCGATAGATGAAGTGGAGGTCACTTCAGTTAATGATGTGCTAAGCTATGTAGGAGCAAGGAGTGATTGGATGTTTGTATTCATACTGGTAGTCACAATCAAACTTGTTGGGGCTATCTTCGCACTTGATGTTGTTACTGGTTTACTTGAAGAGTGAGGAAGTGAGGTAATAACTACTGTAGTTATTTTAACTGGATCAGTTTCCTCATCATCTCTCTTTTCGTCCTTCATAGCCTCTTGCCCTTGTTCCTCTTCATCATCAACGTTGTCAAAATGAGTTGCTTCTTCAAAATTTTCCTCTTCATCTTTTTCTTTACCTTCTTCTTTATCATCATCATCCTTTACATCAACTAGAAAATCACTTGGTTTATGTAAAAGATAGATGTTTTTCCAAGTGTTTGTTGCATTCCTTACAACATGTTCAATATCTTTCATCAAAATCAGGCAAGTGTTGAATTTTAGAGTCAAATTTTCTTCATTTTTCTTCTATGAATCTTTTACCTTTGCATCTGATATGCTCGATATAGGTTGCCTCAAGGTTTTCCCATGGATGTCTTTGATAGTTTGTATGAAAAAATCCCATCTTGGCTTGATTGTCTCGAACAAATCATTAGGAATCTAAGAAGCCAGCTAGTCTGGTGAGTATTTCCATTTTCCCATCTTGTCCATCACCAGATCTTCTATCTTCTTCTTCTCTTTAGCTATCCTAATTTCATACTTTAATGACTTAAAATTGGTTATTCTAGCTCTTGCTTCCAGATCTTTCAATTTATTTTGGAAGGTGGGTGGAGGTTTTTTGAATATAATGTCTCCTCCTTCCTTTTTAGATTTCTTCCTAGAGGATCTTCTTGTGAATACTATAGTGGATTGCTTTGGTGGCTTTGTGATAATTACCTTTCCCTTCTTCCTTAGATCCTTCCTTATCCTCTAATTCCTCATCCTCACCTTTTCTTTCAGTCAACAAAAGAGTAGAGAATGTTTTCAATTTTACAATTCTTTTTTTCCCCTTGTTAACTACCTAAAGGAGCTTTATTTCAAGTTCAATCTTAGCTTTTGCTTCATCATATGTGCTAAAATATGTAGCCGTTGGATCAACTAGTTCATTGACAAGAGTTTGAATGATGTCTATTATTTCATCAATATTAACCTTATATCCAAAAGGTTTTACCCATGCAATCCTAGGCCTAACTATCCAGATGTATACTTTGCCACAATCCACCATGAAACATACACCATCCTTGTAATCTTCAACAAGTTTCTTGGGAATTTGGTATCTATTGTTCATTTTTTTCCTTGAATGCATTAAAATAGTTATCCATAATACTATTATAGTTTTCTCCCATCTCAACAATAAATTCTTTATTTTGATATAGTACAAACACATCTTTTCTCCAAACAATAGTGCTTTTTGAAGGGAAGAATTTATGAACATAAAAGAGCAAACAAGTTAACAGGGAGCCAAACTTACATGGGTTATTCGTTGATGTCCTTATGCTTTCCATATTCTTGTTGAACTATTTCAACAATAGCTCAACAAGGTCAAAAGATAAATTGTTCTTTACTACCTTGTATGGAAGGTCAACTGCTCCACATGACATGCTATTTAACCTACTAGAGCTATAAATCTTGTGCATAATGATATGGATTCCAAATTTCAACTCCATGTCTATGACACTACTAATCTTCATTCCTTTTCCATCTCATTCTTCTAGGGTTTTCTTTTCAAGTTTAGCCCAAGCTAGGGTTTTGGTCATCTTGGCTTTGGCTAACATTGGGAGATCAATGATTTGATGAATCATGTTCTCTATGATCAATATTGGTTTTTCTAACCACAACTACCCATTATGCACCCAACTAAGGATAAACCTATACCATTTGACTTTAAATTCACTGGGTATGTGAGGGATATGAATTAACCCTTTGGTTTCTAGGTGTTGGTGCTCGAGTTTCAAAACTCCATTCACACAAAGCTTATCCAGGGCATTATACATTTCCAAAGTGCCAATTTCTTGAATAACACATTTAAAATGAGTGCGAATATCATCACTCAACAATACCTTTGGAGGGATTTGAGACTATGCTCCACTTGAATCTAGGATTTCCATGATTGTAGGATTGAGCTTCAAATACAATGCCTTCCATTTTCCATCAACAAACATTTTTGAACCTCACTTTGTCTTGTTGCTACTGGATACCATCTTCACTCAGTAGGGTTTGAGAGAATTCAATAATTTTTTCTGACAGTTCGCTCAAAATGCTTGGATGCTGTAAAGATTGCACTTCACAATGGCTCTAGAAAAATTTAGAGTAAGAATGAATTTGATTCCATTCCTTTTATCAAAATTTTCCATAGATGCTCAATACAAAAGGTGAATTGATTGACATCATGTTGATAGATTCTCATCCAATTCTTTGGATTCAACACTCAACGAAGTCTTCATGACTCGGTAACCATATGTATGTTCATTACTCCTGATCTCGCTTGGTAGAGTCTATCACTCAACCTCACTCAGTAGAGAAGGTAACTTTGTAGACACTAACACCCTTTTACTTGGTGATCCATTTGTATCCTAAATATAGATTTGGATCATTTTGAACTTTCAATTTGGAACTATTTTGGATGTCTTCTATGATAGCCTAGTTCTAGTTCTCTCTTGAGAACTTAAGTGGAAATGATAGAGTCACCCAATTCTTGAGTGACTTGATCACCATTTCTTGGACTTTCATCCTTAGTAGACTTTGGAGCCCATTTCTATCTCATTTATTTTTGGATGTTATCAGCCTTTGCCTTCTTTTCATCTATTCTACTAGTATTTATGTAGTTCTTGGCAAGATGACCAAGTTTTTTACAAGTGAAACATCTTTTGGTAGTATCTCTTTTCCTCAAATGATGCTTTACACAATTCATTCCAATATTGCTTTCATAATCTATTGTGCTAGATTTATTGTCTTGGTTTTTCACTTTGATGACTTGTGTCCATGTTTCATGCATTTGTGACATTTGCCTTCAAATATTGGTTTCTCTTTGCATTCATTAGCCCTATGACCATTCTGATTACAATTGTAACACTTTCCATTGAATTTTTATTTTCCATTTCTCCAACATTTGTTTGATGCATGACCTATCTTACCATAGTAATTGCAAGTAGGTCTTTGATTCTTTTGAGCTCATTACTTGGATGATTCTCCTTCTTCTGTATATCCAATTCTTGCTTTTCCTTTCTATCTATAGAGATTTTTCTCATTCAATTGATTCACATCTGCTTGGGATTTCATCATTCTTTCATTGAATTACCTTTCAAAATTTAAGTCATTTTGCAATCTTTTATTTTCAGATCTTAGGCTAATGATTTCTTTATTTGCATTGGAGAGTTGATCAATGAGGTCTGCATGTTGAAGGGATTGGTGTTGGATTTCATTGTTCTTTCCTTCTATCTCTTCTTTTATCGTGTTCTTCTACTCCATGACTTCACATAGCCTTACTAACTAAATTTCTTGTTCTCTTCTTATTTTTCTTACTTCTTCTTGTAGGGAACCATTATTTTCTAGGAGTTCTTTGATTGCTTCATTTGCTTCATGTAAATTTCTTGAATGAAGGACTTCAATTCTTTCTTCAATGTAGAGATGATCATTCATTTGAATTGCAATTTATTTTCTTCTTTTTAGGGATTGAGAGAGTTTCTCCTTTGCTTTCTTGAGTTGGGCAATGGCCATTTCCAAATCTAGCTTCTCATTGTCAATAACTTTGTCAAGTTTGAATATCTCCATGGACTTGATCTTTGCTCAAGTTGTTAAAATTTCTCCTGAGAATCACAATGCTCTAATACCAATTTTTGGAAATATTCTAAAGTTACTGAGAGGGGAGGGGTGAATTAGTAACTTCTAAACTTCTACAATTTCAACTCTTAATCCAAAAATCCAATTAGCATTTGATTCTTCACATATAACTTGTTCTAATTGCATGGGTAAGAAATTGAAAATATGAAAGCATTCATAACACTATGACACAAAGGTTTGATGACCCAAAAAAATTTCAAATAGAAAGTAAAATTGGGGTGGGGATGATGCCCACAAGCTTTAGTACTATAGTATAAAGTTGGCTTGTTAAGGCTTGCATTGATCACTTCTGATGATCTATCCTATTAGGAGCAATGAGGACTGCTAGGTCCACCTTGCGAAAGGATTTACAAACATAAAATAAAGGATGCACTTGGTAAGGAGATTTACAGAAGATTGTTAGGTCTACCCTGTTAAAGGATTTGACCGATTCACCCATTAGGATGAAGTAGTAGCTGATCTTTGATTTGCAACTTGGTTTGGTGAATGAGATTCCTTTATGTACTAATCACCTTGCTGTGATAGATATCTCTTTGATGCTCCTTATACTGCTATAGCATTTGTAATTCACTTCTTTTTTCTCTTCTCTAATTATATTTGATTGCATTGCATTCACATTCACTTACACACTTGGATATGATACAATGCATTACATATATATCGATCCAATTATACAAATTAAAAAGTTGACCACAGTACAAGTTTATACAAATATTACAAAGTTGGCCCAAATGAAGACACTCAAGTTTTGAAGATTGACTCAGTGAGGTTATGATACTCGACATCCACTGTCAATGCTCAACATTATCATGTACTTGGTAGACATAGAAGTTCAATCCATACTATTCACTTCCAAGTAGTCTTGAACTTGATTTGCACTAGTGACTTGATAGATACTGTGAAACTCGTTAGATAAACTAAATCATTTGTTTACCATTGCATGACTCGATAAACATTATCTCCTTGAGCGTAGTATAAATTGAGTCACTTGGTTAACATAGAGTAGCACAGTTAACACTAGACTCACATCATATAAATTGCAAACTTGGTAAGCATTGAATAACTTAGTTTGCACTAGTAAACTTGGCATACACTAAGATGCATGGTTTACACTGCTGATCTTCACTATAACTATAACTACTTGGTAACCACTAGAATTTGTCCAAAGGACTTGGTAACAACTATAAAACTTGGCAACAATTGAAATGCTTGGCAAATACTATTCATTGTACAATCAGCTTGGTAGCCATTTACAATCTAAATAAATGTGTGTCACTAATAACAAAATTGACTAATATGTGAACAAAATGCATCCTTAGGTAATGGCTTAGTGAATATATCTATAATTCACTCTTTATTATTCACATAGTACAATCTTACCTCTTTATCTTGTACCAATTCTCTCAAAAAATGATATTTTATTGCAATGTGTTTGATTTTGGTATGCATTACAGAATTCTTGGATATATTAATTGCACTGGTGTTATCATAGAAGATAACAGCTGGATCCTTGATCTCTATGTTTATACCTACCAATAGTTTCTTAAACCAAACAATATTGGAACAATTAATTGCTATTGCCACATATTTTTCCTTTGATGTGGACTGAGAAATACAATTTTGTTTCTTATTGTCCAAGATACTAGTCTTTTACCAAGAAAGAATGCTCCATCACTTG
The DNA here is from genome assembly GCA_028749045.1 of Cupressus sempervirens. Taxonomy (NCBI): domain Eukaryota; kingdom Viridiplantae; phylum Streptophyta; class Pinopsida; order Cupressales; family Cupressaceae; genus Cupressus; species Cupressus sempervirens. The sequence continues at coordinate 686,273,354 of CM053786.1, read as the reverse complement.
TGCTTTTTCTATCATCAATACATCCTACCCAATCAATATCTATGAATGCTTTCAAATCCACATTGCCTCCTTTTTTATACCATAATCCATAGCCTTAGTACCTTTTAGATATCTTACGATTCTCTTTATTTCCATCATGTGACTTTCCTTGGGATTTGCTAAGAATCTTGCCACCATACCAACTGCTAATGCAATATTAGGCCTTGTGTGCACTACATACAACAATCTTCCAATCATTGATCTATATGTGGTTTGGTCTACTTATTTGGAATAATCATTTTTTGAAAGCTTATGTCTAGTAGAAATAGGTGTTCCAATAGTTTTGAATCTTCCATTCCAAAATTCTTTAGTATCTCCTTGATATATATAGATTGAGTAATGTAGATACCATCCTTCTTCTACTAGATCTGTAATCCAACAAAGAATTTTATCTCTCTAGACATGGACATCTCAAATTATTTACTCATCTCTATTGAGAATGCCTTTTATAAGTCATCATTTCTGGTAAATAAAGTGTCTGCAAAACCTTCAGGTTGTTCAATGTAGACTTCCTCATTAATAATTCCATTCAATAATGCAGATTTTACATCTGTTTGATAAACTTTAAATCCTCGATATTCTACATATGCAAGTAGAGTTCTAACACCTTCCAATCTTGCAATAGGAGATTTTTTTACCATAATAGTTAACTTCTTCCTAAGAATAACCTTTACAAACTAATCTTTTTTTGTTTCTTGAAACTTCTCTATCTTTATTGAGCTTATTTCTAAATACCCAATTTGTGCCAATTACATTTTTATCCTTGGGTCTTGGAACAGGAGTCCAAGTCTTATTCTTCTCTATCTCTTCTATTTCTTCATTCATAGCTTCAATCCAATTTTCATTATCCAGAATATCTTTAACATTTCTAGGTTTAGATTCAACAAACAAACATGTACCTTTTAATTCATTTCTTTTCATTGTTCTATCTAACTTGTCTCTAATGATTTTATTAGGTGCATGATTATTTCTAACATATTTTGCTAACATAGGTACTTTGGATTTAGAACATATTCCATTAACCTCTTCATGATCTTCAATGTTAACCTTATGTCTCACTGTCTATGACTTAGGTCCATCTAACTTAGTTTTCTTAGACCCTAGCTTGGTAGCATTTGACAACAACTTTGGAATCTCCCTTCTATAAGACATCTTGATCTTTAGCTTAGATCCTTGAAATCGTTTTTGCAAGCACCAAAAGCTCTGATACCAATTGTTGGAAATATAAGAGTAGTAACTAAGAGGGGAGGGGTGAATCAATTACTATAAAAAATAAATCCCAGATACCTTAGATGCAAATAAAAATTAATACTCTATTTAAACTATATTCTATTATAAACACACATGCACTAAGTTTACTCTAGCAAATATTGTAACTTAGCAATGATTGAATAATAGAAACAACTTGGCAAATGCAAACCATAAGATTTTTTTTGTGATTAGCGTTAAGATAAAATTAGTTGCATACACATAAAATAAATTGAATGAACACAAGTTACACTAAGATTTAATGTGGAAACCCTATTTAGAAAAAAAACTACCAATTGCAACTAGTTACTGATTTTCACTCTTCTGAAGTGAGCCCTGTTAAGAGCCAACCCTGTTAAAATTTATAAAACACACTATTAGGTGGGACCCTATTAGAGGATTTAATCACTCTATTAAGAGTGGCCTTGTTTACAAGGAAACTATTTTCTCTAGAAATTAGATTTGACTCAGGATTGCCCATTCAAAATATCCTAGGGTTCCCTAGATTTATCACTTGGTAAGTTTGCATACCAAGGCTCGAAAAATTGAAGTCCATAGTGTCTACCAATTCTTCCATATCCCCTTCTTGTAGAACAAAATCATAAAACAATAATTGCATCCCATCAATTATTTCATTTGCATGAGCATTATATTCTTTCTACATTTTCTATGAAGTTCTTTAGACAATTAAAATAGAAATGCCACCTTGTCAGAGAATTTACAAATAGTTGTTAAGCCAACTCAATTAAGAGATTTAGATCATTGCTACAATGGTTAGAGAGTAACAATGAGATGACCTGGTTTCTAATGCAACTAAATTTTTTATTATAGATCTCAATTCTAGCTTGTATACTTGATCCTTTATGATCCTTCTAATTCACTTCCTCTAAGCATCATCAAATATTCTATTCACTTCTACTCATTCAATCCAACTTAAAATTATATTTATATCTTACACATTATCAAGTCAGCTTGAATGAAACTTAGAATAATTAATATTCATTTTCTTAGTCAGCTAGAAACAAAAAACAAAACTATTGAACTCAATATGCCAAAACAAGAAAATCCTTCGTTAGTCGACCATGCTTGGTAGACGCTAACTCAAAAATGATTTTCCTATGTTAACCAAGTGAACCTGCTTAACATTGCATATTCACAAAGTTCCTTTGGTAACCAAGTGAACTCAATTAACATTGGTTTCATCCAACATTTTCTTCATTAATCGAGTAAGCTCATGTAAGACTCAACTTCTGCATACTTTCCTTTGACACTCGAATGAACTTAGTAGACACTATCTTCAAATGCTAGAATGATTGAAGGATACAAGAAATGGAGCTCGACATACACTGACTAGCAATGATATGACATTTTGCATAACATCAAAGACAATACACAATTAATCAATCATTTTCAACAATCTTAAGTAATAATCATCTAGCTTGGAGAAGAGGATGTGGAAGAGTAGTGAAGTTTGAGAAGAGCTAATAGTTGTAGATTGGGAAATGAGGAGATTGATTGGTGTCTTGTGAGCACAAGTTTAGATCTGGCTTGGAGGTTTCTACCAGATTTCTATGGTTCTATAGATCTAGACTAGCTAGGGTTTGGGTTGGATCTTGTAGAACTATTACTTTCTGTATACTTGGTCTTAACTAGGAAGGCATTATAGCCAGACATATTGCGTGTAATCACTTTTTTTATGAACAAAGAGTTGAATTTATTTTATCAAATGTTATATATTGTGTTGCACTTCCACTATGTGGTTAATTTCTAGGGGCTAGGACATCTCCTCTAGGGATTCTCCTACCCTATACAATATTAGATGGCATTATAGCTTAAGTTTTCCCTGAGCATGTAGATAGATTGCTAAGTTGAGATAGTTTCCACCATGATCTTGAGTTGGGAGAAGTTGGTTTGAGAAGCTCTTGATTTGGTGGTGATTGTGTTGAGTATCATTTTCTTCGAGAGTCCTAGTTTATGATTCTTAGTGTGGAGTAGTAGATTGTGATTTGAGCTACACTTGTAGAGCATTTTTGTCGATCAATCATTTTTCTGCGAAGATTAAAGTTTGATCTTATTGGAGAATGATTGTAGAGAATTTTTATGATTTGTATTGTAGATCCATTTTCCTAGATTTTTGATTTATTCCTAATGGTTCATGTGAGGTGACAGGTCACGATCTGACTTGCAAATAATTTGGGTTTGTGGTTCTTGGGTGGAATTATTTGTAGAGGGTTTGTGAAGATCTTGGAAGATACCTCCAAGAAGATTGGACCTTAGGGAAATTGATGATCTTAATGATGTGGTGGAGAAAAATATTTTAGAGATGTTTGTTTAGTTGGAAGCTAGTTTGATCGATTGACTTAAGGAAGGGATATTTGAGTTTATAGAGATTTAGGGAGTTGGAGTCTACCAATATGGAATGGAGTTGTTTTTTCTGATTTGAGGACTTGTTCAAGAGAGAAGGAGGCATGAAAAGGTACAGGTAGAGGTTGGTTTTGTTGATCAATTTGTGGAGTCTAATATGAAACTTGTAGAGAAACTTGTGGTTGTTGTTGAAGAGGTTCCTAACCTTGTTTATGTTAAGATGGCAATTTATTTTCATGATCAATTGGTTGAATCTAACATGGGAATTACAGAGCACTTGGTCATGGAAAATCAAGTTGTTGTGGGTGATGATTTGTATGTTTCAAAGCATCTTGTTGCTAAGAGTTTGGAATGTGTTGGTAATGGCTCCCATATTGTTGCTGGTATGGATTTGGTTTTAGATCTACCTATTATTGCTATAGATGTGTAGTTTGATGCTATTTTCATTGAGATGGATTATGGTGATAAGTTGCATGTTAATTAGTTAATGGTGATATAGACAATTGTGGTGTATAGATGGATGTCATAGGTATGGGTGATTTGCAAATTCATTCTTTTGTCTATAATGGATTGGAAGCTTTGGGTAAAGATGAAGTGGAAGTCTAGTTTTTATGAAGGAAAAAACTATGGGATATACTTTTCTTTGTACCCTGACAGTCTGTTGTAGGGGCATTTGAGGATATTGAAGGTTTTTACATTTTTGATGGAAGATTGGAGATGCTCAACCATGTCAATGGTATTTCTTAGTTAGAGGCTTGACTGAATGGGCTTGATGGAGAAGCTTGGTGTTTAGTTGACGAAGTGTTGCTTGGTAATTATTATGTATAATATTGTCTAAGTAACTTGGTCATTGAAGAAGCTTGATGATACTTATGGTGATACTTGGTTATTGAAGGAGCTTGATGGTGCTTATGGTAAATTGATAAATGAAGGATCTCATAAAAGATTGACATGCTTGACTTATACTAGGTTTCTTACCTTGAACTATGGTGTTGTTTCTTAGTGTTTCTTTGGAAATTTTCTAAAGCATGACATTGAGGTTTTTCGACTAGAGTTCTTATGTATTAGATTGGCTAACTTGTTACATTTATTGCATCAAGATTAAGACCATGATGTGAATCGATTATGGGAGTTTGTATGTAGCTATTTAGGTCTTGGTTATTTTTTCTAGGTGTATTTGATGAATGTTGTAAGCCTTCTAAGGCATTTGGTATTTAATATCTATTGTAGGATGACTTGTAGCTCAACATGTACTTAATGTAAAGGTTTATTTAATTTGTAACTTGCTAGGCCAACTTGTGGCTTAGTTGGGTATATGTAAGGGGTCTTGTGGAGTCTTGAGTAATAATCATCTAGCTTAGAGAAGAGGATGTGGATGAGGAGAAAATTATGAGAAGAGCTAGTAGTTGTGGCTTGGAAAATAAGGAAATTTCTTGGTGGCTTGCAAGAAAAAGCTTAGATATTTCTTAGAGTTTTCTATGAGAATGTTGTGGTGCTACAGATCTAGATGAGCTAGGGTTTTGGTTGGGTCTTAAGGGATATTGTAGAAGTATTACTTACTATATTTTTGGCCATAACTAGGAAGGTCTTATAGCCTAACATATTGCATATAATTAGTTGTTTTATGAATAAATAGTTGAGTTTTATATCAGATCTTATATCTTTCATTGTGTTTCCATTGTGTGGTTAATTTTTGGGGACTAGGATATATCCTTTCGAAATTCTCCTACCTTGTACTGCAACAACCACCTTCCGTAAAACTTTGGTACATTATTAATCAAAGTTGAACATAATCCATCTAGTTTGTAAATGAACTTTCTAAGATCTAATGATCTCATACCATTAGGTATTAATGGTTTTCTCTATGATATATACATAACAAAAAAATTCACCTTTTTTAGTTATTGAATAAAAATAGAGTCACCACCTACCTTTAGAGGGTCAAATATTGGGTTTCCTAGGTTTCGTCCAGTAGAGTGTGCTTTAAAAAAAGTCTTTCTTCCTCTTTGTTTAGTGAAACAAAATATCCTTGGTAACTGTACAATGATAATTGTGAGAAACTCTCCCTAGTAGAGTTGTCAATTTGTTGACCTTCCCAAAATTGTTTGTTGAATTCCTATGAGTCTTTCCCACTTGATGTTGGGAATTACAACACAATCTTGGTCAACATTAAAGACAAAAAATTGATGATTCAACATCCACACTTTAGGCTTTATAGACATACATAGGTGTACCTTTATCTCAACCCTTGGAATGAGTTAAGGCTTGCTAATGTAAACTTTATGAATGATACTCTTCAATTGGCAAGTATCTTCTTAAGGATAAATCAAATGTGTTGATGTTTTGAGTGTGTGTAAAATATTAAATATGAACTATACAATACTTGTAAATAGAGATTTACTGATTGACAACTATATATACCAACTTACAAGAAGTATGTAAAGACTATTCCTTAATCCAATTAGGAAAATAGAGTCAACCCCTACACAATCTTATCATTAGACCCAAAGAGATAATGTGTATCCCATCAACTATTGGATAGAGAAAATATAAATGCAATCCCTAGTCTAAATGAATTTAGCCTCAACCAAAGGAGACCAATTAGATAGATACCGTAATGTAGTATGAGAATAATTAATAATCAAGATCATGCATTACTTTAATCGATAAAATAATAGAATAGATCCAAATTGACAATGAAAAATATGAGTAATTAGAAAACCATATACCAAAAGGGATATAAGGAAAGTATCATCGTATTAACTTTGTTGATAAGGAAACACAATAAAGTAGTTTAGTTGCATATTCAAGCAAGTAATTGCATAGAAATAAAATTCACTTCATAATATAAAGAAACATATGGTATTGTATCTTATTACAATTTGAATTCATCTTCTCTTTATATTTTACATTATGTGTGTGTGTGTGAGTGTGTGCATGCATGTGTGTGTGTGTGTGTGTGTGTGTGTGTGTGTGTGTGTGTGTGTGTGTGTGTGTGTGTGTGTGTGTGTGTTTGTTGTTGAGAAGATTTCACAGTCCTTTAGGGTGAAAAGAAGCCACCCTTTTGAATAAATAATTTCAAATCCAAAAATTGTCTTAGTTTAAGCCATTAACTACCATTTTACAAGTTATCTACTTTAAGGCATATTACAGATAATTTAAGGCTACTTTAGGGGTATATAATGGATATATGATCCAAAAATGATGTAAATGCCCATTTTGGTGCTTTACAGTCCATTATTTATGCCCATAATTATATTTACATTATGGTTTAATATGTTTCCATACAGGTAACACATATTACTTATCCCCATTACTCTTGAATGCATGTTATATTTTTTCACCTTTACTCAATTTTTACTATTTATCTACAACTTTGAACATTGTGCACAATCACTTCTCTATCTCATTCATATGCCAAAACTTTAATTAATTACATTTTTCTATTATGGTTTATTACTTTGTACACATATATCCACCTCATAATTATCTGATTTGTCACATTACCTAAGTATTTGATTTGTAGTTTAAGTTAATAAATTAATGATTTGTCCTTTTAAAACTTAGTGAAACTCCTATTCACCTTTTCACATCTCCATCTTGGGATCATTTTTGATGTCACAATTCTCAAAGCTTTAGAAAGATTTTTTTAGAAAAGATTTAGAATAACTGAGAGGGTAGGGGGGTGTATCGATTATTCAAGGTCCAAATTTTCTATTCAAACTTTTTCACTAAGTATAGTGAGCCCATTCAACCATTCATTCATCCAAGCTCTAACTTTCCAAATTAGCAAGTTACTGTAAATCAACATGCAAGCATAACACATAAAGAATCAACACATAACATAGTGATTTATGTGGAAACCCAATTTCTAAAAAACCACCAGTAACATGCTACTCAATTCTCACTCTTTTGAGGTGATGCCATGTGAAAGGCTTGCCCTATTAAAGGCTTACAACACACTATTAAATGTGACCTAGTTAAAGGATTGGTTAGAGTACTTTAGAGCATTCAAAAGATTTACAAATGGAAATTAAACCAACCTAAGTCCATAGGATTTCCATATCTAATACAATTGCTAAAGAGTATTAAAAAGTCTTTGACCTGATTACAACATACAACTTAACTTGCAAATCTCAGATCACTCTTCAGCTCCTTTACATTTCTTGGCTTTCAATCTCTACAACTCTGACAACTTTCCCTCCTTTCAAGCTTTGTCTCCTTAAGTCTCCATGTGCAATGTACCAGTGCAATCATCTCTTCCTAACCACTCATTGAAGCAAACCCTTTGTGTTCTATTCTTCCTTCTCCTAGATGTTTTCTCCTTGACACCCTTCTAACCACTTTGCAAATTTTGGCACTTCAGCAACAACAACACTTGCTTCTTGGTCTATGACTACTTAAATAAAAGTCTATAACTTCTTTTCCCACTTAATTCTTCCATCCTTTAATTTCAATTCGTATGGATTAGGTAGGATTGATTATATCTAACCCATATTTTGTTTCCTATAGAAACTTCTTGAATAATCATTTTGAATTCACCCAAAAATGATTTACATAGAATTTTGTGCCACCAAATCATCATCCTTATCCTCCAACTTGTTCAAAAAATTCAAGATAACAACTATGTCAACTTAGATTTAGTGAATCTTTGATATTTTCAGTAATGCAATAGCTCGACACTATTGAAATACTAGTGCTCGACACATACTGTGTTACTCTGCATCAACTATGTCTCACTAATGCTTGGCACTTGAAGTTCACTCGACATCTACTAATATTTTCTGATGCTCAACACCTAAACTTCACTCAGCACCTAAAGTTCACTCGGCACACACTAGATTTATCTTTTGCTTGGCTCCAACTAAGAATTTTCTTGGCTTCAACTAGCTTGCTCGGCACCCACTCATGAACTTAGTTTTAGCTTTGCAGTCAACCTTATTACAACTTATTCCTCCAATGTTTCTAAGTATGGCCAAGCTCTATATCTTTGAGTATGTCATCAATACACCATTTAACCATTTTCTTAACTGATCTTTGCACTTCATTACAACATCATAACTCAACCTTTCCCTTAGGTGCTCTTGTTGCATCTTGTTGATCAAATCTTCTTCATCAATCAACCAAGTGATAGTACTTGGATCTTATAAGCAATTTTCATTCCTACACATATCAGGTTTGACATCAATGACAAAACAATGATTGAAAATATTCTTTTAACAACAATCTCCCTCTTTGATCTTCAATCTTCTTCATCAATGATCTTTTCAATCATATTTCCAACAATCTCCCTCTTTGGCATTGATGGCAAACCAAACTAATCAACCATCGGACTAAACTATTTAACCAAGTTAACTAGGTTAGAATAGTAAGTCAAATGCAAAAAAGTAATTGTATTACCATCAATTTTTATATCTGCCTCTTCGTGCTAAATTCTCCCTTTTAGCTCCTGTATCCTTTTTCTTCCCCCCCTCCTCTCTCTCTCTGTGTGTGTGTGTGTGTGTGTGTGTGTGTGTGTATGAATTGCTCATCTTCTGCTATTCTTTATTCTAATTAGCTTCTTCATCTTCTCCCTCAATCTATTGATTAAAGCTTTTGTCCATTGAATGCTATTAATCAATTTCTACTCTTTCTCCTATTGTTGATCAGTTTCTCTTACAATCTCCCTGTTTGATAACAATGCCAAAAACATACTATTTCAACATCTTAATTTGTAAGTGTAGCTTTTGTAGGCTCATTTAATTTCTCCTCTATCACCTTTCTTGTGACTGATTTGGAACTTCAACACTTTAATTACTTTAGGCATAAATCCTAAACTAAATATCCTCTACATCAATGTATAATATTTCAACAATCAATTCATTTGATGCAGGGTAGTCTTGCCTTTTCTTAAGTAGCCTTGGCTAGGGGTATCACCCCTAACTTGCGTCTAAGATACTCAAAAGCATCTTCAGGTAGTGCTTTTGTGAAGATATTAGCAATCTATTCTTTTGAGCTAACATATTCCATCTTCACTTGTTTGTCTTCCACTAATTCTCTTACATAGTGATACTTGATTTCAATATGTTTGGTTTTGGCATGCATTACAAGGTTCTTTGATATGTTGATAGCAATTATATTATCACAATAAAGTACCATAGGCTTAGTTACCTCTTCCTTAATACCTTGCAACAAATGTTTGATCCATACAATATTAGTGCAATTGATAGCAACTGCAACATATTTAGCTTCTATAATGGGCTGTGAGATGCAACTTTTATTTTTACTGGTCCATGTAATCAATCTTTTTCCTAAGAAAAGTGCTCCTCCACTGGTGTTTTTTCTATCATCAATGTTACCTCCCCAATCTACATTAGTGTAGGCTTTTAGCTCAAACTTTTCACTCATCTTGTAATACAAACCAAAGTCATCAGTTCCTTTTAGGTACCTCAATATTCTCTTTACTACCATTAGGTAATTTTCTCTTGGATCTATAAAAAATCTTGCAACTATTCCAACAGCTAATGCAATGTTTGGTCTACTATGTACAACATATTGCAACTTTTCAATCATTGATCTGTATATTATCTAATTCACTTCAATTGATTCATCATTATTGGATAACTTATGTCTTATTGCTATTGGTGTGCTAACTAGTTTTGATTCTTCTAATCCAAATGTCTTAAGTATCTCCTTGATCTATTTTGATCGAGTCACAAATATGCCATGTTTCAATTGATGTACTTGTAATCCAAAAAAGAATTTGATTTCTCCAAACATTGACATTTCAAACTCATGTTTCATTTGATCAACAAAATATTTGCATAGAGCATCTTTTCCTCCAAATATTATATCATCAACAAAGATTTCTGATATCAAGATGTCTTTACCTTTTTCAGCCTTGATATACAAATTATTGTTGTCATTTGTTCTCTCAAATCCAATCTTCACAAGATATTTGTGTAGTCTCTCATACCATGCTCTAGGTGCTTGCTTCAAACCATAAAGATCCTTATGTAGCTTGTGGGCCATATCTTTGTTGTTTTCATCAAAAAATCCCTTTGGTTTTTCTATATAGACTTCCTCTTCTAGTATACCATTCAGAAAAGAAGACTTAACATCCATTTGGTAGACTTTAAAACCTTTGTATGTAGCATATGCAAGTAGTGTTCTTACTCTTTCCATTCTTGCAATAGGGGTAAATGTTTCCCCATAATCTAGTCCTTCTTCTTGTGCATAGCCTTTGCAAACACGTCTAGCTTTGTTTCTAGTTATTTCACCATTCTCATCAAGTTTGTTCCTAAACACCCATTTGGTATCAATTACATTCTTGTCAGATGGTCTAGGAACTAGGGTCTAGGTTTTGTTCTTTTCAATATGATCTATCTCCTCTTCCATAGCTTTATACCAATAATCATCTTGTAGTGCATCTTTCACTATTTTGGGCTCAACCTTGCTAAGAAAACATGATTCATTTCTCAATCTATTTCTTGTCATTGGTCTAGCATCCTTGTCACCAATGATTTGATCTGCAGGGTGATGTCTTCTTACATACTTGGCTAATCTTGGTTCTTTCATTCTTTCCATGTTTAATCCTTTAGCTTTAGAGTCATTTTGCTCTTCTCCATATGGTATTTTATCATCTCTTTCATGTATATTATTTTTAGAATCGGAATGTGAATTTTCCTCATTCTGCAACTTAGCTTCTAAATGTAGCTCGACATTCACTAGCTGTGACTCAACCAATACTGAGATTTGTTGCTGATTCCCAACTTGATTAGTAGCATCATCTTCAGTAGGCATTCCTTCATAAAAGTATACAAAAGGTCTATAATCTTCTAGTTTCTTAGATGCACCAACTTGTACTTCTACATGCTCATCAAAATTCACATTTGCACTCTCCACAATATTGTTAGTGTTAGTATTCAAACATTAATATGCCTTACTTCTAGTGGAGTATCCAAGGAATATGCCTTCATCACATTTTGCATCAAACTTGCCATTTCTACCATCTTTAAGAATGTAGCATTTACAACCAAAGACTTTGAAATGTTTAACATTGGGTGAGTGACCATACCATAGTTTAAAAGGTGTTGCATTTGTACCTTTCTTGACTTGGACTATATTCAGGGTGTAAACAACAGTGCTTACAACTTCTCTCCATTACTTTAGAGCAACATTTTTCTCCATCATCAAGGTTCTTACACAGTCTATCACTGATCTATTCCTTCTTTCAGCAATACCATTTTGAGGTGGAGTTCTTGGTGCTAATGTTTTCCTTTTGATACCTTTACCATTGCAGAATATTTCAAATTCTTTTGGTGTAAACTCACCTGCTCTATTTGATCTTAGGCATTTCAAACTCTTCCCTATTTCCTTCTCAAATTTGGCCAAATACCACTTGAACATTTGAAGTGCATTATATTTTTTCTCTAAAACCATAGGAGTCATCATCCTTGAATAGTCATCTACAAATAGCATTATGTATTTGTCTCCTAGGTAGCTTTACACTTCTATTGGACCACATAAGTCTATATGAACTAGCTCTAGTACTTCTTTGGAAGTGTATGATTTGCTGTTGAAGCTAGACTTGGCCATTTTCCCTACTTGACATTGTTTGCACATTGTATTTTTAGGTTTCTACAATTTTGGCAACCCTCTGACCTTCTTCTTTTTGCTGATGTTAATTAGATTGTCAAAGTTAACATGACACAATTTTCTATGCCACAACCACACATCATCATGTCTAAAAACAAGACATGTTGCATCTTCCATATCTAGATAAAATAGATTACTCCTAGTTTGTTCACCTTTTCCTATCAGATTTCTGTTAGTGTCATAGATCTTGGCAGATTTGTTTCCAAATTCTACATTACAACCTACATTTCCTAACTATGATACACTCAACAAGTTGTAGTTTTTCCTTCAACATAGTATGCATTATCACATAAAATTTTCTCTGTAAATTTAATAGAACCTTTTCCTTTGATTTGACATGGAGCATCATTACCAAATCTAACACTATTTCCATCATATTGAGTAAAGGTAATAAACTTACTTTTATCTCCTATCATGTGATGTGAACAACCACTATCTATGATCCACTTGTCATTCTTGCTCATAAAAGTTACCAATGTTGTTGCTTCATCTTCATCTAATTCATCCTTCATGGCCACATAGACTACTTCATCATCATTCTCATCTAAATCTTCTTCAACAATGTAGCATCTTTTTGCTTTGTCCTTGTAGTCTTTGTTATAATCTTCCTTTTTGTTCTTGTACTTGTTTCCTTGTTTGTAGTTATTATTTTGTGTACACCTTGCAGTAACATGTCCTACTTCATTGCAATTGAAACAAATGATAATGAGCTTACCTTTGAATTTATCTTTGCCTCTATGGAATCTCCTAGCCAATAGTGCTTCCAACTATTCCACATCTTCCTCATCTATGCTGCTATCACTGGATGCATGCTTTCCTTTTCTACTACTCTTCTTCTTTGATGTCACCTCCTTAGTGTCTTTTCTTGTCAACTTGGCCTTGAAAGTAGATTCAAGGTTCTCAAGTCTATAGTTATCAAAATTGGATAGTTCAAATGTAGTAAGTCTTCCCACTATTCCTTCACAAGTCAATGCATTTCCTGGTATACACCTTAACTCTTGGATTGCTAAAACTCTAATAGCATAGATAGGGAGTAGGGTTCTCAATTATTTTCTATTGATAGTCTCTTCTTCTAATTGGCCACCTAGACTTCTTATTGCACTTACCACTTCTTCCATTTTGGATCCATACTAAGTAGCATTTTCACCTTCCTCCATTTTCATGTCATCAAACTTTCCTCTAAGGATTTCTCTCTTTGTTCTTTGAATATTTTGATCTCCTCCATAGATATCTAACAAGGCTTTCCACATCTTAAATGCAGTATCACATCCTTTGATGTCATCATATTCAACATAATTGAGTGCAGAGGCAATTTCTAGCATTGCTTGATTGTGTTCCTTCATTTTGTTCAAATCATCTACAGTAAGAGGTCCAATTGCTTCTACATGTTCTTTCCTGATTGAGGTTTTTGCATAATCACCTATTGATCTAAGGTGCAATTTCATTAGACTCTACCATGCAACAAAGTTTTCTTTTTTGAGCTTGGAAACTTCTCTTTTGGACATCTTGATCTTCCTACTTCTAGTACCTTGAAACAAAATTAGTAGATGGCTCTCATACCAATTGTTAGAAATGCTTTAGAATAACTTGGGGGCAGGGGGGGTCATGAATTAGTTATTCAAGGTCCAAATTTCCTATTCAAACTTTTTTGCTAAGTATAGTGAGCCCATTCAACCATTCATTCATCCAAGCTTTAACTTTCCAAATTAGCAAGTTACTATAGATCAACATGCAAGCATAACACATAACACAGTAATTTACATAGAAACCCAATTTGGGAAAAACCATTAGTAACATCCTACTCAATTCTCACTCTTCTAAAGTGATGCCCTGTGAAAGGCCTGACCTATTAAAGGCTTACAACACATTGTTAAATGTGACTTGGTTAAAGGATTTAACCACCCTATTAGAACTAGGCCTGGTTAGAGGACTTTAGAACATTCACTTAGAATGCCACCCTATTAAAGGATTTACAAATGGCTATTAAACCAACCTGAGTCTATAGTATTTCCATATCCAATACAATTGCTAGAGAGTATTAGAATGTCTTTGACCTGATTACAACATACAACTTAACTTGTAGATCTCAGATCACTCTTCAACTCCTTCACATTTCTTGGCTTTCAATCTCTACAACTTTGATAGCTTTTCCTCCTTTCAAGATTTTTCTCCTTGAGTCTCCATGCTCAATATACTAGTACAATCATCTCTTCCTGACCACTCATCGAAGCAGATCCTCTGTGCTCTATTCTTCCTTCTCCTAGATGTCTTCTCCTTGACACCCTTCTAACCACTTCACAATTTTGGCACTTCAATAGTAGTAGAACTTACTTCTTGGTCTATGACTCCTTAAATAGAAGTTTGGAACTTCTTTTCTTACTCAATTCTTCCATCCTTTAATTTCAATTAATATGGATTTGGTAGGATTCATTGTATCTAACCCATATTTTGTTTCCTCTAGAAACTTCTTGAATAATCCTTTTGAATTTACCCAAAAATGGTTTACATAGAATTCTGTGCCACCAGCTCATCATCCTTATCCTCCACCTACTTCACAAAATTCAAGATAAGAACTATGTCAGCTCAAATTTGGTGAAACTTTGATATTTCCAATAATGTAGTAGCTTGGCACTATTGAAATACTAGTGCTCAACACATACTATGTTACTCAGCATCAACTATGTTTTATTGATGCTCAACACTTGAAGTTCACTCGACACCTACTAAGATTTTTTGATGCTCGGCACCTGAACTTCACTCAGCACTTGAAGTTCACTCGACATACACTTGATTTATCTTTTTCTTGGCTCCAATTGAGAATTTTCTTGATTTCAACTAGCTTGCTTGACACCCACTAATGAACTTAGTTTAAGCTTTGCAGTCAACCTTATTACAACTTCTTCCTCCAACGTTTCTAAGTTTGGCCAACCTCTATATTTTTGAGTATGTCATCAATACACCATTTAACCATTTTCTTAACTGATCCTTGCACTTCATTACAACATCATAACTCAACCTTTCCCTTAGGTGCTCTTGTTGCATCTTGTTGATCAAATCTTCTTCATCAATCAACTAAGTGATAGTACTTGGATCTTATAATCAATTGTCATTCCTACACATAGAAAGTTTGACATAAATGACAAAACAATGATTGAAAACATTCTTTTAACAACAATCTCCCTCTTTGATATTTAATCTTCTTCATCAATGATCTTTTCAATCATATTTCCAATAGATTCATCAAATATATTTTCCAAAATTGCAATTTTCAAACTCATCTTTTTAGGCATCAACAAAATCATGATTTTACCAACCTTTAAAACATTACAATTTGAACTAGTGAAGTCATCACTTTTTTGTGAGCCTTGTACTTTGAACCCTCTAAAGTGCTGATATTTCAATTTTTTGCTAACATCTTAATTTCTCTTTTCCAAAATGATAAAAATGTATCAAATCATTATCTATTGAACAGATTTTTTTTTAGGGTCCATTAGGATCTACCCGATGGAGAAGTGTATAAATGAGCCAATCTATTTTTTTTTTTCTTTTCCTAGAAAAATCACTTAGATAGTGACTCTTGATGTGGGAGTGATATGATTTAATCAAAGCATTAGTTTCTTGATTTTGGATAAGCAATGTTTCTGAAGTTTTTTTCCCACATTGCTATACAAATAAACATGACATTTTAGCATATATAATAAGAAATTTAAATTATAAAAATACATCAAAACTATAAAGAATAATTTTAGTAACCTTACAAATGCAACTTTGATCATGACACATACTTTTGAAAGTAATCAATGAGTTACTTCTCCTCTCTAAATTCTTCTATAAAATTTATTATTAAATGAGTAATGTCATCTTCATTCTCACTCATTCTATGCATTATATCACCCAATCTATCAAATATTCTTGTTCCAACATTTTTTTTATAACGAATCTGAAATACATAACACAATATGGAGTTACTATGTGATGTATGTGATTTTTCTTAAATTCTAATGAAAGATTATCTTACTTGTATGCATTCTTCAACCATTCCCTATGTACTTGCCAAATGCATAGCAACACTAGGCAATTAAAGGATAATCTACAAGATAATACATTATCAAATTTCATAAGTAGAATTCTAATAAAATAATTGTTAAACTAAAACTAGATAATTCCAAAATTGGGAAATAAATATAAAGAAATTAAACTCTTATAACTATAAAGAAAGGTTGATAAAAATGTTGGAATTAAAAATAAGGAAAGTAAACACTGAGGTGGGGGGAGGGTTGGGGGGGGTTTGAATCAACACTTCAAAATTTTAATCATAAAACATCCACCACACATCCATCTCACAATTTAGCATATAAACTGAGATAGCTAACTACACATTGCATCCATAGCATAAAAAAATTTAACACATGACACAAGATATTTGGTTACCTAGAAACCCTCCAAGGAGAAGGTAAAACTAGGGTAGGAATGATAACCACAAATCTTCATTATTGTAGTTGTAAAGTGTAGCCAATTATAGTTACAATAAGTTTGATCATAAAATATGATCTACCATGTGAGGGGTTTTCCCTATCAAAGGCTACAAAGGTTGTTAAATCTCACCTTTTTAGAGGATTTACACTCAAAATTAAGCAAGCACTTGGTTAAGAGAATTACAAGAGCTTGTAAAGACTACAAAACCTATTAAGGCTACTTTGTTAGGAGATTTTCTCTATATCACCTATTAAAATGATTTAGCACCATGATCCTTCAGTTAACACCTCATTTATGAATGTTAGATCTTCTCTTTCTTGATGAATCCTTGATCCTTTTGATCAGATATGTCTCCTCTATCCTTTTTGTGGTATGCTCTATTCTCTCTAACTAATTTTGCAATTCATAACACTATCATAACCTCCATGGCCACCATGAATGCTCTCTCTACATTTAGCATTCATCTCCTCACATCCATTCTCTCTTAAAAAAGCTTTAGGGTTTTTGTCCTTAAGTAAACATAGGTTGACTAGGGTTAGGTTAGAATTAATGATTTTGGTTGATCCATATTGCCACCTAAAACATCCTTTAATGTTATTAGTTGCATGTATTACATAGGGATTCACAATATGACTCGATCCTTATCTTCTAAAAGCATTAAAAACTATATATGTCAGCCCAAAAATGGTTTGCATAGTAGTTTGTGCCATTACAAACAACTATGTCATAGACCATTCACTTGGCATCCAAAGGCTTTGATGCTTGGCCATCACTGTACTCTCAATGTTGTAAGTTGACTTCTAAACAACTGGGCACACATTGTCTTCTCAATAGCTATATCAGTTGACACTACTAACTTGCTCGAATCCTTGTGTTGGCTTGGCACATGAGTGACTTGACATGCATAGACTTGGCACATACTAGTGCTTGACACTAACTATCATATTGCTCGACATGTATTGTTTGAAAATTGATTCTTGACATACACTACGTTTCTACTAGATAAAGAATTTTGTGTTTTTTCATTGCCTTGTCAAAATCAAAATGAGATCAACAATCTCCATCTTTGACATGAGTGGAAAAAATATTTTTTCATGCATATACATCCTTACTATGAGCATAACTTAGACAATTTATATACTTGACTTGGCTCTCATACAAAATTTCAAAAATTTAAAATTTTGCATAATGGATGACTATCAACAATACCTCATAAATCCATTACTCCATTACTCTCCCTGAGTAAATACTTCATTTCTATTCTATGTCTAATCCTGATACTTCCCCTAAGTAGTTATGTCTAATGAACTTCATTTCCCAAAATTGTACTCCTCCTTTGTTCAATTCTATAAAAAAAAAACTATACTATCCCCCTTTTTGACACTTATGTCATTTGGGTGGTACACTTATAGTGTATTTGTCCAAAAATGATTTATGGACCTCCATTATTATCTTTAGGGTTGCATCCCAATTGTTGTTGGTTACCTCTAGAGATTGATACTAAATTTCTAGCTAGGAAGCAAGGTCAACTAAGCCATCATGAGTAGAAAGTTGAGAATATTTCTTCATCAATGTCTTAGCATAGTTTGTTTCCTTGTGCAACACTTCTATGTGTGGGGTTAGCTTGGATTGGATACTTATCAAGGTAGATTCAATAATTACATCTTGTGCTTGCAACTTGGAAAGCCTACCTTGTCTGGATATAAAATTTTGAAAATGTGTTTGGCTTTGACCAAGAGATAACTTAAGAGTAGATGTAAGTTTTCAATCTCCCTAAAACTAGTTGATAGCCCTCTAAACCTCCTGTATGAAAAGATTTACATTACATAGCCTGGTTTATAGAGAGAAAATATTTTCTAACACCTTCTTCACACTCATCACTTTGGTTGCTAAGTCAACCTATCATCGTATAATTGCATTAGATATCTTCTTTGGTACCTCTATATGAAATTTCCTCTCAAACCATTCTAAAATTTTAACATTAGAATCTAGGTCTTCATCCTTGATTTTGTCAACAATAGTGACAAGTTTCTCAATGATAGGTTTTTCTTATTCATACTAGGGAGACTAAAAGCATCAAAGAATATGTCTTTTATCTCATGCAAAACTTTCTTTTTCTTGTCCTCCCTTCTCATTATTTCTTGCCTCTTTTCCTCTATATAACCTCCTATATAATGCTCATCTCTTCAATTGTGATTGTAGTAAGATCAAACTTTGGTAATTCAATCACTTCATCTAGACTTACATCACCAAATGATGTATATTTTGCATTCTTTGATGTGCTAGGACTTAGCATTGATATCTGTAGTGGTGTAGCATTTTTACTCAGTCTTTTAAGAGTTTGAATAGTAAGGGGAGATAGAAAAATTAGCAATGTGACCAGTGTATGGAAATCTATTCCTCTAGCTTAGTAGTCACCTCTAACTCTTTAGTCCTATTATCCTCCTTCAATTCTTTGTGAACTTCACCTTGTACTTGTGGAATATGTGCAAGAATTTCCTCCTAACCTATGTAAACTTCAATACCATCCTTCTCAATAGTTACTATTGTGGGAAAACTAGAACTATTTAGGTTAGGAAGTAATGTATCAGGTTGTTGTATTATAGCCTCTTTCATTTGAAATACTACAATGGGCATTGTAGATGGTGTATTAGTTGTATCAACTATCTATTCCAGGTTTACACTTTGATCTTCTTGAAGATCATTTATTTTTTTTTGTTTTACCTCAATAGATTGAGGGGGCATATTAAGTGTTTCTTTTGGTTTCTCCCCTATAAATGCTAATTCTTCCTTCTCAATCTCATCAACTCTCACTAATACAAGGTCTATGCATAACTTTGTTGCTATGGTGGAGTTTGTCAAAATCTTCTTTAAATCTTCCTTAATCAAAGGATTGAGCTTCTATGCTAATGTGTTAGGAACATCCTTTATAATCATTGAGTCATGTTCAATCACTTGGTCTATATGTGGAGGACTTGCACTCATCACTTGTACATCTTGTTTCTCTTCTTTAGTTGTAGCTTCTTGTGTTGAATCCTCAGTACCATCCACATTACCATCTTTTTCATAAAATTTAGATTCTTGTGTAGCTTTTCCTTCATCACCTTTATCTACCTCTTTCTTAGGCTCCTTTTTCTCTTCAAATACTATCTTTTTTTTATCCTTGGTAAACAAACCATAAATCTCTTTCCAAAGCAATGTGCTTTGTGTCACCACTTCTTCTATCTTATTTCTCTAAAACTTAAATTCTCTATATTTGGGGGAAAATATCCCCTTATTCTTATTCATGGCTTTATCCATCATCTAATTGTCCAATGTAGTCATTACTTGGGCAATTTGAGCCTCCCTTATTTGCTTCTTAGTGGTTAAACTATATTGCCATTTTTTCTGAACTCGGTCATATAGACTTTTGTGTAATGATTTAGAAATCTCTAGTGGAGTGGATTTGAATGTAGCCATCATCTCATATATAGCCTCTTCAACCTTATTTTTATCTACACTCCCTAGCTTATCAAAATCTACATGTGTAAAACCAGATAAATCTACATTTGTAATAATATTTTCACACAAATTATCAATGTCAGAAGAGGGATTGTGGCTTACCACCTTGAATTGACTTAGGTCATCTGACTTTGTCTTCTCCTCATCTTACTCATCCTTCTTCTAATTATTAACCTTTTGTAGGTTTTATTTATAGACTGGCTCAAGTCTATAATTGAAATTGATCTCTTGCACTTAGGCTTTGTAATCTCACTATCCTATATAGTGGTCCCATGTGCTTGACCTAGTAGTAGGTACTACAAGATTTTTTTGTGGTTTTTTTATAGACTTCTCATGTTTCTCCACTATTTTTTCTTTTGCTTCTCTCTTCTTCTTGGCTTCTTTTGCTACTTCCTTGGCTTCTTCTCCCTTGGCACCTTCTATAGCTTCACCTTGATCTTCTCCTAGGCCTTGTGCTATTGTCAATGGGGCTTGGCCTTGTTCTTCCTCATCATCATCTTCTTCATCTCCCCCTTCACAAAATCTCTTCTTAATATTTTTAACAAGTTTTTTCTTCTTCCTAAGAATTGTAGTTGTCTTCATGTCAATTATTATTCTTGATTTGGCTTCCTTATAATTTCCGAATGAAGTGCCACTCTTTTTAATATCTTCTACTAATAAAGTTGTAATTTTTACAAAGGCATCATTTACATTAATTTCATATGGCAAGTGGTTCAACCATATAACCTTACATATTTTTGCTTGCACATATGTGTAGTCTTCATCCACTAAGAAAAAAATGTAATTGTAATGTTGCTCAACTAGTGACAAAAGTATCCCCATCCTCTATTTCATGGATTTCTTAAAATCCTCAAAATAACTAGTCATCACTAACTCAAAATTATCTCCAAGCTATTCTATAAATTTTGTGATCTGATGTGTGATAGGCCTGTTTGTCTTCCACACAACTTTACCAAATGTAGGAAAAGTGTTCTACACATAAAAGAATATAAAAACTAGTAAAGAATCAAACTTGCATGAAGCACTCTTTGCTTTCCTGATGGCCTCCAAGTTTTTTGATAGTTGTTGTAGTTGCAACTCAACAAGGCCATAGGAATGGTCTCTCTTTACTATCTTATTTCCCAAACCAATAGCCATACAAGGAACATTGTTCAGTTAGCTAGACTAAAACAATTTGTAAGTAATCAATCTCACTAAAAAGGAAATTAAGGGGTCTAATATGGTGTCAATAGACATGCCTTTCTTGTTCCACATGATGCCTATATTATTCTCAATCACTTTCTTTGCATCACTGTACATGCTCTTAGGTCTATCAAGGGTAGGGTACCCTAATACTCAGTTAATAATCCTCTTATTGATCTTAGTTGGTCCATTTTCCAACCAAATGTAGTTATCATCTATATAGATTAACACTAATTTGATCCATTTAGTGTTGAACACTTGCTGAAAATCTAGGGCACGGGTTAAACCTTTCTTCTCTACAATTTTGATATGGTGTCAATAGACATGCGTCTCTTGTTCCACACGAAACCTATATTCTTCTTAATCACTTCATTTACATCATTGTAAATGCTCTTAGGTTTATCTAGGGTAAGGTACCCTAATAGTTACTTGATAATCCTCTAATTGATCTTAGTTGGTCCATTTTACAACCAAATGTAGTTATCATGTATGTGGCTTAACACTAATTTGATCAATTTAGTCCTTAACACTTGCCAAAAATCTAGGATATAGGTAATCCTTTCTTCTCTACAATTGTGTTTTTTTCCCTCAAAGACTCCATTGTCACATAGTTTATTGTAAATCTCTCTAATTTCCATATCTCCTACCTCTCCAATTTTGCATGAATAGAAACACCTTACATCTTGAATCATGAGAACTTGTGGTGGTATCATCGATAATGCACCAGACAGATCTCCTTTATACAAAATTTTAGTTATAGCTCATAAAGGTGGTTTCCTAATATCATTACTTATTAATTGAACATTAAAAACTTCATTTCCCTCTTTTCAAACATTTTCAGAAGAGATAGCTTCCATCTTAACTACTTAGGGTTTACAAAAATTCAAAGAGCGTAACTCGACATTATCTAAATACCTTTCAAATCTATAGGAAGATGGTGAGTAGCAGTCAAATCTAGTTTGCAAATTCTAGAATTGCCTTTTCAAATTCACCTTCATGCTCTTCATGATCTCTTCAATCACTGGTGAATGAAAATGAGTCAAAAATTGACTATATAACCCTTGATATTCAAAAATATATGCTTAATGCTTATACAACTATAAGCTCGACTATCATAGGATTTCTGACTCACTCGACTAACACATAATCTCTAGTATGCTCAAATAACATAGAAAGTTCATCCAATATGAGCACAACTCCATTGCTCAGCTACAACTAAAATTCCATTCATGCTTGGAAGAAACTGAGAAACTTTCCATGCCCAAAAAAAACATAGAAAACAACAAAACTATAGATTTTCTCTAGGTTCAAATCAGTCCATTGTATTTTGATTCATGCATTCTTTTCAACTCCTAGATTATCGGAACTAATGCATAATATAACTTTTGAAACATCAATCCCACTCATACCTCTTGATTTCCTAGTTGGGAGTGATGTGATCACCCAATCCATTGGATGAAGTGATCTCATCTATACTTGATGCACTACAATCTTCCTTCTTCTTCCATGTCTTGTTCATCTACACCTTTACCTTTTCAACATCAACCTTCTCTTTTCCCTTGTTGGATTTTTTTCTTGGTGTAAGTGACCTTGTTGGATAGTTTTTACTGACATGACCAATCTTTGAACAACTAAAGCATAGGATCCCATTTAGACATCTCCTATAGTTGCCATTAAAATGTGTTCTAATGCAGTTTTCAGGAACATGACCATACTCTTCACAATAGTGACAATTATACCTTGTGTTGTAATCCCAATCATATGAATTTCCATTTTTTTTCCCTTTGTTTTCTTATTTGATATCCACTTGGATTTGAATCTAGACTAATATGCCTTGTGTCCATATTTCTAATAGTTTTATCAATAACCTTCAAATCTTTCTATGTTGATAGTCTTGGTCTTACATCATGTGCTTGATGTCCTTGTTTCTTGTACTTGTAATAGTGACCCTTGAATTTCTTCGTAGGGATTTTATTTCCAATTTTTCTCCTACAAATATTTGTTGTGCAACCCTATTTTCCATAGTAATAACAAGTGGGTTTTTTTTTCTTACATTTTTTACTCCTTTCT
Organism: Cupressus sempervirens; assembly: GCA_028749045.1. Lineage (NCBI taxonomy): Eukaryota > Viridiplantae > Streptophyta > Pinopsida > Cupressales > Cupressaceae > Cupressus > Cupressus sempervirens. Next base: position 686,249,837 of record CM053786.1, on the reverse strand, counting down.
TCACCACTTCTAGATGATTCTCATTCTTTAGTAGTGGTGTATCCCAATCCAGTAGTATCATTGTTAGGTCTTGGTGATTCCATCAATTTCTCAAAATACTTTATGGCTTCACTTGGCTTGTTAAGTTTTTCTCTTTCTTTCCTCAAATCATTTTGTAGTAGGGAGTTATGTGTTTCCAAGGTAGTATTTCAATGTCTATCCTATTAATTTCTTGATTTGCAAGCATCAATTGATTCATTGTATCCAATTGTATGTTTGCAAGCTTTTGCACATCTGATGTCTTCTCTTCAAGTCTATTAGCTAGAACAGTTTTGTCTTCTTCAAATTTCTTTCTTAATTCAGTTGTCTCACACAATAGTATTGATTGTGCTTCTTGTTCCCTTTTGAGATTTATGACCTCTTTAGTTATGGCACCATTCTTTTCCATTAGATCTGCAATTGCTTCATCAAACTCTCCAAATTTTTCATCCTTAAATAGTCTAATTGTATCAAGTTCTTGATATTAAGTGTCATCTTGTTGAATAGCTATCACTTTCCTTCTCTTTAATGAATGCAATAGTTCATCTCTTGCTTCCTTGAGTTGATGCAAGACATGTTTTATTTCAATTTTTTGATTATGAATAGTCTTTCCCAATTTGTAGACTTCCATCTTTAAGATCTTTCCTTGCAAGCTATCACACTTTCCTTTAAGAGAACCAATGCTCTGATACCAATTGTTGGAAATAACAATAGGGAAAGTGTAATGAAATAACTTGCACAATAGAAAAAAAAAAATGAAATATTATATAAATACTTGATAATAACTGAGAGTAATAGGCCACTTTGAGAAGACAACCTTCAAGTATCTCTAATGACAACACACTTCACAATATGATGTTGAAATAAGACTCACAACCTCTAATATATACATAATTATGCTTAGGTTGAATAGACACAACCCTACATAACACCTAGGCTGACCTACCTAGCTAAATAATAATATAATAATGATAACATGAATTAATTAAGGATTAATATAGCCACAAGTTGACTATTAATAACCCTATATACACCAATTTTAAAGGTGTAGAAGAAAGTAAACACTAAGAGGAGGGGGGTGAATCAGTACTTCAAAACTTTAACCCTAAAATATTCATCACACATCCATCTCATAATTTCGCATATAAATTGAGATAGCTAACAACACATTGCATCCATAGCATAAACAAATTTAACACATGACACAAGATATTTGGTTAACCAAAAACCCTCTAAGGAGAAGGTAAAACTGGGGTGGGGATGACACCCACAAATCTTCACTACTATAGTTGTAAAGTGTAGCCAATTATGGTTACAATAAGTTTGATCATAAACAATGATCTACCCTATAAGGGGTCTTCCCTATCAAAGACTACAAAGAGTGTTAGGTCTCACCTTGTTAGAGAATTTACACTCACAATTAAGTAAGCGCTCAATTAAGAGATTTACAAGAGCCTATTAATACTACAGAACCTATTAAGGCTACTCTGTTAGGAGATTTTCTCTATATCACCTATTAAAATGATTCAACATCATGATCCTTTAGTTAACACCTCACTACTAGATGTTAGACCTTCTCTTTCCTAATAAATCCTTGAACCTTCTTATCGGATATGTCTCATCTATCCTTTCTTTTCTCTACTCTATTCTCTCTAACTAATTCTACAATTCATAACACTATCATAACCTCCATGGCCACCATGAATGCTCTCTCTACACTTAACATTCATCTCTTTGAATCCCTTCTCTCTTACAAACACTTTAGGATTTTCCTCCTTAAGTAAACATAGGTGGACTAGGGTTAGGTTAGAATCAACAACTATGATTAATCCATATTGCCACCTAAAACATCCCATAATATGATTGGTTACATGTACTACACAAGGATTCACAGAATGACTCAATCCTTATCTTATATAATCATAAAATAATGTGTATGTCAGCCCAAAATTGGTTTACATAGTAGTTTGTGTCATTAAAAATAAGTATGGCACATATTGTTCACTTGGCATCCAAAGGCTTTGATGCTCAACCATCACTATGTTGTCAATATTGTAACTCTACTTCTAAACAACTTGGCACACACTATCTACTCGACACCTATATCACTCAACATATACTAGCTTTCTTGACTTCTTCTATTGGCTTACCACCTAAGTGACTTGGCACACATAGACTTCTAGACACATACTACTATGTGACACTAACTATCATATTGCTTGACATGTATTGTCTAGAAATTGATGCTCGACATACAATATGTTTCTCCTAGATAATGACTTAGGTGTTTTGTCACTACCTTGTCAAAACCAAATTGAGATAAACAAAAAACCTAATTTCTTCAATCTTGGTACTAGCATCATCCATCGTGAATGCATTGACACTCCAATCTTCTCTATATTGTTTCTCTCTTTTGAAAATCTCAATTAGCCATTTATTTATATCCTCAACTTTGTTTCTTGAGGATATGGCCCATGCAACAGGTACAATAGTTTCTTTTTAATCAAATACAAGTGAGGTATAAAATCGATATTGCATATGATCAAATTATAGATAAATTAATTTTTTATTCCAAATAGACCAATCATCAAATTAAAATCCATAAATAAAATTAGCATTATTCTACTTGCACAATATTTATTTGTTTAGAACATGGAATCCATTACAATAATCAAGTCAAGCGAATTCTTCACCATCATCTCTTGCATCCATGGTGTTTGGATGCCTATAATAAATGGGATTTTTTGGCATTTTTTGATGTTTTATGGAAGATGAAATTATCTTTCTCCTCTACATGCCACAAACATATAATTTTTGCAAATATCTTCATTTTTTTGTGAACATAGGAAATGTATTCATTTATATGCATTTAACACATCCTTTCTTAACAAACATGTGTCCCTCTTATTCATCAAATTTGTGAGACCAAGATCTAAGTATTGTTTTGCACATATTACATTGATCCCAATTCCCCATCAATAGTAAGGATTCAATGCATGATTTTCATTCACTTGAGACCCTTGGTGCAAAAATACAACTTGGATCACCAAAAGGGTCATCCTTTCCATGACAATATTCACCATTAGCATCTGTTGACATGTGAGTTTGTACCCTTGCTTGTGTTAGGATTAAACCACATATAGAAATAAAAATTACATGCAAATATAACCAATAATAGAAAATAATAGATCACACAAAAAAGAACACAATGCACCAAAATTTAACATGGTTCACCCAATCCCTGGGCTACATCCACCAAACAAAAAGTCCAATATTTTATGACCCAGTGATTACAACCTGATTACAATCCGTAATCCCTTATAGCTAAATACCACTACAAGAACCAAATTTGCATCACACCCTTATGAAACAATCCCTAACCCTAAGCCCTTTTATACAAGTATTTAACCACTTTATGGTTATAATTAATAATTACATGTTGGCCAAAAATCTTGATAAAATAGGGCCCAAAAAAATAGGGCATGAACCCTAAAGAATTTATGAAGTATGTACAATACTTTCCTAATTAGTCACCACAATCTAACAGCTTGACGTGTTATATTGGCTGACCCTCAATAACATGGAAAAAATATCAAAAGTGTGAGACTTTAGAATCAGAGATTGAATCTATGAAGAAGTTAAAATTCCTCACAATCTAGATGCACCTAACTAAGACTTGGAAGGAAAAGGGAGGAGGAAACATAAACTAAAATGTTGAAGGGGAAAAGTGGTGGTGCACCAAATAGATTGTCAATCTACTTCTTCCAATAATTATACTAGAATCCAATAGATTTCACCAAACATACCATTATCTATACCTTTTCAATTTTAATAGCCTAGAAAAGACAATAAATAACATAACTAGCCAAGGAATACAATAGATTCACTTAACAAATTAGTTGATTGAAATGAACATAATCATAAGGTGCTACAATTGTCAAAATACATCTAGGAAAATAAGGCATAATAGATTGCACAAGTTTAATTGGCTTAGAAAAAATGAAACAATAGTAATTTCTATTGAATAAGAGACAAAATAATTTACAAAGAAGAAATCCAAAAAAGATCAAAGAAAAGAGATCCTGATAACAACAACAAAACTTGCCTTTATGGGGTGTAGGCATAACCTAGATACAACCTTGAGTTCAAACTTGAATGATGATGGAGTTGAGGTTATAATGTATATAATAATTGAAGAATTAGAAAGAAATATGATTTCCATTACCATTTGATTTAGAGAAGTGACAAGAAGGGCCAAAGAAAGCATTTAGCATCTAAAAGGACCATCATTCCTTCCAAAAAAAATCATTAAATAAGCACGAAGGGGCACCAAAATTGGTGTTAAAATAATAAAGGAGTTGTTTAGCATTAAATGAATAGTCCTTACAATGTGGCAAGGCCACATTAAGTTGATTCATGCCATTGTCAAAAAACATAGGATGGGATAACACACAATGTTAACCTATCACAAAAATGTAGAGTTGACCCATGCAAAAAGAATCAGATCTACCCCCAAAATGATGATCATCGATGTAGATCTCTTTATTTGAATTAGACAACTCAGATGGTTAAAGAAAATCCCCAATGCATGATTAAAACACAACCATCAATCAAGATTTTCTTCATATCAAATGGATGACTTGGATGAAGCAAGGAATCTCCCAAAGATGCATCTAAATCTGATGGCAATTGCATCTTCACAAAAGGCCCAAGCAGTGATGCAAAAATATTAGTGGGTAAAAGCACAAACCCGTGTCACACTTTTACAAAGGAAAATGCTAACAAAAGTGTAGTTGTTCACATTCAATGACATAAAACTGGTATTACTATTTAGAATTTTAAAATGAAGTAAACTAATGAATTATGTATAAATGAATAAATTTTAGGATTATAAATTTTAATAATTATTTTGAATAAGAAATTATCTATTTTCCTATTTTTTAAAGATAAATTTTAGTTGCTAAAAAATGTTGGAAATTAGGGATCTAGTTCCCACCACAAAACTATATGGAAATAAATATATTTCCCTTTGATCTTAGATTATGTTATTGATAATATATATATCTAGAACAATCAAAAATTAAAATAGGTTTTAGAGCTATATTTTCTCTTTTATAACGATTCAAATTTTAACTTATTCAAATCGATAGTTTTCATCTCCCACCACATTTTTAGAAATAAATCTATTTCAACCAAAATAAAAATTATATATTCTGGAAGAGGACTCTCTCCTCTAGAACATCATATAATTTTTATTTTTATTTTTCTTTCTCAAAATTGACATCTTCTTGAGTGTTAAAATACCTACTTGTAGAATTTTTTAATTACAATATACTATATCTAATTAAAACACTATGGACTCTATATGAGAATATTCTTGACTTTGAGCTCTATTAAATGGTTTTTATATGTTATTAAAAAATATTATAATAAATAGTAAGAGTTACTGAAATATTAGTTTTATGAAATGATTATATTTTTTCAGTAATTGGATACTAACTAGTATAAAACATGCATTTAATAGACATTTCCAATTGGAAAAGTGTGAGACCATATATAACTTAGCTAGGATAATTTTGTCAAGATCATATGTTTGAAAAAAAATGTTTTTAAGATAGAAATATTCAAATTCAATTGTTTTGATAAGTCAACCTAAAAGGTGATACAGCTTTGTACTTTTACTCGAGCACCATTGGATCAAAAGAAACCCTAAAAAGAACTTCCACATGGCATAAATCTATTGGTTGACACATTCCCCAATGCATGATGTAGGAGGAAACATGTGATTTTACAAAAGCCAAAAAGTAAGCCTTCCAAAATAGAAAATTTTGCTATTTCAGAAAGAGCATCAAAGTTATTCTCCAAAATTGTGAAAATGGTTAACACAAAATATTAACCCTTGCAGCCTCACATGTTAACTTGCAACTCAAAAAATGAGGAGATCAAGTTCACTTAGTGAAAGAAGAGACCAAGAAACTCATAAAAATAATAAACCAAGCCAAAATTGAGTTGCTCAGGTGAATAATGAATTGAGCTAACTTGGTTAATAAAGAATTAGAGCTAACTTGGTGAAAAAATGAATGGGCAAACAAACATGAAATGTTAACTATAAATGTTTAGCATGTTAACCCACTATAAAAAATCCATCCCATTGAAGATCTCTTAGATTTGTCATCAATGATGGGCTAAATGGGGCACATAAATGGGCAACATTTTTGGTGACTCAACGAGATGCTTTCCTGCTAAGCATAGACCATTGGCCTTAAGAATCCATTGGGAATAGAGTCATTAGCAAGAAATGACACATTATCCACCTACAACTTCAAAAAATCTATAACTAGAAAAAAAAAAACTTGGGGAGCTCCAAAAAGCTTAGGACAACTCTAGAAATGAGAAAAAATGTGTTGATATACTTCTTGGAAAGCAAGAAAACTACTCTAATATATACAAAAAACCTTTAACCTCCTCTAGAAGCAAGGTTTAAGGTGAATCCCATTGTATAGGATTGGAAAAACTTCACCATTGGGCCTAGATGGCTGAAAAGCATTGGCCTCTTTGCAGTTGGTCATTATAAATGGGTCACTTCACATAGCATCAAATTTGGAGTGCCTACAAGGTTTAGCTCTATCAACATCCCACTTGAGGACAAGGTCTCCTTCCTTGAAGATTCTAACTATAGCCTTCCTTTCAAACCTCCTTTTGACCTGTTGTTAATGTTCCTCAAGTGTATGCATAGCTTTCTATCTTTTTTCTTCCAATTTTGTTACTTTATCCAACTTGGGTGTCATAGCATCATTCTCAACTAGCTCTAATTGATGATATTGTTTAAGAGAGGGGAAATTAGGAAGCCTTACTTCCCTTGTATATACTACCATGAAGAATGAGTTTCCAATTTCTCTCTTGGGTGTAATTCTAGCAGCCCAAAGGTTAGCCCTCAACTTGGCATGCCAACACTTCTTATTATCTTTAATTGTCCTCTTTACTATTCCAATGAGGTTCTTTTTAGAGGACTTAGCCAAGCCATTTCCTTGGGGATAATACTTTGAGGAAGTGCTCAAATATATTCCATGTTCAATTTCCCAAGAGCATATGTGAGTTCCAACAAAAGACTTCGTGTTATTTGATATGATAGTTGAAAGAACACTAAATCTAGCCACTATCTCATCAAGGAACTCAACCATTGAAGCTTATATTTTATCTCTCAAATCTATTAATGTATGACTACCAATATCAATTTGCGACCAGAACTAGAGGGTGAGTTTATGGACTAATGAAATCCAAACCCCTTTGAGAAAATGAGTGATTAGATTGAATAGGATAAAGAGGAAGGAAAACCAATCCTTTTTTTCTTGAGAAGAACACACATTTCTCACATTTCCTCACCCACTGATGAGAAACATTAAATAAGGTTGGCAAATAATAACCAATACTTATTAGTGTCATTGTTATAACCCTAGTTGAGAAATGACTGCTAGTAGGGCCATCATAGAACTCTTTTAACATCCCACTAATCTAATTTGTATTGATACACCTCAATAGTAATCCATTAGAATCCTTTCTAAATAATATTGCATCCACCAAGACATAAGGAATAGACTACAACCTAAATTGTCTTCCTTAATTCTATTTAGGCCTTGTGGACATCTTTCTTTTACCAAGAAGGTAGTCATGTCATGCAACCAATCATCCTTATTTTCATTCTCTATTGTTTTATCATCTTGTATTAAGAGGGAAGCCTTCTCATGTGTCTCAAAAGATAAGACCATTTTCTCACACAATTCTTTGCCTCTCACAAGCTTAGTGATCTTAATTTCAATGTCAAATTCCATGACCTTGGTGATCCATCCAACTCTCTTTTCATTATCATCCTTGTTCAAAAGGAAATCCTTTACACTTGCATATGGAACCAAGAGATGGACCTTGTTATGGGATAGAAGATGTCTAAACTTTTTGAGAGCCCTTACAACAAAAAGAACTTGCTTCTCTACCTAGCTATATCTACTCTCATAGTCTTTAAGCCCCTCACTAAAGAAAGAAATGGGTTGCTCCAAAATTTCTTCATTTAATTGTCTTAGAACAAATGATATACTTGATTCTCCTCCAAGAGACTAGAGAATGAAATATTTAACAAAATTGGGGTTGGCATGACCGGGAGCTGATGTAATTGATTTCTTGATATCTTCAAAGATGGCTTTTCCTTCCTTGGTCCAAGTGAACATCACATTCTTCTTCAAAATGGTTAAAAGAGGCTTCACCATAGATGAAAGATCAATGAAAAACCTTCTCATGAAGTTGATCCTACCAAGAAAAGTCTACAAACCTTTCCTGTGGCTGAGAAGTGAAAGAGATAGAGAGAGTTACCTCCACCCTTTCTAGATCTATCATTAGCCCATCTCTTGACACAATGTGTCCCAGGAGATTTCCTTGACCAATGAAAAATACATTTTTTTTTTGGATTTAGAGACACACCATACTCTCTACATTTGATTAATTCATGCCTCAAATGATCAAAGTGATCTACTGTATGCTTTGAATAGACAATATATCATCAAGATATATTAGTAAAAAAAATTCTAGCTCACCCTTAAAATCCATCTCTGCCACTTTTTGAAATGTAGCACCTACATTGGTTAGTCCAAATGGAATTTTACAATATGCATAGGTAACTCATTTGGTAGCGAAGGTTGTCTTGTATTGGTTTGACTCCTAGACTAAGACTTGGTTATAGCCTAAAAAACCATCTAACTAAGAAAAGCTTCTGAACCACTAACCTTGCTCATAATTTGTTCCATAGAAGGAAGGGGATGGAGATCTTTAAGAGAAGCCTTGTTAAGGTCCCTAAAATCTAGACCTAATTTGATTTCTCCATTTTTCTTTCTAATAGGAACAAGATTGGCTACGCATGAATAGTGCTTAATAGGAAAAATGATATTAGGTTCTATGAGTTTGGATATCTCTTTTCTCATTAAGGGTTCGATCTAGGGGTTAGCTAACCTTTTCTTTTGTCTAATAGGCTTTGTATCATGTGGTTTAAATCTATAGTGTGCTGAAATAAACTTTCTTCAAAACCATTTAAGTCTTCATATGTCGAAGTAATAACATCACTAAATTCTTGACATAAATTAATGAAAACTTCTTCTTCGGTCTTAGAGCATACCTTTCCAAAGTTAAGGGTCTTTCCATAAACAATGATGATAGGTATGTAGTCATACCCCCTTGTAGTTAGGTTTGAGCCTTTTCTTCTTGCTTGATCATCAGAGTTGAATATACCCTCTAAAGTTACCATACCTTTAGGCAACTTGTTGGAATTAAGATTCACAATCTGATCTTCATACCTGTAATGCCCACCTGTAGTTTGCTTTTATGTTCTAATTGCCAAACTCTTTTAGGTTGATTTTATGCATTGATTTGTTTTAGAGATACTAGGTTTACAATATTATGATATTATTTCATGACTTGGATTAGTGATATATTAGTGATGATTACTTGGTTGATTATATTTCACGTGTTGTTTAATGATTGTGGTTACTAGTTCATTAATGATGCTTCAATAATTCATAGTTAATAAATGAGATTTATTTCATAGCAATGTGAGATGATATTTTTAATGATGAATATTCATATTTGTAATGATGCATTATTATACCTAAGCATTTGATGTTTGACTTGTTTTGATTATGATACTTACCCCATAATTACAAGGGTATGGTGCATGTGTCTATTTTATCTTTATGTTTGATGTGTTTGATGTGGTTAAGGGACAAAGTTGTAGTCACCTATTAGTCAAGATCTACATGATGTACCACTCCCTACCATTTTCTATTTAGTTTAGATACATTATATACATGAACATGCTTGTCTTTTATACATGATGCATGTACCGAGCATCAACTTCCCTGAATTGTTAGAATGAGTGTGACCTATTACAATACTCGAATGGTGAGAATGGGAAGATAATGATCATGTCTAGTCCTAGACATAGCCTTAATACTTGTCTTACAAGGAGGACTCGTAATAGATTGTCTACCCTTTTACAAACTCGTGAGTCTTTTGTGCATATGTGGTTTGATTCTTGTTTGGGTTGATTTTCCTTATGCATTTCTTAAGGTTTTACTTGGTGAATTACCTAATAGACTAGTTATTCATGATTCTTGGATTGATAGTTGATATTGATTTATCAAATGTTATTTAATTTAAAAGTGAAAAAATAATATTAAAATAAGACAATCTTGCATTTTTGGAATCAAATGGATTTTTAGTTAAATTAAAAGATTTAATTTAAAAGTCCTAATTTTAGAAAACTATGTTAAGAAGATTTGAAAATTAAATATTAAACTTTAATTATGGCGTAGCATTATTATTTAATAAAGATTTAAAATTTGTGGCATTTAAATAATTCACTTAAGTTATTTTTATTAATTAAATAATAAATAAATATTTTTTTATAAAATTACTTTAAATGTAATGTGGAAAAATAAATAAAAGAATAATAAAAGAATAGCTTCAATTAAAAGAAAATTATTTTTGCATGGAGGTAATAATTAAATAAAACAATTATAATTTTAGAGTAGTGAAGATAGAAACCCTAAAAAAGTAATTAGAGTTCTATATTAGAGGGTTTTTGGGTCATTATTGCACACACAAGTTTGGAGAGAAACTATGGGGTTTGGAAAAGAAATGAAATTTCGGTAGCTCGAAGGGTTTGTTTAAGAAAAGGTTTCTCTATGTTGCTAGATTGTTAGCATTAGTGTGAGGTAGGATTTGAAATCTTTCTTTTATGAAGATCTATATTCTTTGTGTCTTCCTTGTTAGGAATAAGGTGTCTCAGCCTTGGATAATTCCTATTCTTATTCTTTGTTTTGTAAATGTATTTTTTGCAAATAATGTAATTAAGTGTGAGTGTACATCTCTAGTTGGCATGTTGATGTGTCACTCCACTTGCATGTGTCAACATCTTGAATTGTGTGTAAGAAAATCATGACTAAAATGGTTATGATGGATTCCTATGACACGTAAGAGCTATCTTTGGGATATTTAATTGTGTGTAAGGAAATCATGACTAAAACGGTTATGAAAAATTCTTATGATGCATAAGAGCTATCTTTGGAATATTTAGTTGCATGTAAGGAGATCATGATTGAAATGGTTATAATGGATTCCTGTGATGCATAAGAGCTATCTTTGGAAGATTCCCTAAAAATGGAATGCACATTATATAAGCACTTTGAGGTTTGTAGATAGTAGAGAGGGTGAGTAGTGCATTGTTGTTTACTATTGGATAAGTCTTGTATTCTGAAAGAGCTTGTACTATAAGTGTGTTGTAATCTTTGAGTTGAAGATAATACATTGTGCAAGTTTTTGAGGGGTGGGGTTGTTTTACTGAAAGGTTATTCCCCACTGGCATATCTTTGTGTTTGTGTTTTCTTTCTCTATATTTTTCTATATTCATGGTTGATTACAATATTGTTGTTTACATAATATCGAATCTGAAATTGTAAGGATTTAAATAGAATTCGCACAATACTTTCCTTAAGAGATTAGTGTAGGAAGTTGTTTCCACACTTGAGTTTCCTTACATTCCTGGTGTCTATGAATTGAATTGTTATTTTATTTAAAATAGATATTTAGATCTTAGAAATTTTAATATTAAACAATAGAGAATGTAGATGGAGAAATCGTTCTGAATATAGCTAAGGTTTAACTAGAAAAAAAATATCATTCAAAAACTATGAAATTATCACAAGCTTTCCCAAATTATTATATGTGTATTCTTCTCTCATTATAATTAAATTCATTTACAAAAGATGAACAGTGAAAATAAATAATTTATAATTGTTGAATTATATTTCTATTGTGATTTTATTGGAGAAATTTAAAATATACATATATATTGTAGGTAAAGTTACAAGAGTTATATAATAGAATTCTTTTTCATTTAGAAATTGGCAAAAAAAAGAAAATGGAAATAAAAATATTAAACATGTCATATAATTCTAAAACATTTAAATATCAATACCTAATTTTTTTGTATTATTTGTTGGGAATTGCAATTCTTTATATTAGGTAGACTTTACAAATTGTCCTATTTTCTCACGCAACATCTATTAATTTTGGTCTCCCTTCTTTAATTCTTATTTCTTTTTTTAGACTCCATGTACTTCTAAGACTCATTCCTTCCCATTCTAAAGGCAAAATTTTTATGTATAGATTTCATCATAAAGATATTTTTAATTAGCTATAGTTGAAGGGATTAAATATATGTTTAATATTCTTTATCTTATTTATTCTATTTTATTTATTTATTTAGGATATCAATATATATAAAAATAGTCAAGTTAGTTTTATTGTTAATGTCTTTTATGATATAATATATACTTTTAATTTAAGCTTATCAATTCTACAAATATTTAGTTACAATTCAATTTATTTATTATCAAGTGACTTAATGAGTAATATGTGCTCTTTATTGTTTGTGAGTAAAATTTTGAGTGTGAATGATAAATTTTATTTTTATATTGAATAATAATTTATTTATATTTATATATTAGTGATAATGATATGCATGTGAAAGAAGTATTATTAGTAAACACTTAGTATACTATTATTGTCAAATCATACCTTAGTAAGAATTTGATTTGTTTTATGTATGGTTGATTTGAGATTTTTTTTTGTGATGTTTATTTGTGATGAGTTTTGGGTTGTTTAGTTGGCCAACCATGCATACACCAAAGGCTTTTGTAATTATTTTATGATGTTTATTTGTTCTAGATGTTTTAATGGGCTTATGTTTTAAATTTGAAAGTTGCATTTATGAGATTTTCTATGTGTGCATCTACGTTACTTGTGTTGGGAGAACCAACTTATTTTTCAAGTTTCCTATTAAGGAACCGAGCTTGATCTTTATGGGTGTTGTGGTATGGGACAAAATTGTGTTTTATGTTCTTAGGAGAGGTTCTCTAGGTACATGTCTTTGGGAGTGGCTTTCAATAGGGGTCCAAGACCTAAAGTGGTCAGTGCTAGGGTAACCTATTGTAAGTTATGTAATAAGTGATAATCTAGTAATTAATATTTTGGAAAAAATGCTATAAAGATAAGTTAGAGATATTTCCTTGCCCATGCCTTGAATTCTTGTATAGACTAAGTATGGGAATGGGATGATAGTATGACTAGTTTTCCTCATCTTCTTGAAAGGTTTTTCTATTTTTTTATGTGTCACATTGAGGGTCTAGGGTTCAAAATAACTAGTCGAGGATAACTCAACACTTGAGGGTCTGGGGTCTATTGAGAGATCAGTCTAGGGTAACTCAAGTAGTTTGACCATGTGATGACACTCCCTAGTATGTACCCTGAGTATCCTCTATATATATTTTTTGTAACCCTAGTGGTGTACTTATTGTCAGATGTATTTAATGTGCTTATTTACTTCCATTGATGGTGATTGGTGATTCATGGATGATGTACCATTGACATGTGGTTCTTGACTTGAGGTGGATATCTTTCATTGATTTGATCTTATGATTTTGGTGATTTGATCTATTATTGACCTATATGTAAGATATTTTGTTGGTGTTGGATTCAATGTTCTTACTCTTTTGGAGTATCTTATCTTGTTGAGTAGTATGTGTTACCTTTGAGGTAGTTTTGGATTTTAGGGTTCCTTTCTTGGGAATTCTTTATGATTGAGTAGACATATGTGGATCATTCTTTATCTTCCTTGCATGGTGGGAGTGGAAGCTAGAATAAGTGACCAAAAGGTTGGGAGGTAGTGTCTTCTTACCATTTGGGTCCCCCTCACATTGCCAGCTACTAGATATTCATTGTAGGAGATGTACCTTTATCATTATTATTTTTATCTCAGATACTTCTTTTCAGTTGACGTATATATATTATCATGTATTTTGATGTATTGTATCTATTCTCACATACCCTACGACATGTGTAGTGGATGTTATTTATTAGATGCACTTTCATTATATTAGTTATACTTATGCATTTTCTTATGTGATTATGTATATGTTACTTCTTTATGATCATGAAACATTGTACTTGAAACTATTATTATTTAATATAACTTCTTAAATGTGACTCAATGCAAAGGAACACTTAAGCAATGAAAACTATATTGTAATTGATTATGTGTAGTTGATTGGAATGTGTATATTGCTTCAACATTGTTATCTTGTGTTGTATAAAGTTTTTAAAAAAATTATTAATTAAAGTTGGTTACATGTTAGGTTTATTTCTCTTGGGTTCCTGAGTGGGGCATTACAATACCAAATTTTTAGCTTAAACTAATTTTTAGCAGAGAACTCTAGTTAATTTTGGAGAAAATTAACAAATTACAAATTAGAACTGAAGACTTGCCAATTCATGTGATTGTATGCGACATCAGGACTTGCAACAAGTTTGATATGTTATTCCTTTGCATCATCAACATGTTTTTGTATATCATAGTGAGAACCAATTGCTTCAAGTCTATCAACATGTTTTTATTTTATTTCTAAGAGAACTTTGAATATTGAATTCCTTGGATTTCAAAATCTATTCTTATATGACTTGAAAATGTTGTTCTTTGTAACATTCTGATTTATGATGTGATTCACAACCAACTCGCTATCCCCAAATACTTTCAAGAGTTGTATAACTCTTCTTTGTGCAAGTTGGAGACCTTTAATCAAGGCTGCATACTCATACACATTGTTAGTGCACTTGAATTGGAATCTATATGAAAATTAGTATTTCTTAAGACTATGGAAAACAAACATTACACTAGCACTTGAAAAAATTTTATTCCTTGATTCATCAAAAAATATATTCCACAATCCATTTGTATCTTCTTGTGCTTTCATAAGATTGGGAATAGGAGCACCCTCCTCAAATATACAATAAGTTCCAAGGTGTGTCTCTTCATCTTCTTGTATTGGATCAATTTGGAAAGTAGTAGACCACTCATCTAAAAGATAATCAGGAACCTCTATTAAGAAAGTGGTATGTTCATGAGTAATGCATTCCTCATCCTCTTCATTGACTGTAAAATTCATATCTACGGGACTAGGAGTATAAGTATCTATGTGATTAAGATCCAATAGTTCTACCTTTATGGAAGACATTGTTCCATAGCTAGTCCTAAAGAACATGTATGACCAATCAAATGCAATATAGCCACCAATTTGTGCAATGAAGTCCCTAGATAGGCAAATAGAAAAATATGGAGGAAGCTCAACGATTGATATGTCTTGTATAATAGTGCAACTAGGACATGCATGTAATTCCATCTTTACACCTCTTAACACTCCTACTATTGGAAAAAAACTTCCATCCTATACAACAACTCCCTTAGACATTGGTTCATATTTAATACCAAGAAGATCATCTACACACCTTGGCATCACCGAGCTACTGCCTCCAGAGTCTATCATGTAGTTGTGAATTAATTTATCTCCTATAATCAAAGAGATAAAAAGGGGGAGGCTTATTCTTCTTACTTTCTTCTTCTTCCCTTATAGGTTAAACAAAGCTTTTTGCTCCATCCATGGTAGCTGGTCTATTATGCACTTTGATAGTCTTTAATTCTTGTTGTAGCAAATCCAATTGAGACAATATTGCAAGAACATCCCATATAGGAACACTAATATTGGTCCTCTTCATTTGATCTACAATGTTGAGAGAAATGTATGTTGACTTGGTTAGAACCTTGGTAACCACAATGTCTAGTATATGAATGGGAGAAACATGTGGTTCTTTAGTATTCTAGCTGTTCTAATTTTGTAATGGGGCAGCAATATTGTGTTTTACATTTACACTTGTTGCATGTGTGGAATAGACTTTGTAGCCTAATTTGATGAAGAGGATGGAGTATTATCTATATCTCTTTTTTCTCCTAGTGTTATTATCTATGCCATCATTACCAACATGATTCACATGACAATAAACTTTAGGCTAATAATTCATAAAATTACAATCCCCTTGTTGTTGGGATTGGAAACCAATAGTGGGCTGATTAGCATCATATTATTGTCTTGTCATTTTCTCTTGTGTAGCCAAAGCTTGAGAAGTTTCAAATCTATGGAATATACATTACTCATTTTAAAATTTACAAGATGAACAATATTCTTGTTCTTGAGCCAAATTATTTTGAGCAACTAATGTACTTACTAGATTTGCACTTGTATTTGTAGTGGTTGCATTACCCATGAGTCTATTTTGGTTGTATGGAGATTTAAAATGATTTGGTTTCCTATTGAATGAATTATTGTGGTAATTGGGCTCAAAAGGCCTGCTACCTTGAGCTTGTTGTCTCTCCAAAGTCACCAATTTGTTGTTCATTTTTTGTATCACTTCATTTTGACCTTGAAATATCTTATCCATATCAAAATTAGATCCTTAATTTTGTCTATATTTGAACTCTAATCATGAAACTTTTTATTCATATTCTACATCATAAACTACATCATCACCTTAATTTAATCTATCCCATTTGAAGATGTAGAAGCTAAAGAAGCAACAACAAGGGGTTGGCTTGTAGTTGTAGTTGGGATGGGGGATATTGTAGGTTGGTGTGTAGGAATTTTAGGAAAGAATGGCATTGGAGGTCTTGAAGCTAACTTTCCTCCTTGGATTAGAGTATTCTCTTCTTTTCTAGAAATTTCATAAGTAGCTGGAAAAGTGTCACCCCCATGGTTTGTAATGTAGTAGCAATTTCACTATTAGAGGCTTTAAAATAATGCAAGAAAGAATTACTAGGAGTAGGTTCCACTATAACAGGGATTCCATCCCATATTTTTTTGAATCTATAATTGAAGTCTATCATAAAATCATGAGGTTCTATGTTGATGGTATTTAATTATTCCAAAAGTGATAGATGATCACTTTTATCTTCACAAAGTTTGCACAATCTCTCACCCAACTCATCCCAGTTATTGATGAAGTTATGTTGCAATCCTCTATACCATTGTAAGGATTTTCCTTGTAGTGATGAATCTAACAATCTAACAACAACATAATCTTCTATAATACCTTGTACATTACAGATATTTGAAACTTCTTGAATATGTTCTATTAGGGAAATTGAAGTTTCACCAATAAAATCTGTAGACTCTTAAGAGAAGATAATGGGATATCATGTCTTTGGGCTAAAATAATAGGACTGCCACCATTAAAGTTAGCAAACACCAAATTTATAGGGAGGGACATGTGAACTAATGGTCTATTCAAATGAAAAGAGGCACCCTAGGCTGTGATCTATCAATTGGAGGAGTAGAAAGAGATCTAGAAGGTGTATGTGCTACTTCTAAACTCCTAAATGGTGATAGAGAGATTCTACTACTTTTTCTTCTAGGATTCAAAAATGAAAGCTTTGTAAATTGAAAGTTACCTCCAAAAGATGCCCTTGTTTGAAACTTGGGCATGAATTACAACAATTCTAGTCTAAAAACTAAGATGTAGAGATGAAGTTGCCGAGTGCTTTGAATGTGAGCATAAAAGTTGAGATCCTTTAATTAACACAAGAAAAATAGTAGAATTCTTAGTAAGCTTAAATGTAGTCCCACCAAGCATGCCAAAAATTGTTGACACATGAGTCTACACCCTTGCTCGACGTGTTATGCTTAGGCAACCCTATGAAACATGGAAACAATCTCAAGAGTGTCGAACATTGCAATCATAGATTGAATCTTTGGAGAAGGAGAACTTCCTCATATTATCGATGCACCTAAATAAGAGTTGGAAGGAAAATGGAGGAGGAAACATAAATTAAATTTCTGAAGGGAAAAAGTGGTGATGCACCAACTAGATTGTTGATCTATATCTTCAAATAATTATGTTGGAATCCAATAGATTTCACTAGACATACCATTATCTATATCCTTTCAACTTTAACACCCTAGAAAATCCAAGAAATAACATAACCATGCAAGGAATACAATAGATTAGTTAAGTGAAATGAACATAATCATAAGGTATTACAATTGTCAAAATGCACCCAAGAAAATAAAGCATAACATATTGCACAAGTTTAACTAGTTGAGAATAGATGAAACAATAATAATTTTTGTTGAATAAGAGGTAAAATAATTTATAGAGAAGAAATCTACAGAATATTAGGGAAAAGAGATCTTGAGAACAACAAAAAAACTTACCCTTTATAGGGTGCATACATGACCCAAATACAACCTTGAGTTCAAACTCCAACAACAATGGAGTTGAGGTTATAGAGTACATAATAAATGAAGAATCAGAAATAAATCTGATTTCCATTAATATTTGATATAGAGAAGTGACATGAAGGGCCAAAGAAAGCATTCAACTCCTAAAAGGACCATCATTCCTTGCAAAATATATCATTAAATAAAAATGGAGGGTCACCAAAATTGGCATTACAAAACTCAAGGATTCGTTCTGCACAAAATGAATAGTCCTTACAATGTGGCAAGGCTACATTAAGCTATTAATGTCATTTTGGTTTTGAAATTATAGTGACAAAAAACTTAGTCATTATTTAGCAAAGAATAATACAAGCTAAGTGTATAGTGCATGTTGAGTGATTAGAGTGAGCTAAGAAATCAATGTGAGCTAAGTGATCAAAGCATGTTGAACATAATTGTCTAGACAATACATGTCGAGTAATATGATAGTATATGCCAAGCACTAGTAGGTGTCAAGTAGTCAACATATGTTGTGTCACTCAAGTTCTGACTAGTCTATACATGCCAAGTGATTCAAGTGCCAAGTAATAGTAAGTGTTAGGTTGTACAGATACCAAGTTACAATATTTAGAGAACAATGAAGGCCAAGCATTAGATCCTATTGATGTCGAGTGAACTATGAATGACATAGTGATTTT
This sequence comes from Cupressus sempervirens, assembly GCA_028749045.1. NCBI lineage: Eukaryota > Viridiplantae > Streptophyta > Pinopsida > Cupressales > Cupressaceae > Cupressus > Cupressus sempervirens. The sequence goes on along the minus strand of CM053786.1, from coordinate 686,230,978 downwards.
TTATTGGACAAAATTCTATATAAACCATTTTGTGCCAATGTAATCATGAATTTTTTATTATAAGAGATAAGTACGAAGTCATATTTTGAATCCCTATGTAATGGATGCAACCAATCAGACTTAGGGAAGCTTAAGGTGGCAATATGGATCAATTACAACCATTGATTTTGACCTAGCCCATCTCCACCAATTCTTATTCAAGGAGGTAAACCCTAAAGAGTTTACCTATGCACGAGGAGACAAATTATAAGAGCATATAGAGAATTCATGGTGGCTATGATGGCTATAATGGAGTTAGGCAGAGAAGAACCAATCTAAGAGGAACACATACAAGTAGTAAGCAGTTAAAGGATAGATCTAGTCAGAAGGATCAAGGTTTAAATAGTAAAGAGGAGATCTCTCAAAAAGTAGAAAGGTACTAATTGAAGGATCAAGTACTAAATAATTCTAACAAGTCATACATATTAAATCTCTTAATAGTGTAGTCCCAACAAGTTGTTTTAAATCTCTTGACATAGTGCTTACTTAATTGTGAGTTTGAAATTCTTTAGTCAAGGTGATACCTAACAATCTTGTAAACCTTTAGTAGGGAAGACCCCTCATGAGGTAGATCATATCTTATGATCAAAATTTTATAGCCATAAAGACCACACTTTGCAACTGCAGGAGTGAAGATTTGTGGGTGTCATTCCCACCCATTTTACCTTCTCCTTGGAGGGTTTCTAGGTAGCCAAATTTATTGTGTTATGTGTTATTTACATTATGCTATGGATGTGATATATGGTTAGTTATTTTATTTTACATGCAAAGTTATGAGATGGATGTATGGTGAATTATTTTTAAGGTTAAAATTCTAAGTGTTTGGTATATGTAGGATCATGGTGTGACAAAAAGTGGTAATTTGAAAAAAAAAAAAGTTCTGAAATGCCTCAAACCATTTCAAAATCTATTTCAACTTTTTTACCACCCATCCTAATACCAAACTGAAAAATTAATTCCTTTATAAGGCCTAATATATCGTTGGAGACCAACCCTAGATGGTCAACTTTAAAAACATCTCAAAAATATGTTTTTTACCTGTTCTTGTATGTTTTTTACTTTAAAAATTTAGCTAACAACTTTTTTTCACCCAAATTTGATGAAATGAAAAGCGTTTCTTGGGAATATTCTTAGCTTTCCATAAATGTAATGTTTGTCAAATTATGAGTTCCAAAATTATTTATTACTTATTTTATAACGGAGTTCCATATAAAGTGTTGATTGACACACTGAATAAAAACAACTATAACTTTCAAATGTTGCAACATTTTTCAAATCCAAAGATGCATCACATTCTATTCTTCTTCTACTATAAGGAAAAATAAATATATATATTTTTACAAAGTTTTTAATTAGTTAAGGTGGTCAGACACAAGAGGTTTTTTATTTTGAAAATACTACAGTAGAAAATTCACAATTAATTATTTATTTAGAATAAAAATATGCAAAAATATGGGTCACATCTAGGCATGAGTCTACTTCTTATATCTATAATATTTTTAACAAATATTATCATTTTATTTTGATTAAGGTGGTCAAACATATGTCTACTTCTTATTTTTATCCTGATTTTTTTGTACTAATGCATTAAAATTAAAAAATTTGACCAATCAATTTTTAATTTTTTTAGATAAGGCCTAGTAATTTAGAAATGAAATTCAATTTACTAGATATTATTTTTTCTCAAATTTTTAATAGAAAGTTCATAACAAGTTGAAAATTGTACATCAAGTTGACATAAATCTGATTTTCTAATTTTTTGTTGCCACTTAAGGGCATAGTTTGGTTGACAATGGTCCTACACATATGCCTCTAATTCAACCTCCCTCTCAAAACTTACTTTCCCATCGGTATTTCCAACAAATTGTATCTGATCTTTGTTTTCTAGAAAGGAAATTTTGACAACTTTGGAGGTAAGATCTTGAAGATGGAAGTCTACAAATTGGGAAAGACTATTGAGAACTAGTAGATTGAAATACATCTTGACCTACATCAACTCAGGAAGGCAAGAGGTGAACTAAAACATTCATTAAAGAGAATAAAGGAGATAGCTATTCAAAAAGATGACACTCAATATCAAGAGGTAGACACTATTGGATTATTTAAGGATAGAAACTTAGATGAGTTTGATGCACTAATTGCAGATATGATGGAAAAGGACAATGCCTGAAGTGAAGAAGTTAAGAATTTGAAAATAGAATAAGAAGAACAATCAATATTGTTGTGTGAGACAACTGAATTGAAAAAGAAAGATGAAGCAAATAGAGCCATTATTAAAGAAGATAAAATACTACTAGCTAATAGACTTGAGGAGAAGACACCAAATGTGCAAAAGCTTGCAAACATGAAATTAGATACAATAAATAAGGTGATGATTTCAAATTGAGAATTGAATAGGAAATACATTGAGATTACAAATTTGGAATCATAGAATAGTCTATTGCAGAATGAATTGAAGACTAAGAAAGAAACACTTAACAAGCCTAGTGAATCCATCAAGTACTTTGAACAATGAATGGAAAATCCAAGGCCAAACAATGAGACTTCTTATTTGGGATATTCGACTATTGACCAAGGAGAACCATCTAGGAGTGGTGAACAAAGGAACAATAAAAAAATTAACATCAGGCCCACTTATTCTCACTATGGAAAATTGGGTCACACAACAAATGTTTGTAGGATCAACACTAGAAATCAAAATCCTAAGAAAAAATGCAAGGGACATTGTCACAACTACAAGAAGTGAAGATTAGTTATATGAATGTAGGACAAAGACCATCAACACTCAAAGATTTGAAGATTATTGCTACAAATTCTAGAAGTATGGACACAAGGCATATGAATGCATATCCAAATCCAAGTGGACATCTAACAAATAGAAAAAAGTACATCATAATAGAAATTCTTATGATTGGGATTATAACACAAGGTATAGTTGCAACTATTGCCAAGAATATAGCCATATCCTTGAAAATTGCATTAGGACACACTATAGAGATAACTACAATAGATGGTTGAATGAGCTTGTATGCTTTAGTTGTCTTAAGACTGATCATGTTAGTAGAAACTATCTAACTCGTTCACCTACACCAAACAATGAATTAAATAGAGGTAAAGGAAAGGTTGATGCTAAAAAGGTGAAGATGTAGATGAGAAAGACATGGAAAAAGAAGGAAGATTGTAACACATCAAATGTAGATGAGGTCACTTCATCTAATGGATTGGGTGATCACATCACCCCAAACTAGGAAATCAAAGGTATGTGTAGAACTAACACTTGAAAAGTTATATTATCAATTAGTTCCAAATATATAAGATCTAAAAAGATCGTATATACATGAATCAAGATGTAATGAATTGTTTAGAACCAAGAGAAAATCTATCATTTTGTTATTTTCTATGTTGTTTCTGAGCATGAAAAGAATTTCAGCTACTATCAAGTGTAAAAGGAATTATACTTGTTTCCAAGTAAAGGAGATGTGGTGGTTATTTCCTAGCTCACTATGTTAGCCGAGCATGTTGAAAATTGTATGGTAGTTGAGTTTACAATTGTGTAAGCTTGCACTGAGGAATTAATGTCAAATTTGAAGGGTTATATAGTCATTTTTTGGCTCATTTGCACGTACCAAAGTTTGAAGAGAATGAAGAGCATGTGGGTGATTAGAGAAAGGAGATTCAAGTGTTTGTGAACTAGATTCAACTACTACTTAACACTATTTTACAAGTTCACAAGGCATTTAGCTTGTGCCAAGTTACGTTGTTTTATTTTTGCAAACCCTAGTGAATCAATATGGTAGCTATTTCTTCAAATATAGTTAGGAAAGAGGGGAAGGAATTTTTCAATGTTCAATTACTTAGAAATGATGTGAGACAACCCCATTCTATGAAATTCCTCTAATTGTGTATAAGGGAGATTTATCTAGTGTGTTATCCATGATACCACCAAAGGTTTTAATGATTTAGGCTATGAGATGTTTCTACACTTTCAAGGTAGGAGAGGTAGGAGACATGGAGATTAGATATATCTATATAAAGTTGCATGATAATGGTGTTTTGGGGGAAGAAAATAAGATCATCGAGCAAAAAGGGTTTATGTGCATTATAGACTTTCCTTAGGTTTTCAAAACTGAGTGGGTTAAGATAGTATTAAGCATAATTCATGACAACTAGGTTTTGATGGAAGATTGACCTATCAATATTTCAAAGAGGAATGTACACTACATTCTAGGGTACCCTACCCTAGATAGACTGAACAATATGAGAGGTGATGCAAATGAAGTCATTGAGAAAAGAACTAGAGCCATGTGGAATAAAAGAGGTATGTCAATTGATACAATTTAAGATCCCTTGGTAGCATTTTTAGTAGAGTTATTGTGCACAAGTTCTTTTAGTTGAGCTAACTAATAGTGTTTCCTATATGGAAGTTGACCTTGGATACAAGATTGTTAAATGTGATCATTCCTACAACCTAGCTAAGTTGTGGCTTCAAGAACTATTAGAGAATTTGGAAGTAATTAGGAAGGCAAAGAATTGACAATGTAAGTTTTTCTTGCTCATCATGTGTATATTCTTCTTTGCGCAAAATAATTTTCCCACATTTTGGAAGGCAATGTGAAAGACAATTAGACTAGTTACACACTAGATAACAAAATTTATTGAACCATTAGGAGATAATTTTGATTTTGTTATGACAAGATATTTTGAGAATTTTAAGAAGTAAATGAAATAAAGGTTAAGGTTACATGTATCCCTAGTAGAACAACACTACAATGATATCTATTTTCTAGTGGATGTCAACTACACTTATGTATAGGTAGCTATACCAAGGTTTAGATGATTGAGACCCTTTCCATATGAAATTAATGTTGATGAGGCTTCAACAACCATTATTGCACTATTGGTTGAACCTATTTACAAGGATGATACATCCTTTGGTAAATATGGGGAGGCAAAGTCTAGGATAACTATTGACTTGTAGTTTTCCTCTGTCCTAACAAAAAAGATTAAGATTGTGAAGAAGTTGAAAGAGAAGTCTAGAGAAGGTGTAGAAGAAGAAGAAGAAGATGAGGTAGAGGAAGAAGGTCAAGGACCTCTTGAGCTAGCTCAAGGCTTGTGTGGAGAAAAAGATGTTGATGAAGAAGGTCCAGAGGAAGAAGAAGCTAAGGAATCACCTAAGGTTACTAAGAAGAAGATAAAAGAAAAGAAATAGGTAGTGAAGAAAAAAAAGAAGACTATGAAGAAGTCACAACAAAAGCTAGTTGTACCCTTAACAAGGTCAAGTAGAAGGGCAACCACTACACAAGTGAAAGATGTGTCAAAGGCTAAAGGAAAAAGAGAAAGTGCCATTGTAGAGCAAAGCAAGGCTCCCAAGAGATTGAGGAATAAATACAAGTCATAAGAGGATTTAGATGAGGAGAAGATAGAGTCTAATGACTTAGTCAATTCAAAGTTGTAAGCCATAATCCCTCTTTTGATATAGACAATTTGTCTGAAAATATTAAGACCAATGCAAATTTGTCAAGTTTTACACATATAGATTTTCATAAGTTAGGGTGTACATAGAATTAATACTGAGGAGGCCATATATGATATGATGGTAACATTTAAGAGTATTTATTTAGAGATTTCCAACTTTATACCAAAGAGTTTATATGATAGAGTTGAGCAAAAGTAGCAATTCAGTTTAACTACTGAAAGGCAAATAAGAGAGGCTACATTAGCCCAAGTTATGCTTGCTTTAGATAAGTAGATTATTGCAAAAGTAATGAAGAAATAGAAAGGTAAATTTTCTCTAAAAAAATAGAGCATTTCATGTTTTGAAGAAGAAAGTAGAAGATGTGGTAACCAAGAGCACATTGCTTTGGAAATCAATTTATGGGTTATCCATAGAGTTTGTAAAGGAGAAAGGAAAGGGAGAGGAACAAGAACCTAAAAAAGATATGGAACAAAAAGAGGAACAAGAGATAGAGGATCCAGTCAAGGAAGGTACTATGGAGACAAAAGAAACAATAGAGAAAGAACAATAGGATGTACAAGATGTACAATTTCTGAGTACTAGTTCCTGACATGGAGACATAGAGAGTCAATAGGGCTCAATTGCTATAAAGAATGTTCTTAGTAATATATCTCAAAATGTTAATCCTTTGACTAATGATGATCTAAATAAGATACAAAAAGATTCTACCAATGTAGCTATTCCCTATATCAATTGAGTACTGGCGAGAATAGATGAATTAAAGAAGGAAAAATTTGCATCTATAGAGGAGAACCAATAAGCTACATTAGATATGCCTTGATAAACTACATAGGTAAAGGAGAAAGAGACACAAGATCTATAGAAAGATCAAAGTGTAAACCTTGGACAAAAAATTACACCTACAAAAACACTATCTACAATGCCTAGAGGTACCATTTAAATGAAAGAGGAAGAGGCACAACTAATAGCTAAATCATTATCAAGCCTAAATAGTTCAGGTTTACTAGCTATAGTGATTATTAACAAGGATGGAATTGAAGAAAACAAGGGTTAGGAAGCAATTCCCATATCCAATCCACCATCATAGGGTGAAGCTCTGAAAGAGGGAGAAAAGAATGAAGATGACAAGTTGACTACTACACTTGAGGAGAAAATTTCTATACAAACATTGGTTACCTTACCAACTTCTACATCTCCTCTCACTAGTCAAGCTCTTTATAGGCCAAGTACTTAGAACACCCCATTGCAAATATTAAGGTTGAGTTCCAACACATCAAAGAGATTTGATGCTACATCATTTGAGGATGTTAGCTTAGATGAGGTGATTGAATTACACAATTTTGATATAACAACAATCACTATTGAAGAAATGAGTATTCTTCAAGATGCTCTACAAAAGAAGAAAAGGAAAAATATCCTAAGGAGAGAGCATAAGAAGAAGAAAATGTAGATAAGCCTATTATAGAGAAACTTGTCAACATAGTGGACAAGATTAAGGATGAAGATCTAGACTCAAATGTAAAACTATTAGAATGGTCTAAAAGGGAGTTTCATACAAAAGTTCTTGGAAATATATCTAGTGTCATTGTAGTTAGATAGGTTGATTTAGCAACCAAGATGGAAAATGTCAAAGAAGGTGTTAGAGAATATTTTATCTCTATACACTAAGTTATGCAACATTGATATATTCACTAAGGAAACACAATAGGCTATTGACCAGCTGCAAGGAGATTTGAAACTCATAGGTACCACATTGAAATAATATCTTGGTAATAGCCAATTACATTTTCAACGGTTACTAATGACTTAGAGTAGGCTTATCAAGCTATAAGCACAAGATGCTAATATTAGATCTACTCTGATTAGTATCCAGTCCATGTTGACACCTCACATGGAAGTCTTTTATAAGGAACTAGCCTATGAAAAAATATAGATGAAGAAAGATTCCTATCTTTCTATACATGAAGGCTTAGCTGACCTAGATGCTAATCTTGAAATATAGATTCATTCCCTAGAAATAGAAAATGATAATTGGGATGCAACTTTGAAGATAATTTTGGAGCTACATAGGCCATTTTTGGACAAACACACTATTAGTGTACAACCCAAATGATATAAGTGTCAAAAAAGGGGGATTATAAAATTTTGGAGAAATTATTTATCATGGTAAATATCTAATCAGCAGGAGTAATAGGAGAAAAAATAGAAATGAAGTATTTACTTAGGGGAATAAAAGAGTATGGATGCAAGATAACTTTTTTTGATACAAATGCAAATTTTGAAAATTTGAAAGTTTTGTATAGTAGCTGAGCAACGAACATACCTTGTCTATCTTATACACAAAATAAGGATGTATATGCCATGAAAAAGTGTTTTTGCAACTCATGTCAAAGGGGGAGATTGTTAATATCATTTTGGTTTTGACATTATAGTGACCAAAATATCATCATTATTTAGCTAAGAATAGTGCAAGCCAAGTGCATAGAGCATACCAAGTGATCAGAATGAGCTAGGCAATCAATACGAGTCAAGTGATCAAAGCATGTCAAGCATAATTATCCAAACAATACATGTTGACTAATATGAAAGTATGTGCCAAGCACTAGTAGGTTCTGAGTAGTCAGTGCATGGTGAGTCACTCCAATGTGGACCAGTCTATATAAGGTGATTAATTCAAATTTCAAGTAACAATTAGTGTTGAGTTGTATAGAACTTGAGTTACAACATTCAGAGTACAATGAAGGTTGAGCATCAGGTCCTATTGATGTCAAGTGAATAGTAAATGACATAGTTGTTTTTTATGGCACAAACTACTATGTAAACCATTTTTAGGCTGACATAATCATGAATTTTTGATTATAAGAGATAAGTATGGAGTCATATTTTGAATTCCTATGGAATAAATGTAACCAATTAGATTTAGGAAAGCTTAAGATGACAATATGGATCAATCAAAACCATTGATTTTGAGTTGGCCCATCTCCACCAATTCTTATTTAAGGAAGTAAACCCTAAAGAGTTTATCTATGCATGAGGAGACAAATGCTAAGAGAAGAGAGCATTCACGGTGGCTATGATGGCTATGATAGAGTTATGCAAAGCAGAATTTGTCTAAGAGAAATAGAGACAAGAAGTAAGCAGTGAAAGCAAAAAGGTACTAACTAAAGGATATGTGATGAATCATTCTAATAGGTGATATAGAGTAAATCTTTTAACAGAGTAGTCCTAAAAGGCTATTATAAATCTCTTAGAAAAGTGCTTACTTAATTATGAGTTTGAAATCCTTTAGTCAAGGTGAGACCTAATAGTCTTGTAAGCCTTTAGTAGGGCAAACCCATTGTAGGGTAGATCATAGCTTATGATCAAAATTTTGTATCTACAATAGGCCACACTTTATGACTATAGAAGTGAAGATTTATGGGTGTCATCCCCACCCCAGTTTTACCTTCTCCTTGGAGGGTTTCTGGGTAATCAAATTTATTGTGTTATGTGTTATTTACTTTATTCTATGGATGTAATGTATGGTTAGTTATTTCAATTTATATGCAAAGTTATGAGAGGGTTGTATGGTGAATTATTTTTAAGGTTAAAGTTTTAAGTGTTGATTTATCTCTCTCCCCCCCCCCCCCCCCCCCAACTCAAAACTTACTTTCCCATTGATATTTCCAATGTGGGCTAATTCATGCCACTGTAAGAAAAGTGAGTTAGGATAACATGTAATGTCAACTCACTGCAAAAATGAAGAGTTGACCCGCATGAAAAGAATCTAATATGCCCCCATAATGATGACCTTTGATGTAGATCTCTTTGTTTGAATTAGATAGCTTAGATGCTGTAAGAAAATCTCCAATGCATGATTAAAACATGACCATCAATAAATATTTTATTCATATCAAATGGATGGGTGGGATGTAGCAAGGAATCTCCCAAAGATGAATCTAAATCTGACAGTTGTCACATCTTTGCGAAAGGTCCAAGCAATGATGCAAAAATACAAGCACCATTGGATCAAAAGAAACCTAACAAGAAAAGATCTACCATGTGGCACAAATCTATTGGTTGGCACATTCCACAATGCATGGTGGAGGAGGCAGTATGTGATTTTTTAATTTCTTGGTTTTGTGAAAGCTAAAAGGTAATAAGTCTTCTAAAATAGAGAATTTTTATATTTTAGAAAGAGCATCAAAGTCATTCTCGAAAAATGGAAAAAATGGTTACAAACAAAATTTCAACCCTTAAAGTCTCGCGTGTTAATACACAAGTTTGAAAATGAGGAAATCGAGTTCACATGGTCAAAGAAGAGACCAAGCAACTTAGAAAAAGAATAGACTATTGGATACAATTGTCTAATTATGTATTGTCTTTGATATTACACAAATGTCATATCAGTTATCAATCAATGTCTACCAAGCTCAGTTGGTTAGCAAGGTGATTCTTAGTGTCTACCGAGCTTAGTTGGTCAACAAAGAAATTTTAGAGTCTACTAAGCATTCTTGGACATTAATCTACATGGACAATGTCTACTGAGCTCACTCAAGCATTAAAGGGAAAATGACAGAAAGTCAGTGTTAACTGAGCTCACATGGTTAACGAAGGAAAGTCAGTGTTAGTTGAGCTCACATGGTTGACAAAGGAAAGTTAGTGTTTTTCGAGTTCACTCAGTCTCCAAAGGATTTTGCAGAGTTCATAGTGTTAATTGAGCCTTTGTTGGTTAACATATGAAATCATTTTTGGAGCAGTGTTTACCAAGCAGGGTCAGCCAATGAAGGATTTTGTTACTTTGAGAAATAAAGTTCAATTATTTGAAGTAACATTTGTAGCTGACTAAGGTAATGATTATTGTTAATTGTAAGTTGTAATTGGGCTGACTTGATAATCTGAAAGGTATATATGAAAGGTCAAGTTGAGAATTCTTAAGTGTAATGAGTGAGCATGCAAGTGTATTGATTGAAGAAGAAAGTGTGAGAAAAATTTGAAGGATGGTTAGATATCCTTGAGAAGCAAAAAAGTTTTATTTGATTAGGAAGGATCTAGTGAAGTAGAACATAGATCTATATTAGCAATTCAGTTGCATCTCATTCAAGTCATTTCATTGTTACTTTCTCACCATTGTAGGAGTGATTTCTAAATCTCTTAACAGAGTTGGTTTAACAACCATTTGTAAATCCTCTAACAAGGTGACAATTCTATTGAATTTTTCTAAAGACCTCTAGCAAGGCCACTCCTAGCAGGGTGATTAAATACTCTAACAAGGTCACACCTACCAGTGTATTTTGTAACCTTTAACCAGGTTGGCTCCTAACAGGGCTCACTTCAGAAGAGTGAAAATTAATAGCTAGTTACTTGGTGCTTTTTCCAATATTGGGTTTCCACATTAAATTTGGCATCTCATGTGTTCGTGTTATTTCTTTATGGTTGCATGTTAATCACTGTGAATGTTTAAAAGTCAACATACACTGCATCTACTGAGTTGTAGCATTTTTCTATATGTTTACTGAGTGACAACAGTGACTAGTTTATCTAACATTTAAGGCATCTATGAATTTTTTTTTGTGGTAAATGATTCCCGCACCACACGCCCCCCCCCCCCCCCCCCCCCCTCCCACTCTTAGTTACTCTATCAATATTTCCAAAAATTAGTATCAGAGCCTTTGGTGCTTGTAGGAAGGGTTTCAAGGACCTAAGCTAAAGATCAAGATGTCTTACAAGAGAGAAATTCCAAGGCTTAATAGGGATAACTTTGTAGCATGGAAGGGACCGATGAGACTTCATCTAGCTTCCATTGGTGATATAGGATTGAAATACCTTGATGAAGAATATGCAACTCCTTCTAGTACATTATATGTTAATGACATTGCTAATAAGAAGACTCATAACACCATGATGATAGACATTACATATGCCCTAAGCTATGAAGAATTTGATGATATCAAGGACTGTAAAACCACCTTTGCAATGTGGAACAAGCTGAAAGATATCTATGGAGGTGATGAAAATGTAAGGAGAGCCCAAGTAGAGAGTCTAAGAGGACAATTTGATCAGATGAGGATGAGAGAGGATGAAAAAATTGCCAAATATGTTGAAAGAGTCAAAGCAAGTGTCAGTATAATCAAAGCTTCTTGAGGAGACATCAAATAAGAAACAATTGTAAGTAAAGCTTTTAGAACATTGCTTCCCATTTATGAAATTAGAGTATCTACAATTCAAGAAAAAAGATATGAAGCAAATATCATAAGATAAATTTGGATGTCATAGTAGGGAGATTGACTGCATTTGAGTTAGATAACTATGACAATTATGTTCCAGCTTCCAAGAACATTGAATCAACATTTGAAGCCAAGCTTTCACTCAAAGAAAAAGGGAAGAAAATAAAGGAATCTCACTCAGAAAGTGAAGAAGAATTAGAGGAAATTTCTGATAGTGATCTTGAAGTTGTTGAGGCTCTACTTGTAAGGAAATATTCTAGAGGCAAAGGAAAATAAAAAGGTAAGGTTCCCCTAATCTATTTTTCCTATAAAGAAATTGTTCATATTGTAGCTAGGTGCCCAAACAAAAAAAGAAAGGATGAGAAGAAAGGTGATAAGCACAATGACAATAAAGACTTCAAATTACTCAAGGACAAAGGTAAGAAAACATGTTTTATGGCTAAAGATTCTAATAATAGTGAAGATGAAATTGTTTACATTGTTGTGAAAGATGGATCTAATAATGATGAGGAAGATAAGATGGAACTTATCTCTCATGTGAGATGGATCATAGACAATGGTCATTCACATGATATGATTGGTGAGAAAACTAAGTTTGAACATTTTGAAGACTATGATGGTGGAAGTGTAAGGTTTGGAAACAATGAACCTTGTTGTATAAAAGGAAGAGGCCAAATCTCATTAACCAAAGAACTTGTATGTGACAATGCCTATTGGGTTGAAGGACTAAAACATAATTTGTTGAGTGTAGCACAACTAATCAATATTGGATTCAAGGTGGAATTCATGCATGGAAAGGAAAGACTGCTGGATGACAAAGGAAAGTTGATTGGATTAGGCATACAAACAAAAGGTAACTTGTTTTATCTTGATCTTGGTGAATGCTCATGTTTTATTACTCAAGTTGAAGAAAGTTTCTTATGGCACACAAGGTTATGTCATGTAAACTTTAATAACATGGTAAAGAATAGAAAATTTAGGAAAGTAAGAGGCATTCCTAGTATAAAAAAACCTAATGTTGGTTTATGCAAGAATTGTCAGATTGGTAAAATGGGAAAGACTAGCTTTAAAAGTAAAAACTATCAGTTTGAAGATTCTTTGGAGATTGTGCATACTAATTTATGTGGACCTATTGGAATTGAGAGCTATATTGGAGAAAAGTTCTTCATTCTTTTGGTTGATGACTACTCTAGAATGATGGCTATTATGTATCTAAGAGATAAATTAGAAGCATTTGAGAAGTTCAAATGGTATTTGGCTAGAGTAGAGAAGGAAATAGGGAAAAGATTGAAATGCTTAAGATTAGACAGAGGTGGTGAGTTCATTTCCAATGAATTCAATAGTGTTTGCATTGAAAGAGGAATCAAAAGATAGGTATCAAATCCTAGAACTCCCGAATAGTATGACAATACTTGAAAGGAGGAACAGATCTATCATGGATTGTGCAAGGACTCTAATGATTGAAAAGAACATTGCTATGAAATACTGGAAGGAAGCTACCAACACTACAATTCATACCTTGAACCAAGTATAGTTGAAGAAGGACTCATTCAAAACCCCCTATGAGTTATGGTATGGCTATAAACCCAATGTAAGTTACCTAAAAGTATTTGGAAGTAAATGTTACATTTTGAAAGAATCTAGAAAAGGAAAATTTGATGTGAAGGGTGATGAAGGTAATTTTTGGGATATTCTTGCAAGAGTAAGGCATATATATATTTGAATCTATCTACTCACAAAATCATAGAAAGTGCACATGTGAAAGTTGATGAGTTTGCAGAAAGGACTGAAGAAGAAAGCAAAAAGGAACCAAAAGATTATAGGAGATTTGTTTTCATTGAACCTGATACATTGCCAAATACATTTTTTAATCAAGAGACTTCTACTCTTGAGTCTTCATTAGTCACCAAGTTGCAAGAAGTTCAAACTGAGTTGCAAGAACTCAAGTCACATTCTAAAGCTACCAAGCCAATGCCTACTGAGTCAGAGAAACCAGAACCTGAAGTTGAAGTGCAAGACGATGACAATGCAATTCATTCAAGAGACAAGGAATCTATATTGGCCAAGTATGTTAGGAGACATCATGCACTAGATAAGATTATTGGAGACAAATTAGAAGGTACTATGACAAGAAGTAAGCTAAAAGGTACTTGTTTACTTGCTGATTTAAAAGCTAGAAATGTCAAAGATGCATTAGATAATGAAAGTTGGATTGAGGATATGAATAAAGAGATAGAAAAAATATAGAAGAACAAAACATGGACTCTTGTACCTAGGCCTAAAGATAAAAATGTGATTGGAACAAAGTGGGTATTTAGGAATAAGTTGAATGAAGATGGTAAGGTATCAAGAAAAAAAGCTAGATTGGTATGGAAAGGCTACTCTCAAGAAGATAGAATTGATTATGGAGAGACTTTTGCTCCTATTGCAAAATTGGAAGGTGTTAGGACCTTACTTGCATATGTTTCATATAAAGGATTTTAGGTATATCAGATGGATGTAAAATCTGCATTTCTCAATGGTATTCTGGATGAAGAAGTCTACATTGAGCAACCTGAAGGTTTTGTTGATCCAAATAAAAAGGAAATAGTCTGCAAATTACAAAAAGCATTGTATGGTTTGAAATAAGCCACTAAAGCATGGTATGAGAGATTGCATAATTACCTTATTCATATTAGTTTTTAGAGAACTAATGATAATAGTAGTTTTTACATAAAGGAAGGACCAAATAACAAGATTTTTTTGGCAAAAACATTTGTGGATGATACTTTGTTTTACAAAGAATTATGATCTATGTAAAGATTTTTTAGAACAAATGAACAAAGAATTTGAAATGTCTATGTTTGGTGAGATTAAGTTCTTTGTTGGTCTTCAAATACAATAGAGCAAGAATGGTATCTACATTACTTAGTCTAAGTATATCAAGAAGATACTCAAGAAGTTTGGTATGGAAGATTCTAAGGTAGTTGGAACTCCCACGTGTACTAGACTAAAGATTACAAAAGATGTTGATTCAAAAGAGGTAGATAAGACCTTATATAGATCAAGGATTGGAAAATTATAGTATGTAGTTCATATAAGGCCTGATATTGCTCTTGTAGTTGGTATAGTGGCAAGATTTTTAGAAAAACCTAAAGAAAATCACATGATGGCAATCAAGAGGATCTTGAGATGCTTGAAAGACACTGAAGATTATGGATTTTGTTATAAATTTGGAGGAAATTTGGACTTAAAAGTTTTCACTGATGTTGATTAGGCTAGAAATTTGGATGACAGAATGAGTATAATAGTGGAGCATTCTTTCTTGGAAAAAGGTTGGTATCTTGGACAAGTAAAAAGCAAAATTGCACATCCCAATCTACAATAGAAATAGAATATGTTGTAGTAGCAGTGAACTGCTCTAATATTATTTGGTTTAAATAGTGGGTGGAAGGCATGAAGGTTGAGATCAAAGAACTAGTTGTTATGTTTTGTGACAATACAAGTACAATTAACATATCAAAGAATCTAGTGATGCATTCCAAAACCAAGCACATTGCTATAAAATATCATTTTGTCAAAGAATTAGTGTAGGATAAGGAGATTAGATTGGAATATGTCCATAAAAAAGAATAAATTATACACATATTCACCAAACCATTACCTAAGGATGCATTCTTTTATCTAAGAGGTAAGTTAGGGGCCATTCCCCTATCTGAAGCTCACTAAAATAAAATTTTAGTGATGTATCAATAGGAACCAAGTTGAAGATCTATTAGTTGATGTAGCATATTCATGAAAACATTGCATATGAATCAGTACTTAAGGTACATTATTACTCATTTGGTATGTGTTCTATTTGGTGTGTGTTGTCAAAGAGGGAGAGTTTACTGTCATATCTTTCTAAAATTTGTTTAAGGAAGAGTTTGTTGTTTGAAGAAGAAGCTATGTAATTCCTTCATAGAGGGAGATTACTGCATTAGAGAAGTTTTTGGCATAAAATCTAAGAGGAAGAAATTTTGTTGTCAGAGAAATACTTGTTTTCAAATTTCATACTGCTATGACATGTTGTATTGCCATCAATCAAAGAGGAAGATTGTTGGATAAAATTGTCTAATTGTGTGTTATCTTTGATGTTACACAAATGTCATATTAGTTATCAGTCATTGTCTACCAAGCTCAGTTGTTCAGCAAGGCGATTCTTAGTGTCTACTAAGCTCAATTGGTTAGTAAAGCAATTTTAGATTCTACCGAGCATTCATGAACATTAATCTATGTAGACAGTGTCTACCAAGCTCACTCAGGCATCAAAGGAAAAGTGGCAGAAAGTTAGTGTTAACTGAGCTCACATGGTTAATGAAGGAAAGTCAGTGTTAACCGAGCTCACATGGTTAACGAAGGAAAGTTAGTGTTTACTGAGTTCACTTGGTCTCCAAAACATTTTGTAGAGTTTACAGTATTAACTGAGTCTCTATTGGTTAACAAAAGAAATCATTTTTGGAATAATGTTTACCAAGTAGGGTCAGCCAATGAAGAATTTTGTTAGTTTGAGAAATAAAGTTTAGTTATTTGAAGTAACATTTGTAGCTGACTGAGGTAATGATTATTGGTAATTGTAATTTGTAATTGGGCCGACTTGATAATTTGAAAGGTATATATGAAAGGTCAAGTTGAGAATTTTAAAGTATAATGAGTGAGCATGCAATTGTGTTGATTGAAGAAGAAAGTGTGAGTTAATAGCCATTTGTAAACCCTCTAACAAAGTGATAGTTTTATTGAATTGTTCTAAAGACCTCTAGCAAGGCCACTCTTAATAGGGTGATTAAATCCTCTAACAAGGTCATACCTACAGTGTGTTTTGTAACATTTAACTAGGTTGGCTCCTAACAAGGCTCACTTTAGAAGAGTGAAAATCAATAGCTAGTTACTTTGTGGTTTTTTCCATATTGGGTTTCCACATTAAATTTGGTGTCTCATGTGTTCATGTTATTTCTTTATGGTTGCATGTTCATCACTATGAATGTTTAAAAGTTAACATACACTGCATTTATCGAGTTACAACATTTTTTTGTATGTTTACTGAGTGACAATAGTAACTAGTTTATCTAACATCTAAGGGATCTATGGATTTGTTTTTGTGGTAATCGATTCTGCCCCCCTCTCAGCTAATCCATCTATATTTCCAACATAGACCAAGCCAAAACTATCACTTGGGCAAAGAGTATACCAAGCTAACTTAGTTAATGAAGAAGCTAAGCTAACTCGGTAAAAGAAGGAACTAGATAACACAAAATGTTAACCATCAACTTTAGCATGTTAACCCACTATAAAAAATTCATCCCATTGAAGATCTCTTAGATTGGTTATCAATGATGGGCTGAATTGGGGGGGGGGGGGGGGGGGCAGAAATTGCCAACAACATCCTAATGGCTAAACTCACTATATGTAATAATTGCAATATTTTGCCTACCATACATAACCCTAACATGAAAGTGGGTTTGACTATTGGAAGTCTTATTGGGAAGCAAGATAATGAGAGGGGGGTGAATAAGGATCTACAAAACTTTAACTCCTTAAAACAAAATAACAAATTAATTGCATTCACTCCTAATCCATATAATGTCTTAGACAATATACCATATAACCATGAACTATAAAACCAAAATGAATTTAACTATGCATGACATCCAAGGGCATAAAAAATTAAACACATGCCACATGATTTTGGTTACCCAGAATCCCTCCAAGGTGAAGCTAAAAGTTGGGTGGGGATGATATCCACAAATCTTCACTATTGCAACAATGAAGTTCTTCGATTAGGGCTATAATTTTGATCACTTTTGATGATCTACCTTATGAAGGGTTTGCCTTGTTAAGAGGTTTACAAGACTATTTAGTCTACTTTGATTAAAGGATTTGAACTCACAATGAAGTAAGGACTCTATTAGGATATTTGGATAGGTCTATTAAAACCACTTTGTTAAGAGATTTTCCCCGATACACTGGTTATAATGTCTTAATACTTGATCCTTTGGTTGGCACTTGATGCCAAATTATAGATCTCCTCTTTCCTTATCTAAATTGATCTCTTTATCCAATTATCTCTATTTTTCCCTTCATTGCTTGGTTTCTCTGTCTAATCACTTTATCAAACTTAGCCTTCTTTTCTTTGTCCTTTATCTTTTCATGCCTTCACAATCTTCCTTCACACATATGATTTAGGGTTTGGTACCTTCTTAGAAAAATAATCATGGAAGGTTCAAGATCAAAATCAATAATCCAGAATTTATGCTTTTGTCACTTAGTCCTTTTGATTTTCTAATTGATTACTTTGCCTTGCTAAGAATTGATGTCCTTTGAGAAAGTGCATAATTATCTCCTTAGCTATCTCTATAATAAAAAAAGATCACATATAAGTCAGCCAAAAAAATTTACATAAGTGTTTGTGCCATTACACATACATGTGCCAAAACTGGTTTACTTGATAATTGAATATCTCGATACTCGATCATAACTAACATTCATGTTGTCCCTTAGCTTATATAGACTGGGCATGTGTGAGGCCTCGCCCCGACCCATCGTAGCATAGTGATACATTACTCTTATTTTGTTATTCACGACTCGAGATGTCGAGATAGTATCTGATGCTTAGAACATATTTTATTATTTTCCTGTTGTGTGATGTCATTTGCAGATATATTTGATGATTGTCATTTAATGTTCATGTATATATATGTTGACAAAATCAGTAAATGTAGGATTGAGATTTGATTTAAGATATTTCAAATGGTTAAGAATTATGTAGGATGAAGAAACTTTATTGATGTATGTTTTAATTTATGTGAATTCTGAATACGTATACATTTATGTACATGTGATTTTATGGGACTATTGATGTGTGCAATGAGTGTGCATATATTTAGCTGAGAAACCCTACGGAGGAATAGAACTGATCTCCATGTGCTAATTTTGGAAACCCCGTTGTTCGTAAATCACGTAATTGTATTGTGTGATGTATGTATGCATGTTCGTTGCTCAGTAAATGTTAATGTTCATAATTATGTTCTTTCAGTGTCGCTTGACACTCGTAAAATGTTATGTGCCTCAGTGTGCTATTTAGGGTTAATTGTTTAACCCTTGGATTCAAGTTAGTGTCAATTTTCTATTAGGTTCTTAATTAGGGTTAGTCATCCCTAATTCGGATTAGTGCTTATTTTTGCAAGATAGAGTAGTTAGATGGACCTATCTTATTCTTAGATTTTATTTTGTCTCTAAACCTCTTTCCTAAGGCTTTTAACATGTTTTTATTCTAACCAAAGGGTATGGGTATGGGTTAGGGGTCTTTTCCAACCCCTAAGCCCCTAGCTTTGACTTTTGAGGGCACTCAAAAAGTCCCTTTTTGCCTTTGTGCGAAAATTGATCATGGGTATCTTGAGTACCTCACCTCATCTCCACTTGGGGTTTAACCATAGTGTAGGTTGGGTTGGGAGTTTCTAGGGTGGCTAGTGGGTGAAAATAGTTATTGCTCCTTTTGGGTGGTTGAGTTGGGGGCTTATTTTTGGAGGCCTTCCTTGGACTAGTGTGGTTGTTACCCAATCTCTACTTTGAGAGAAGATTTTCTTGAAGCTTGAGGAAGGAAAGGGATACTCTACTCAAACTGGTTCATTGCCATTACCTATTTGTGAAGGTAGGAAATTCTCATCTCCCTTATTCAGATTTTATGTTTGGTTTCATGTTCATGTTATCTTGTTGTTGCTTCATTGTTGTATGGTTGTGGGTATGTGGGAAGATTTGAAAACCATGTCTTTTTGGTTGTTTTCCTTCCTTGTTTATGTTTGCATTTTTTTTTTGTGAGTTTTCCTTGCATGGGTGTTTTGGTATTACTCACCCTTGGAGAGGGCAGAAGTGACCAATTTTGGGAAAGGTCTGTTTAGTTGGACTCCAACCTGTGAAGAATGAGAAAAGGGATAAAGGGTAGGGTGTTATGGGCCCTTACCCGTCAGGACAAACCTGGTATGAGTATGGCAAGTTTAAATGGAAGAACAGAAGTTCTTGGTTATTAGCCCCGATTGGGCATCTGAATGGGTGTTGTGCTTGAATTCTCCTATTGGAAGAATCCACCTTTCCCTAGTCTTGATTCATTGTGAATCTTATAGTGTAAACCATGTATGATTATGCATGCTTGATGTTCTTTTGGTTCTGCTTGGTTGTCACCCGATTAGATATTGGTTTCCTCCATGGTTCTTGAAATGAGATTCAGAAAACATTACAAACTCCTTGATTTTGATCATGAGGAAAATTTGATAAAATGGTTGAATTTTGGGATTGAGATCCTTTTGTAAATTGTATTTTAAACCTTATTGTTAATGGCAACGAAGCCGAGTTTTCTTCCTAATTCTTTCCCGGCTGAGCCTTGAATCAGGTTTGCCAATAAAATTGGTGTTGATTATAATTGTTCTTCATGTGATTCAATCAAAATTTTAAAATTAGATGGATGTATATCAGAAATTGGATGGAAAATAATGATGTTGTGCATTTTGGCAAAATTTCAAGTTTTCATATATGTGGAAAACGAAAATTCTATTATGACTGCAAGATTAGTTTTTGTGATTAATGGAGTTAAATCAATCCTTGCATTATTGATTAAAATGGATAATTCCAAATTTCATGGTATATTAAGTTGTAACAAGTTCTTATAGATTTTCTTTAAAAGGAAAAATTTAAATCCCCTCTTGGTAAGATATCACTTAAAACATTTATACTTAGAAAAATATGAGACAAAAAAAAAATGGTTCCAAGAGAGTAAATACTCTCTGGTTTTTGTATGGGAAGACAATGTCATTCCCCTCACTACAACAGAGAATCTTCTAAAGATTCCTTTTTATTCTTGGTTTGAAAAATATAAACATAAATAAATCAATTTATAAATGTGCAATTCGAAATAGGCTCTTAACATTATAAAAATATCCTAAATATCCTAACTTATACCTATAAAACTTTATCTCTTAAATGCCTAACCACCTTCCTTGGGCGTCAGTTTGGATTACTTACAAAAAGGTTTTATTAAAAAGCTTTGGTTGCAAAGTCAGATTGTCATCATAGAGATGACGTCTTCTCCTGTCCCCTCATTCTCTTTTTCGTAGGCCAAGGTATGAGGAAGGGGGATTTTGATTTGTTTGAATTGTTTTGTTTATTTTTTTTGTTGAATCTTGGTCGCCACCTCACGTGGCAAGTTTGTGTCAGTGTTTGTCTATCCTTGGCAGCGAATTGCTTCCTTGGGAAGTGCTGACCACTTTGCATTGGATTGGGAATGCATTGTTTGGAATGCAATAAAGTTAAACTTTTTTTACAAACCCTTAACTCCCTTGGATTGCCTCCTTTATGAGAGGATCTGCGCTTGTTCCATTGGGCAGAGCGCTGACTTGTATCAGCGCTTGGGATTGCACAGGGATGTGATAGGGGGGGGGGGGTTGGGAGGAGTGGGGTCATTTGACTTGTGGAGTAGGTTAGTGTAGGGGTTAGTAGGGTTAGTAGGTTTTATGGCTAGTTGTTAGAGTAGTTAGTAGGTAGGTTAGTTTAGTATTAAGTGTTTTTATTGATATTAGTTTAGTTTGTTGATTAGTTCATGTTTTATTTGGTTAGTTGTTAATTAACTTAATTAAGTTTAAGGAAATAGAGATTAGTTTAAGATATGGGTGTTAGTAGATATTTAATTTAGTTTTAGTATCATGTTTTGTTTTATTTTATTTTAGATTTAAGTTAGTAGTTAGAATGTTGATACTTGTTTAGTTGTAATTAGAGTGTAAAAATTAGTTTATTTAATTATTCTTGATGCTAAAAATAAGTTTGTGTTAGATGTTACCTTAGGTTTAGTTAAGATAGTTAGTTTGTTTTAAGTTACTTATTTTAATTCTTGTCATATAAATTAATTTAAGAGAAGTCAATTTTTAATTTATTTAAGTATAGGTATTAGATTTAGATAGTTTAGGTTTTTAGATTTGTTTTAATTGTTTGATTATTTTAGTAAGCTTTAATTTCATTCTTGGTTAGAATTCATTTAGTTGTTAGTGGACTAAATTTAAATTAGTAAGTTTATGATAGTTGATTTATATGCTAAATAGTCAGAATGTTTAAGTTAATAAATTTTATATATATATATATATATATATATATATATATATATATATATATATATATTCAGTTTTAATTTTAGTTAATCATTTTCTTAAAGTAACTTTCCTATATCAATCGAGTTTGTCAATCGATAATTGTCTAAGAGATTTATAGTTGATGTTGATTAGAAATTTATCTAAACCTGAATTCATTTACATTGTTATTTAAATAATTTTCTCATATTGTTGTAAGTTAATGTAATAACATAACTTTTGTTAATATTAACTTAATAACGAAAGTTTCAAAATTTTTATCAATGTATTCCTCCTCTAGAATTATAAACTTAAGACGTAATGTATGGAACCTTTACTTAAACTGTGATCACAAACTTATCAAACTTAGAGCATTCAAATTAATAATAATAAAAAAAATTGTTGTGTTCTTGCCCTCATAGTTTGGGCATGACAACATGTACTAAATCACTTGATATAAATTAACTCTACATTGCTTAGTCTCAATATATTTCACTTGGCATATATTGTGGTTGGGTCTCCACCAGGGTGCTCGACAACCTTTGACTTGTTTGACATGTAGTGAAATTTAAACAAATCCATGTAGCTTGACCTTCATTGGATGGCTCAGTCACAGCGATGACCAACCAACACTACTTAGGAAATGACTAAGTGTTAGACAATAATAGGCAACGAAGCTTAGAGATCAACATTTGACAAGCCCTTTTTTTGAGTAAAATTATGTTTTCTTTCTTTTCTTTTACCTAGTGGCCCAAAAGCACAATGATAATTTTTTATACATGTAAATAATATATATTAATCAATACATCAAATAAAATACATAAATAAGTGACACACTTAATTTATTTATTTAATCTAGACAAAACATGAGTACATCTTTGTGGAATGGTTAATAGGTTCTATCAAATTGCTCTCCACAATTTTTTAACATATAAATGTTGTTTGATACTTTCTAATAAACCTTCTCCTTTGACAAAGTGAGGGAGTCTCTTAAGAGGGATAGAAGCACACTAGTCTATCTATTGTTTACTATCATCTCCAATAAGTGTCCATTCAAGTTCACAACTTGAGAAATGACTCCCTTCATTTGAAATGTCTTGAATGTCTAGCTTAATAAGTGATTCCCACTTATTATTTCTACCCATCCTGAAAGATATTAATGTTCATAGTAACCCTTTATATTATTTAAATAAATTTTCTACAAAAGAATATTTTTATTACTATAAGGATGGAATTAAAAGAGAGACAAGTAAAAAAATTACAATTTAAGATTGAAGCCCCTATTTGGCTTCAAGTGAGGTAGTTGCAATCTAATAGTACAAATACATAAGACACAAAAAACAACCCTATAATTATTCAAGTGGGAGTGACTCCTAGTATAACCCCACTAGGAAAAGCTAATACATTTTTCAAGTATAGAAGTTTTCAAAACTAACTATCATATTCTTCACAAAAAAAAAAAAAACTTCTAAAAAAAAAGTTAATACATGAAAATTTTGAAATATGCAAAAATAAATGTAATTTGAAGATTCAAGAATTAAATACTAAAACTTCATGCAAACATTGGTGCTCAATTCCAATTTTTTTCTACTTCATGGATGTAAAATCTTATGAAAGTAGAATAGATATAAAAATTATATATCATCATGTGTCCAAATGAGATAGTTAAAACAACCTTTTGAATTACACTTTGTATATTTTTCATTTGATAATTTTAATGATGCTCTAATTATTTAATTAAATAAAAATTAGGTTTTAAAAAGTTATATAATAAAACTAGGATCATATAGTACATGATTAAAAATTAATATAAATAAAGGTGTATGTGACTAATTTTTCTATATTGTTTGGAATAGTTCAATTTTAGATATGTATATACTGTAATTACATAATTTATTTAGGTAGTTTTTAAACATTAGTCAATTCAAGGTTACTGATCCTATAAATTTAGAATATAATATAAGAGATGTAAAAAATGATGCAAATGTAGAAATCTTTAAAATATTATGAGGATGCATAAATTTATCAAGTGAAAAAATAATGAGATAATTAGAATGAAATTTCCAATTAAATTAAATGTATAGTTTTTAAAGAACATTTAGATCACATTCTAATTATTTAAAATAAATAAAAATTAATTTAAATAAGTTATATACTACATATAAAGCCTTCCAAAATAGAAAATTAGAAATTAAAATAAATAGAAGTGTTTGATAATTTTGGTTTATAATCTAGAATAGTTTGATTTTGTATGTATGTTGGTAGCATAATGACATAGCTTATGTAGTTTATAATTTTTTCATGTCAAATTTAAAGAAAACAATGAGAAATTCTACTTCAAATTAAAAGATAGATATCATTTAAATTATATTCTATTGTAGGGCAATCGTTGAAGGCCATATTATTGATGGTATATAAATGTGAATACAAAATAGAAAAGATGTAAAATTATAAATTATGTATTCAATAATTTTGTTTATTTTTTAGAACATTTTGTTTTGAATATGTACACATTTTTACATTGATATATAAATTAAATTTTAAAAGATAATATGATCTATGATTAGAAAAGTGTAAATACTAAAAAATAATTAAATAATAATATTTTAAAATATTTGTTTGCAAAATAAAAATATTATTATTAGTTTGAACAATATTATAATAAGGCAAGAGCCTACAACATAACGATAAATTGTGAGCCTCTTATCATAGAGGTCTTGGGTTCAAATCTACCTATGCTTAATAAAATAATAATTAATAATAAAACATAATAATTAATCTTGACTTATGCCTCTTACCAATCAAAAAAATATAAAATGTTATAATGCATATTTAAAAAATTAAATTTTACTATGATTTTTTAAAATATATTTTTATCTCTATTTTTCAAAATTTAATATTAAAGAGAACAAAAAAATAACCATCTATTTTTTGTGTAACAATTTTGTGATATCTAATTAAATTTTGGTTTCACAATATTGAATATAATATCTAATTCAATTTATAAAAATAATTTTTTAAATTTATTTCAATTAAAATACTATAATGTTGAATAATACAAGTCAAAATTGAATAGACATAAAAAAATATTTCAAATTTATTTTTAAATTAAAACTATTATATACTAACTATTATTCTAAAAATAAATACCCGAAAATGAAGAGCTAAAGTAATATTTAGACTTTGATACACATCAACATTGGAGTAGGAACAATGCTCTAATTATCAGAAACAATATAAACACTATCATATTATAACATAAATCTTTTTTAAATAATTAAAATAAACAAAAATAATTTATTAATAATAATAATATCATTTTAAAATATAAAATATAATCAATATGTCTCATATATGAGTTCTTCATAGAGATGTTTAAAAGGCTTAGTAGAGTGAAGGCAACATTGTTCATTACGAAAAATATTAAAATTATTATTACATGAAAGGATTTATTAGAAATAATTATTTTCTAATGAAATATTAAACATAATCAAAAAATTAAAGATAATTATATATGTAAGATAGCAGACTAAATTGTCAAATTTAATTACAATTAAACTTTGTACACAATATAATTAATTGAGGATTGACAAAGTATAATTCTTCCAAACTTATATTGATGTAAACTTGCAAAATATCTAGAGATAGTATAGAGAATGAGAAAGACAATATCTTATTGCAAACTATATACAACCATCATAACATTATACAGGAAAAAATTCTTTGGATACAACTAGCATAATATTAAAAAGGAAAATTTTCTTAAATCATACATTACTTAACTATTTGAAACTTTGAACCAAATTGATAGAAAAAAAATAACACTTCAAGCATTGGTGTTAACTGGTAAAATATATATTTAATCTTTATTCTCATAAAAAACTATAACAACTAAAAATTTATTTTGTGTGACAAGCAATAGAGTTTTGTGTAGTAGCAATCACCCAAGAACAATCATCAAGAAACAACAAACTAGAACTTAGCCATACTAGAAAATGAATGTGAAATTCTCATTTTATAAGATTAGGCTTCATGAACAATGCACATTTATGGTGGCAGGTTTATATTCATGGAGGAAATAAGGTGGAAGAATATGGTGACATGTAAATCTCAAAAAAATTATGATTTTCTATGACAAATAGCATGATGGATTGGAAAATATAGAGGGGATGGCATGGAGTTTGATATGGGTATGTCTTTACCTGCATGGAAATCTTGGCATTGATTTCCATAGCATAGTTAGTGCCCATATCATGTGTATACTGAGATTAACGTGCATCTCATCCTGTAAATTCCTAGCTTCATTTTCCAGTACCATGGTGGTCTCTTCATTCACAATCATAGTTATGTAGTTATGCTTTCATTTTGAATTTGGCTCTTTTTGATCGGTAAGAATTTTCCTTAGGCCAGAATTCACCCAAGACCAAGGAACTCAAACACAATCACAATAGTAGACCAAAGAGAGTATGATTGGGATGATGATATATTCATTCAATATTCAATGTATAAAAGTACACTAGAAGTGCCTATATATAAAGGTCTCTGGAATACTTCTAGAATGCATAGGAATCAACAACATGATAAGTCATACAACCAGGCACATGTCCACAAGATATGGGTTATCCTCCATTAAGCACATGAGTAAGTGCGATGATGAGAGGATAAGCATAGAATGGTGTAGCACACAAAATTATGTTGTAGACATTATGTGCTAAATTAGGAGTGTGAATAACTATGTTGTCTACATGACAACTTAGCTAGTAATGTAAAATCCAATGTTGTAAACATCATGTGTTGAATTAGATTTACGTACTTCTATGTTGTCAACATGACAACTCATAAGAGTACACAAATTCCTAAGTGTCTCACCTAAGAAATAATAAAATAATGCATTAACCTAAGTAAACTTAAGTAAAATGTAAATAGTAAATACTTATTTACACCAATACCCCCCCTCAAGTGCAACTTAGGGGAATGCACTTAAGCTTATGAAAGCTAGGATGAAATGCAAGATGGGTCCTAGCTACTAGGCCATGTTAGGTACCCATGTACAAACTAATATAATGCAATCTCTCATAAAGTAGAGAAAGAGGGAAAATCTCATTGGAAAAACCCTCCCCCAAAAAGAGAGATGAAAAGACAAGATGCATGGATTGATGGAGTAATCAAGACCCACCCATTATGACATACATCAAGTACATACAAAAGAGAAGGAAAAAGCCCCATAAGAGGAAAAACTTCCACCCATCTAAGAGAAGAAGAAAAAAAGACAAGGTAGTCCCCCCCCTAGATGTAGTGTGCCACATGGTGATAGCTACTCTGACATAGAAGCTGATCCATGACCACTGAATGGCGTTCCTCCCTTTTGGAAGAAACAATGGCAAAGGTATAGGTGAGATGTTTTCCCTACATGTAGAAAGAATCTCGATGATGAAAGGTGTCTCTGAAACCTACTCAACTGTCCCTATGTCAATACTGATGGTGGATCCTTCCAATATTGTTGAGAAGAAGTGAAAATCTAGCAAGGATGTATGTAGAACATGTCCCAAAGAACAAACTATCTCCTCAAATGATAAAGAGACCTCCTGCCACTGATGTACATAAGCATCGACAATCATATCAACCTATGAAAACTGCTCATATAGAGAATAGGTAGGAGGGTCTGAGTGAGCCCTTGTGACAACTAAAGAAGTATCTACTTCATCAAAGAGAAGGTATAAATAATCAATGATGTATTCCAAATCTGCTATGTGTGACTCCATGAAAAAAACTAAAATATCTATTCAGAAGTCATCCACTGATGCTAGAACCGAAAGACAAGGTGTACCCTACTGTGTTGGACCTATCACTGTGGCAATATGTGCATGTGGAATTTGTTGATGCTATGACCTCTCCCTGTATTTGTTAATAGGACCCCACATATTTGAATATGTTGAAGCACTATTGATGGTGTCATGATCAATTTCCACAATGCATGAAGTAGTCTCCTCAATAAAGAGAAGAAAAATGGTATTGACGATGTCTCCCACATCTTCAATGTGAAACTCCATGAAAAACTCTGCAATGTTTGGAAGGAAGTCGTCCCATGAAGCTAAAGTAGGAAGACATTATGTTTCTTGCTGCACTAAATCAGAAGCATTTGTGTTTGGAACTGGATCAGTAGATGCAACAAGAGCATCAGGAGGTGGGATCTCATCTGGAATTGGAGGTACCATAACACGAGTTACTAGAGATAAAACATCCTCAGGAAATGGAGGGACTCATGGATCTCCATATGCTTCCCAAAGAGCCATCCAAACATCATGAGGAAAACTTGCCATAAGAAGACAAGCAAAAGATTCCTTACTCATACTATTATACATAAAATGAAGAAGAAGATGAAGATCTTCAAACGAAGGCGGTATCTTCAAGTATAGAGAAGGAAACACTTCCTTAGATGAGCAATGATTAAGGCACTCCATTTTTGATAGTTCCTCTTTGTCAACTTCTGTCTTAAACCAAACTAACATATGTGACAAGATTCCATGAGGTCAATAAATGTATGCACCCCCTAAAATGTAGAAATAATCAATCAACCCTCCCCAATGTATGATTTGGCACTTAGTGCGATAACCACAAGCCAATTTAGGGCCTATTTCTAAAAGTAGTATTTCTATCCACATAACCTATAATCTGATTGCAAATCTAGAAAGTAGACAAAAAATTATGAATTTTGAATAAAAAGGAACCTGATTATGTGTCTAGATGAGCCCATAATAAGCATTTGAAGTGGCAAAAATTGAGATTTGCAAGTTGTAGAAAAATTCAGGAACAAAGATCTCAAAACACCTACACCAATGTGTAGATCACAAAATTCTACCCCAAAACAAAAAAAAATTCTCGGAAAAAGAAGTTTGTATGAGGGAGATATCATTGTTTGAAAATTGCTACTATAATTATTTTTTCCTTAATTGCCACTGTTGCGCCTCCAAAAATAAATGGCTCTATATTTGGCCTCAGATATTCAATTTGGAAGAAACAAAATTTGATTTGGGAGTTTTTGGACCTTCTAAATCTGATGCAAATATCTAATTTGCACCAGCAAGCTCCAATATTCACTTGCGAAAAATCTCTCCTATAGGCTTAATTACAAATTTCTCTAAAAAAATAATGTAGATCCGAATTTTTTTTGTAGAGATGCAGATGAAAAAACTATAGATCTGAAAATTAAATGTACAGATCTAAAATGATCATTACCAATTTTGTAAATCGGACCTTTGGGTTGCTAGTTTGCCAAAAAAATGTTGCCTCCATTTTGACTATGGCCCAACATAGGCAAATTTATAGTCAATTCACCGAATCAGCATTTTAGACACAATGGTGAGGTCTTCTTTGGCTCTAGATGCTCCTAATGACTACAATACCCTGGATCTGGGTCAAGGTGCTAAAGAAAGAATGGTCTCAAACAATTATGTGAAGAGAATATCCCCAAGCTCTGATACCATGTAAGAGTTTTTCTTAGGGAAGAATTTACCCAAGACCAAGGAACTCAAACACAAGTACAATAGTAGACCAAAGAGAGTATGATCAGAATGATGATATATTCATTCAATATTTAATGTATAAAAGTACACTAAGAGGTCCTATATATAAAGGCCTCTGGAATGCTTCTAGAATGCATAGGAATTAGCAACATGATAAGTCATATAACCAGACACATGTCCACCAAGTATGGGTTATCCTCCATTAAGCACAGGAGTAAGTGTGATGATGAGAGGATAAGCCTACAATGGTGTAGCATGCAAAATTATGTTGTAGACACCATGTGCTAAATTAGGAGTGTCAATAACTATGTTGTCTACATGATAACTCAACTAATAATGCAAACTCTAGTGTTCTAGACACCATGTGTTGAATTAGAGTTGCGTACTTTGATGTTGTCAACATGACAACTCATAAGAGTAGGCAAACTCCTAAGTGTCTCACCTAAGAAATAATTAAATAATGCATTAACCTAAGTAAACTTAAGTAAAGTGTAAATATTGAATACTTATTTACACCAACATGATCAATGGTTAAAATCCCACACAAATTATAATGAAGAACACAAAAATAAAGAAAATGAGGAGGAAAACCTGAATTTTTTCTATCATATGCATTGTAGGGAAGCTATGAAGCACCTCACAATCAGATCTTTGACAAGAGAAATATGAGAAAAAATTGTTAAACAATTATTTACAAATTATTAATATCAAAATTTTGCCAACATATAGTGCATATTTTTCTCTATCAATCATAAAAACTAAGAGGTACAAAACTGATCAAAATTATTTTCCATGAAGGTGACAAGTAAAGTAATGTCTAGGTTGTCTGATCTTGTATGAACTAGAGTCAGAGATTGAGAAAAATTCTTGTTCTTTTTGACAAATTTATCATTAAAAGATCTATAAAAAATCTATTTTTCACCATTTATATTTACTTGTATCATAAAAATTGAAACAATGTGTTTATACTCATCTTGTAGCAATACCTCAACTCTTCTTGAAGTACAATATGTAGCTTCAAAAGCTTTGGAAAAAAAGCTTAAAGAATTACTTTAGTAAGACTCCATTGTGGAAATGACCATATGAAACCAAACTTTAATGACCTTCTTGATGGAATACAAAAGAGATCTATTTTGTATCTTGATTATCATTCTCAATTGTTCATCAACAATGTTCTCCTCAAAACTACAAAATACACCAAAGTAAATGCTTCTTACATATTTCTCTTCTACTAAAATTTTTCCATTCAATATAAAATTATACATACCTTCTCCTTTTATGAGATTTTTTTAAGAAGATCTCATCCTTACTAAACAATACTAAAATCATTTCCTTCAAGAGAAATTGAGAACAAATACCATAATACTCTTTTAATTGTCTACTTGTATCAAAGATATATGTATTATAAATTAGATATTAGGGTTCAAACATATTAGAATATATCCACTTTAGATAAATATGACAAATATTTCCTAAGAACAATTAAATGTAAGGATGTTAACCTATAGAATATTGGAGGTTTCCTAATTTGTTCTAGAATAGTATTATTTCCCTTCTTAAATAGTCTACTTCCTATGTTTCTTTAACTAGTGCCAAACATTTTATATACTAGAGTACTTCTTTCTCTTCCTTAATAATCTCCAATCATTCAGGCCATAGTTTAAGATTAAGAGAATTTCATTGACCACTTATTTATGAACTTTATATATTTCCATGTTGAATATTACATGAATGTTTGAATTTTGAATACCTTCTTTTTAAAATTTTCTTATAGATCTACCGTGATGAATATATACATCATTTAATACCAATATTATTACCAAATATTCTTAATTTTTTACTATTTTTGTATCCATCACTTAAAGAACTAATAGGTATATGTGAATTGAAATAAAAATGGATACAATGGTGGATATGGAATGTTTAATTGTTATCACAAAGAAGATTTTGTTGTTGGTACAATGATTTATCAAAAAAGTTCTACAATTTTTAACATAGATCAAAAAATTGTGCAGCAAAATGATCGAATCCCTTTTCATATTATAAATATTAAATATAAATGAAAAAGTAAAGATACTATAGGTAGTAAGAGGAAATATGACATAATGAACATTGAAATGCTTAAGTAAAAACAGATTCTTCCCCTCCATACCTCTTACCACTTATACATACATAATTTGTTTCCTAGAAATATACACCAATTCATAGAACCTACACATATGTTCCCTTTTTCATGGAATATGAAACACATTGTAGTGCAAGGGAACCTAATGGATACCATGACTATTTAAGAAGACTCCAAACATGGAAGGAGGCATGAAGACAATTTTGTTCAAGTTGATTGGAATGTTTTGAGACCAATAATGGCCATATATAACAAAAAAATGATGGAAAAACAAAAATCCCTAAACATCATGTTAAACACCTTAGGACAAAATTAAATGTGAGGGAGGCCAATAGTGCCTAATAGGGTTCAATTATGATCAAACTAGTTGGAGGTGGGGGGTCTTGGATAGGTCAAATTTGACATATGTGTTAGCATATTTAAAGGATCAAACTTGACAAACTTTCATTAATTTACTCCACAATTCTCACTTTCCCACATTCATAATTCATCTTTCATTATAAGGAAATATGTCACCTCCTACCACTTGTCAAGAGCCTACTATGCACATTTGTACAAACCAATCCTATAACTTTTTCTTAATCTTTGAATCTAAATCTTCCATGACTAAATTTAAATTCCTATTTAAGAAGGTTTATGAAAAGGACATGGGGATCTAGTATTTACTCATGCTTAGATATTATCAAATTTAGTATAACTAGAGTAAAGAGAATCCTTGTTTCAATCCTTTGATTAGTGGAATCCCTTACAAATTTATAATAAATATGTGATGCCTTATTTTTTAAACAAATTATAAGTTTATTTTAATTATATTTTTCTCTAATTTGAGTGAGTATGTCATATTTGAGTTTGAGTAATATTGTTTAATTGTGTATCTAACTCTTCATTTGACTTCAAACTCGACATCCATAACTAATATAAAAAATGTAAAAGATTAGGTGTGAGAATTATTCATCTAAGATAAGAGAAAAATGATTCATGTCTTTTTTACATTTTTATTATTTTTAATATTTGGCATCATATTCAATAATATAGACCTTCAACCTTACCTAAAAATAATAAAATTATCAAATGAAAAGCACTAAGAAAAATTTGAAGCATTCCAAATCATCATCCTTAATATTTTATGTATTTTATGAATGTTGATACTATGTCATATCTAATTTTTTTGTTTAGATTATTTGTTTCCTTTCTTTTTATGTGTCTCTCCTTTATTTTATTGTCATTGCAACGCATGTATGGAGCCACTTTTTTAATCAAACTCTTATTTTGTTCACTATCCCAATGATGGAACACTAAATGATCTAAAATAACAACAATGAAAGAATAGCATAATTAAATTATGTCATGCCCAAAATATATGGGCAAAACACACACAATTTTTTATTTTTTTTTAAACTAATACTTAAGATAATATGGTCGAAAAAGGTTTAGATGTTTAACTAAAATGGAACTAATTAACTAGTCCCTTTTATTAACTTGATAATTTGAATGTCATTACAATTTTAATTATTTAACATTAAGAGAATTTGATACTTTAGAAGATCAATTTAAATCTAACTATTCCACGCATGCTAACTATGTTTTTAAACTTGAATTCCCAAGTTTAAACTAACTTTAAAATCTTCTCTAACATACTTATATCAATCCAATTTATTGACCTATCATTTATAATAAATATTGAAGACTAGACTTATTTCAATTCAATCATTAAGTAAATCTAAACTTTATACTAATCCATAATAAAACGTACATTCAACATTAAAATGCAAATATTGAGATTAATCTAATTTAACTCACAATATTATAACACTAGTTAATAGAACACTAAAATTATTTTAATTACAATATGCAAATTCAAATTTGAAAACTTTTAAATTAGAACTAATAAATAATCTAACAACTAAGACACTATTTTATACTAACATCTATAATAACATACAAATATTATATTACTTTCTAATATTATCAAGACTCCTAATCTAATTATAGATTAATGTCATTCTTAATTTAAAATATTAGCAATCTAAGACTAACTAAACATCTTTACTACCTAGATTGCATACTAATATACTACACTTATGCAACATATATTACTAAACAAAATTTCAAAAAGACTTTATTGAAATCTACTTACTAATCTAATTAACAATTTAATGCTTAAACTCAATTAACAACTATTAGTAAAATTATCTAATAACAAAAATCAAATCCTATACTAACCTAGTCTACATACTAACTATGACTAACAACTATCCTACGCGAATATAATACTAACCCCCTATCCTAAGACCTATGCCTACCCTCCCCTTTCCCTAAGCCAAATGGGTCTGCCCCCTCATGTGGCCCCATGTTCAATGGCAATGCATAGTCCCAAGTCTACACATTGTAGACTATCCCTTGCCCTTGTGTGAGGGAGATCCCATGTAAGGGGATCAACGCTTGGGGAGGTTTAGAAAAAAATGATGTATGTTTTTTTTAAAAAATTTAAACAAATTCCTTGCCCTCCCCACATCGACATGACATATGTACTCCTCCAATGAGATGATAGAAATAAAGTAAGAGATTGGGGGGGAAATTAGTTTTATTGGGTGGGCTATGATTTTTGATTTGATAAAAAAATATTAAATAGATAGAAGTTCCTAGGCAAGTACCTTGCTCTAGTGCTACAAGAAATTTAATGCTAAAGTTTTGTTGTTGAGAGATGTCAACAAGATATCCATTTAAATAGTTTAATTTCAAATGTATTTAATTTGTATCCCTTTTTTTTTAAGGATTTAATAATGATTTTTAGTTGAAAACCAAAAGAATAATTCAAAGAATATTCTCTGTGATCTTGGGGGGAATTAAAATTTCCCTCATACATTTTCTAGAGAGGTTTTTCACTCCTGGAGATGCACTTTTTTTTTTTGAAGCCAATTTTCTAAGTGATGATATAACTCAAGTTTCTTGCTATATATATGTTTTATCTTAAGAGTGAAATCTAGCCTAATGACAACATAGATTTCGTTTAACAAGCATACTAATACAAGGGAGTGTACAAGGTTATATTTTCTCTTTCTCTCCTATAATTTATGTTTTATCAATTTTCATATATCCAAGGTGTATGTTCTTTTTTTCACTCAGAATTCAAGGTGATGTACAATTCTTAATCAAATTGATTTTTATCAATTATGAAATTTAACAAGGAGAGAGACAACTTTGTGATCAAAATGTAGTTTTTAAAAAAATTTCCTCTTAATACTTAAACATCGAATTGGAAACTTCAACATATCAAATTGCTTTTCATTGACACAATTGAAAACTTGAAAATTCATAATTTAAAGACATTATCTATCATTCTATTTTCTCACCTACATAAGAAAAATTTGGAATCACATGAGAGCAATACAAGGAGGTTTTCACAATCTTTTTCTTTCTCTATTATTCATCCTAGTTCAAGGCTCCATCGGGAAATAACCAATAAGAAAACCTGATGTCTTTGCCAATACATCAAAATTCAAATACATTTTACATAATATTACAATTCAAATGAAATCTCTTCTAAAACCTTCATAAGTGCTTTCTTCCAATATCTTCAATTCTCCAAGGAAAACAAGGAGAAGACAAGAGCTAACCTGGGGTGAAACATCACAACATCAAGAGCAATTCAAGCATACAGCCAAACCCAGTTTTACACAATAGGTCCAAACATAGAACCTAACTAGGGGAAAGGTGGATTTTCCCAATGGGAGACATCAATCATCATACCATAACATAGCCCTTTCGGGGCTAAAACTTCAAGAACTTCCATTCTTCTACAAGGCCCTTTTGAGACTATTTCCACAAGGATTTTCATTCATTTCCATATTCAAGAATTCACAATATCATACAAGGTATGTGATGACAAGTAGGAGCCCACACACCCTACCTTCTTTCCCTCCTCTCACCATGAGAGGAGACTCTACACCATTGAGGTCCAACTAAGGCCCTTTCTCCATACATGGCCACTTCTTCCCTATCAAAGGGTGAGTAATGCCAAAACAATCCCCATGAAATCCCCTCACAAACAAAACCTCAAAACAAGCATGCGAATACATCAAGAACAAGATAAAATCCCTCCAAATCAAACCCAACACACAAGCAAGCAATACGAAGAACAACTCAATGCCTTATGCATGATTCAAGCATGAACAACATGAAGAACAAATCCAAAAGAGTGAAGAACTCCTACCTTCACAAAATGTTATGGTAAAATAGTAAGTTGAGAAGAGCTTTTCCCTTTTCTTCCTTCAATCTTCAAACTTTCTCCAAAACTAGAGATTGGGTAATAACCCCAAAACTACTCCAAAATGCCTCTAAGTATGATCCTTAACTCAACTAGGCTTAAAGTAACCTCAAGATGGAGTTTTGAGTCCAACTCAAGTAGAAGACAATGAATTTTTGCAATCAACCAAAAGTAGGGCTTTTGAGTGACCCTAAAAGTCAACCAAGGAGGCTAAAGGGGTGGGAAGTACTCCCAACCCATACCCTTACCCCTGGGGTACTTAAATTTAATTTTTTTAGGCCTTAAAGACTTAATAGAACCCAAAAAAAGCTAGGAGAATTTTAAGACCAATTAACAACCTTCCAAAGAAGACAATGCAAGATAGCACAAAATTAACAAGTGGTTTAGTTCCGTCTTTCCATTGAGTTTTCCCGGCTAAATTTCCTGCACACTCATTGCACACATCAGTAGATCAAGAAATCACATGCATTATGTAAATTACGTATCAGAAAAATCATACAAATTAAAGAATCCATTTTCTAATGATCAACTGTTTATCTAATTCTACTAATATTTTCGACCATTAGAATTGCATAATCAAGGTGTTAGTTTTGCATTCATTTACTTTATCATTATACATGTTCATAAAGCATTAAATGATGAAATCAAATAACTAAAGTAAAGCATCACACATCGTAAAATAGCATAATAATGTTCAGTGCATCAAATAATGTTCTGACATATCAAGTCATGAGTATCAAAATAATAATGTATCATCGATGCTAGGATGGGTTGGGGTGAGGCCTCACAAATTACAAAAAATTATCAAACAACCACCTTATCAAACAATACATTTATAAATTACTACTATAATTTTGAGTAGGGTTAACAAGAGGTCCAAATGCTTCTTATATATTTCAACCTATTTTATTAAAGACTTTACACATGACAAATAGTTTCTATTATCAATGCTAATAATAAAATAGTAATTTTAACACCTATCAAGTATAAGTTGAAATTGGTAAACCAATATTTCAAAACCATACATACTATATTCAATATTAAATTATTATAAAAATATTCACACTATATTCACCATATAAAAAATTTAAATCATCCTTAGATATGAGACCAAAACATGGTTTTTTAAAATTCAACAGAGAGCTACAATAGCCTTGTTATATATGATACCCTTGCATATTCTAGGGTCAAAGTAAGGGCTATCATATTCATGTTTTGGGTATGATAAGAAAAATAGAATCTTCAATATAGATAAGATATACTCAATAGAATCTATGACAATCACAAGAGGATTCAATTCCTAAGGCAAGGGTCAAGGGGGGAATTTTTCCATTAAAATCAGTCACCTGTTGATGACACAAAATTGATCTTTTGGAAATACAATACATGGTTGAGAGAAGTCATGTAGGAGGGATCATCCATTATATTTTGTTGTGACACAAAAAAATATATTGACTATATAACATATTTTCAAAGTCTCATTAAGATTTGCATTGTTTGCCTCAACATTTCACTTCCAACCTATAGTTTATAAACACCTTTTCTCTTGTCAAAGATTTTACTGTGAGGTACTTTATAGCTTCCCTACAGATTTGGGTGTGATTTTTAATTAATGGTTAGAAGGAGACAAATTCAAAAAAAAGTATTAGCTCTATAGCTATGACTGTGTGTCATGTCCCCATATTTATAAGATTTAATGATAAATTAATTATTAATAATAATGATATAATTTTTCATTAAGTTAACATATTAATATGTCCTTGTCTGCAAGAGAAAGGACATCTATCACATCATTTGTAGATTATTATTCATTGACCTCCATTCTAATATTAAATGAGTTGATATTCGAAATCAAACAAGTCAACATTTCATTGATTAGAATGATTCTTCAATATTACGTAATTTTATTAAATGTATTAACATCATGCCCTTAGATCTATATTACCCTATTCTTATATCATATTTTAAGAGGGAATCATATAATTATAATTGGATAAAATATAATAATAGTTCATATGCTATTATCTGATTGTTCACAAAAGAAATAATATTGATACACTATAAGAATAAATATTAATTATTTATATTATTCATAATAATAATAAATATAAACATTATTAATAATATACATTAATGAATAAATGAATTATGCAATATATGCCTAGCTGATAGCAATTGTATTACATATATAAATAAATATTATAATAATAAAAGATTATAATATATTTAATTTATGTACTATTAATAACTAATAATAATAAATTAATCGATATAATATTAAGGATACAAGAATTAATATAAATACAATATGATATATAAAATAAGGATGGTAATAATGGTGACAACATTATTATGTTATATAGATGGCTTATATTATCCATAAGCCCAAGGATACACTACGAATATGGAAGTTTAAATAATTAACAAATGTTATACATATATAATATATATTAATGTATATTATTAAATATATGTTAATAATCATTATTAAACCCTAACCAGAACAACTAGTTTAATTATTTGAAGGTTTGCAACCATGTATGACCATTCACTTGTAATAACATATATAAATAGGAGAGCAAATGATAGACTAAGGAGGGATATCATATACGGATTATTATCAAAACTTATACAAATACAGAATGGATAAGGAAATGTCCTAAAGGGACATTACACTATGAGTCAAGAGAGAACATGGTACTAAAAAATAACACTAGTAGTTCGTAGGATGAGATGTACATTAATATATACACCCATGGTATGACTCCCCATTGATACTACCCATCTACCAAACAATTTGTTAATGATGACGAAAGTCAAGAGATTATAGCTAGGCCCCACCTAATGCACTTGAAGTAGTCAACCCTTTGAGTGTGTGTATTATGGAGGTTGTTATAATATTTAGAATAAATAAGACAAGGGGGAATCAATTATCCAAGGTCCAGATGTACCAATTGAATAAATAGTCACTTAAACAAATTTAGATCTTATCAGTCCATAGCTTAGTCTCTACAGTCAACTTTTAATAATATCCACTAGCTGTCCCTTGTCAAAAATATAATAGACTTGCAGAATGTAAACATTAATTAGTAAACCACCATAAATAACATCCACACAAGTTTGACACTAGGATTTAATGTGGGAATCCAATTTGGGAAAAACTAATAGTAATATGTCACCAAATTTTCACTCTTTTAAAGTGAGTTTTGTTAGGATCCAACCCTATTAAAGGTTACAAAACACACTATTATGACCTTTTTAAAGGATTTATTCACCCTGTTAGGAGTAACATTGTTAGAGGACTTTAGAACACTTCATTAGAATGTCACATTGTTACAAGAATTACATATCACTATTAGGCCAACCTTGATTAAAAGATTTCAAATATTGTTTACAGTGGTTAGAAAGTAATAGTAGGTTTTGATCTATCAAGTACAATTCACTTTGCATATATAGATCTTAGTTTGACTCATAATTCAATTCACTATCTAGCCTCCATTGTCATGTCAGTATTTGATTCTCTTGGTAACCCTTGAAGTAATCACTCTTCACCTCTTCTCAGCCTTCTACTTATATTCTCTAGTTAGAAATTGCCCCAACTTTCAACAATACTCTAGAACTCTCAAAAAGTTCACCCTTATTCCTCCTTAAATAGGTAATTTTGATCTTTTTCGGCTTAAACATCACCATAGATCTTAGGGTTTATGATTAGATCCACCACATATAATCAATCTAATTTCCATCTTGTTTATCCTCTTCTTTTCTAGAAACTTCTCTTGGAATCCATTCCTTAGGTCTTTTAACTAATCCTCTTTTGGCTTTAAATAATCCAATTCATCAATCCTTAGCTTCAATATAGTTTCCATATTCTAAGAAAAAATATTAGTTGACTAAAATTTGTGATTTCTCATAAACTGTTAAAATATGGTTCCTCAGCCAACACCATGATCTGACACTCAATCATCACTGGGTTACTCAATCACTACTAAATTTATTTATCCACACATAAACTATCACTCAGTCAATACCGATGCTTGGTCAACACTAATTTTTCTTAGCTTGTTATGACATTCAGTTGACACTAACATCACTCAACATATACATCAAGTTCCTTAATCTTTTCCTTGATCAAGCCTATGGATTTGATCTACCTTTGATCACATCTTGAAGGCTTTAGCATTACTATCTTCACCACTTGCAAAATGATATAAATAATCACTTTATCTTGTCAAAGTCTAACTAATCAAGTGTCTATTTATAATGTTCTCTACATAACTCAACCTATCCTCTAGATACTTTTTTTATGAACAAATATTCAAATCCTCTTCATCAATTAAATAGATATAACACTAGGATCAGATAGAAAACTATCTCACCAATATGTTTGACATCAATCAAAAGATAACAATTGTTCCAATTGTAATTTCCAACAATCTCTCTATTTATTTAGGATTGTGCCTTTGGTGAAGTGGTGGAGCTTCCCACTTGTAGTACCTACAACCAAGGTTCAATTATCCATAGGCTCACTCTCTACTATGGTTCTTAATTGAGAATTTCTTACTTTGACCCTTGGTGAAATAGTGGGGCTTCTTGCCTATAGTACTTACAACCAAGAGTCTATTTTATTTTATTTTTTTGAAAAATTTGAAATGGTCAGAGCTCTAGTAGGAAGGAATCTAGAAGGAGGAAACTTAGTGGTAGGGACTAACCCTAGAGGGACAAGGAATCAGAAAGTAGGGATTTTAATAGGTTTTATAGGGTTTGATGGATCCCTAGAAGAAAAAGACAAACTATTAAGATCTTTCTCTACAAAATGTGGGGACAAGAATGTTCTTTCCATTCCCCTTCCTAACTGTCACATGTTTAATAGGGACTCATTGTAGGAAATGATTTTTTTAGAGAGCATGGATAAGAATGCAAATGTGTATAGGGTAGAGGATAAGACAAAAGAGAAGTCAGAAGGTGATCAACAGAAGTGGTCTTCTTTTTTTGGGAGAATACCTGGAGAAAAATCATCTATTCCTCTGGTCAAATTGAAATCCTACTGGGAGAAAGGTGAGTTTCAAATATTTATACCAAATTTGATTGTTGATTTTTCTATCTCAACTATGGATTTTACTCTAGTTGGAAATTTTTTGGGGGCTAGGCTTGATATTAATGCTTTGAGAAATATGATCAAAAGGAAATGGGTTATTCGTGGTCAAGTATACATCACACCAATGATGAAGGGTTTCTTTTCCTTTGTTTTTATTTGAAATGAAGATTTGTACATGGTGCTTTGTGCTAGATCTTGTTCATTTGGTAATAGTAGTCTTATGATTAAAAAATGGGAGCCAAATATGAATCTATCTTATGCCTTCTTCCTTACCACTCTGGTATGGGTAAGACTTCCTAGTTTACCCTTGGAGTTTTGGAATGAAGATATCTTGAAAGAAATAGCTAGATCTTTTGGTGAACGTGTTGCTATTGAAAATGTCATGGCTTCAAAATCAAAACTTCAATGTGCTAGAATCGATGTGAAAGTTTCTCATTTGAAGAACCTTCCCTTGAAGGTGGAATCGAATTCAAAACTTGGAAAAAGGATGCAAGAGATAATCTTTGAAGATCTTCCAAATTATTGTTTTATTTATAAAAAATAGGGTCATTGGGCAAAAAAAATGCCATTTGAAAAGTAAAAATCAACCTAAGTTGGCTAAAGTGGAGAAAAAGAAAGAATCTAAGATCTAAGGCAATGCTTTAGAAGGTGATTAAGGATAAAGATATCTTTGATAATCAATATTCAAGTAAGTAGATAGAATGAGAAGAGATTTATACTTTGCAAGTTAAAGAGAATACTATAGATCCAATGAATTAGTTGGTTATCTATCAGAAAAATGAGTTAGAATGGAAAGATTTAGAAGAGATAGAGGAAGGAGAAATTCTTGAGGAAAGGAGTCATACTCTAGCTTCGAAGAATATACAGGTTTATGAACCTCAATTTCAAGAGCCTCCCCTTTGTCAAGAGATTATCTCCATTAAGAATGACCTTGAATCGAAAGAAATGGATGTGAATTTAGATAAGAAAGAATGTAAATAGAAACAAACTAAAAGAAAGAAAATAGAGAAGAAAGGTAACATTTTATCTAAAGGAGTGGAGACTTGAAGTAGTAAATTAGAAATGTGTTTTCCAAAATTGAAATCGAATGTTGGTACTCCAAAGAAACTTGGAAGGAAAAAATCTAAAAAAACTAGAGAAAGTGAAATTTTATAGAATATTGTTGATGGGAAATAGGAAACTATTCTAGATTTTACCACTAAAAAATTATGGTGAATATTATTACTTGGAATATTAGGGGTTGAATAGTATTCATAAATTATATATTGTTCAAAATTTTGTTAGAGAGCACAAATCAAATATTTTAGTGCTCTAGGAAACCAAAAGGGATAAAGAGAAAGCTGAAAAGCTTAAATCTTTTAATAATTACTATATTATGGCTAGTAGCTCAGAAGGAGCCTTAGAGGGAATAATTATTATGTGGAAGCTATAATTGTTCTTAGGTACCTTTTTGAATGCTAATAAACATTTTATGGTGGTCAAGATAAAGAGTATTGCCCAAAATAATGAATGGTATATTGTTAATGTGTATGCAACTAACATCAAGAGTGCAAGAAAAAAGTTATGGCCTACTCTTTCTAACATAAAGAGTAATGATTACTATGGTAGATGGATTTTTCTAGGGTATTTTAATGTTCCACTTTATGAGCATGATAAAAAAGGTTGAAATGTTAGTTAGCTAGATGGTAGACTAGATTATATGGATTTTATAAATAAGGAAGCTATAATGGATTTAGATCTTCTTGGGATTGATTTCACTTGGAGTAACAAAAGGGTTGGTGATGAATGATCCAAGCTTGCTTGGATAGAGTTCTTATATCTCTAGATTGGACTAAAGATTTTCTGTGTAATTTAAAGGATATCCAAAAGATTTGTTCAGACCATTTTCTTTGATTTTTATAGCTGAGACTATCCATAATAGTAAGAATTTTCCTTTTAGATTTGAGAAAATGTGATTCTAGCATCCATAGTTTTAAGATCAGTTGGATGAATCGTGGAAGATAAATATTGAAGGTACAACTCTATTTAGTGTGGATTCTAAACTCAGAAATGTTAAAAAGAAAGTAAAAGTTTGGAATAAAAGATGTTTTGGGAACATTTTTTATAACAAATCTAAAATTAAAGAGGATCTAAAAATGATCCAAGATAGAATTCAGTCGAAATAGTACTCAATGGATTTAGTGATAGAAGAAAATGAGAAGATGGTGGAGTATCATGATATTGTTACTAAAGAAGAGATTTATTGGAGGTGGAGATCTAGATCTATTTGGCTAGATGAAGGTGATAGGAATACAAAAAAAAATTCATTTATCTACTTTAAAACATAGAGAAAAAACTTGAATTTAGAGTCTTAATAAAGGAAGTACAAACTTAACTAAGGAAAAGGAAATTTT
This sequence comes from Cupressus sempervirens, assembly GCA_028749045.1. NCBI lineage: Eukaryota > Viridiplantae > Streptophyta > Pinopsida > Cupressales > Cupressaceae > Cupressus > Cupressus sempervirens. The sequence continues at coordinate 686,187,730 of CM053786.1, read as the reverse complement.
GGAGGAAACGATCTCCTTTTTCTCTTCTTTGACATCCTCAAATCCTAGGATTGATTTGACTCATCAGGTTGAGTTTTTGGATGTTATTCCTTCTTTGCTTTTTGAAGATTAGAATAGAATGTTGTGTGCTATCCCTAATGAAGAGGAAAATTATAAAGTTGTTTTCTCATTAGGAGGGAATAAGTCACCAAGATTAGATGGTTTTCCTAGGTTGTATTTTCAAAAAGAATGGAATCTGGCTGGGAAATATGTGTGTGATGCTACTAAAGAATTTTTTTTGGGCTAAAAGGATGTTGAAAGAAATTAATTCTACTTTCCTTTGCCTTATTCCAAAGAAGCTTGGTGCAAAATTTCCAGATCAACTCAGGCCAATTAGTCTCTGCAATTTATTTTATAAAATTATTTCTAAAGTCCTAACCTTGAGGTTGTTGCTTCTGCTTTCTTCTCTTATTTTTGAGCAACAAAATGGTTTTTTTCCTGGTAGAAAAATCCTTAATTCTATTATCTCTGTTAATGAGAATATACATTCTTTATCTCTTTCAATTAGGGCTTTATAATGAAATTTGATATTACTAAAGCCTATGATAGAGTAGATGTTAGAAAGGATAGGGTTGTCATTGCACCAAAAGATTGACCTGTTAATGCCCAATACAACCAATAGTCTTATAGAACCACAAGAGGTAGTTAAGCCATGTCATGAATCTTGTGAGGGATGCTAGCCCACTACCAAAAATCCCCCTCACAGCATCACTCACCATGGCTAGCAAAATTCAAACCTGTGACCAAGATTTGATGCCAATTGTTAGAAAGGACAGGGTTGCCAGTACACCAAAAGATTGACCTATTAGTGCCCAATACAACCAATAGTCTTATAGAATCGTAGGAGGTGGTTAAGCCATGTTGCAAATCTTGCAAGGGACACTCGCCCACTACCAATACTAGAATGGTCCTTTCTTCATAAGACCTTATTATCTTTTGGTTTTAGTGTCAATGTGGTTAAGCTAATTATGTAGATGATCTCTACTACTATGGTTGTTGTTCTGGTTAATAGGCATTCCGCTTAGTTCTTTAAACCATCTAGGGGGTTGAGACAAGGAAATCCTTTATCTCCTATGATCTTCACTATTATGGTTGATTTCTTGGGAAAATGTATTGGGAAATTGGTTTCTTTAGGGAATATCAAAGGTTTTTAGCCCTCTTCTCATCCTCTTATTTGTTCCCATGAAAAATTCATGGACGATACAATTTTCTTGGTAAAAGCTAAGGTTAGGGAAGTGAGGAACCTCAAAAAGCCCTTAATCTCTATTCTTCTACTTCAAGTCAATTGATTAACTAGAATAAGAGCTCATTGTATTTTATCAATACCCCTATTTTGAGATAGAGTAAGAATGCTAATATTCTTGGTTGATCTATAGGGTCTTTTCCTTCTATTTATTTAGGACTCTCTTTGGGGCCAAATCCTTTGGATTCTTTTTGGAATGATCTTATTAAGAAATTCAACAAGAAATTGGTAAGTTGGAAAGGTAATTTATTGAGTCAAGATGGAAAAAATACTCTTCTTAAGGCTTGTCTCCAAAGTATTCCTATGTATGCTTTGAGTCTCTTTAGGATTCGAGCTAAATATGTCAATACTTTTGACAAAATCCAAAGGAACTTCCTCTGGTCTGGTTCTAAGGATAAGAAGAGAATGGCTTTAATGTATTGCGATCAAATTTGTAAGCCTAGGATGGATGGTGGTTTGGGGATTAGGTCTGTCCAGAGTATAAATAAAGCTCTTCTTGTTAAGTAGGGTTGGAGAGTTTATCATGACAATAAGGAATGGAGTTCTAATTGGAAGAATAAATACCTCTTTGATGCTCCTTCTTTGTCTAATTTTCTTTCTTATCCTAATGTTTCATCTCCTTCTCACATTTGGGGAGTTGTTCAGGGAGCTAAAAATATTTTAATCAAAGGATGTATTTAGAAAGTGGGTAATGGGAAGAATATTAGGTTCTAGGATGATGTGTGGCTTCTAGATCATCCTCTTATTGAGGATTTTGAGGATATAACTCCTATGGATAGATGTAAATAGACTTTTGGTATTTTTGTGGAGAATTACTAGATTAATAATGAATGGGTTAACCTAGTTGAAGATAATATGATTTTTTTATAGTATCCAGTTAATCTTCAATGCTTTTAGCTTATATCCTCATATTAAAGATGAAATGGTTTGAGGATTTGAACCAAGAGGTTGCTTTAAAGTCTCTTCTATTTGTAGAACTAAGGAAAAGAGAATTACATATTTATGGACTAAAGCTTGGATTAAAGGTTTTATTTCTAAAATTAATTTTTTTTTCTGGATCTTGCTTCAAAACAAAATTTTATCCTTGGACAATTTGCAAAAAAAAGGGGTTTATGTGGTTAATAGATGTTGCATATGTAAAAGGGATTTTGAAGATAGAAATCATCTTTTCTTAAATTAAAATTATAGTTAGAAAGTGTGGAGTTATATCCTTATCTACTAGAATTTAGATTGGGTTTAGAAGAAAACTATTAATCAATGATTCTAGAGTTGGACATGTCCTTCTAAGGAGGCTAATGTTGGTTTTCTATAGAAAGTTACTCTACCCCATCTTTGATGGGGAATCTAGAAAGAAAGAAATAATAGAATTTTTAGAGACAAAGAAATTCTTGAGTGGGTTCTTGGCCATAATATAACTAGAGCTATTAAGGAAAACTTCAATTCTCATAGATAATTGAGTGATGATATCCAAATCAATAACCCTATGTAGACTAAAAAATATAAAATAAAAATTGATGATCAAAGGTAGAAGGTGAAATGGGAATCTCCTCCTATGGGTTGGATTAAAGGTAACTTCGATGGTGTTGCTAAAGGAAATTTTGGTAAAGCTGGTTGTGGAGGGGTTTTGAGGGACCATACTAGTAGAATTTTTGATGCTATTGCCATTCCTATAGGGATTTATACTAGCCATAAAGCTAAAGCTATGAAAACAATGTATACTATGAGACTAGCTATGGATTTTGGTTATTGGAATCTTCAGATGGAAGGAGATTCACTTAACATTATTAACATGCTTAATAAAATGAGTTTGATTACTTGGACAATTGAGGGAAGTATAATGGAAATAAAAAAATCTTATTAATAAATTTGATAATGTTATATTCTCTCATATTTTTTAGGAGAGTAATTTAGTTTATGATTGGATTGCCAACCAATCAATCTACAAGGAAAGCAAGTTGAAGGGGCCAGCTGACCTATGCAAGGATGTGGAGCTAACAACGATAGTTAATTATGGCAAGACACATGCTAGAGAAGGAAAGATTTCCTAAGACTAGAAAATTTATGAAGAGGAGTGATGCATTTATGAAGGATAGTTTGAGATTCCCTAGGAAGTACTTTTGTGCTATTATGACTTACATTTGGCATGTAAGTAAGGTTAATAACTCCTTGGTAATCTTCAAAACTTTATTAATTTTTTTGGTTTTCACTACTTTAGTGATTTGTAGGGGAAAACAAGTTTTTGAAATGGGAGGGGAACCTAGAAAACAAGAGCTAAGTAATTTTAGGGAATGGAAGGCAAAGGCCTCTAGGTGGGGGATTTTGTAGAAAGGAAAAGTGATGACCTACATTGAGAGACTCCATGGGTATAAACCTCACATTACAGATTCCTTCTTTAAAAACTAGTTTGAAGATAGGGTCAATTTGCATGGGGTCATGGTGAATTTGACTAAAGAATTTATTGCTGAGTTTATGGGGCTTCCAATGGAAGGAATTAAATTTAGCAAGGAGACTAGTATCTCCAATGTGGCTTTTAAGAAATTTCCAAAGATGGAAGCTGAAGAGAATAATTTGGAGAAAAATGGTGACTTTTACGACCTAAAAAAAATAAAGGTTATCTAGAGGGATGTGTTGTCATGTATCCATGAGTATTTTATTCTTGATAGTAGGGCTAAGAGAGTCCATAAATTTCACTTTATTTTCCTAAATCATTTTAGGCACAAAGATAGGATTTCCTTTCCATTTTATCTAAAATACTCTCTGCTTCAAAGCCTTTATTCTCATAGGAAGAGAGAGTGTCATCTTGTGCTTCATGAAGGTTTAATATTAATTATTGAATTTTTTTTTATAAAAGTAAGTCTATAAAGTAGCAAGAAGGTTTTCAAATGGGAGAGGAATAAGAAAAATGTTGAGAAAAATCACAAAATTTGAGAATTCTAATAATGATCGAAAAATAGAAATGGGAGATCTTAGTTCTAACCTGGATGATTACTCTAAGAGAAAAGGGTGTCATTTGGTAAAGATAATATAGAGGGAAGTAAAGATAGAAATACTAATTCAAATGTTGGGTTGGAAGCCCTTGGGGAGGATGAAGAAAAATAGAATGATCACCCTTCTCACATGAAGAGTAATACTAGTGAGGAGAAAATGGAGGATGATACTAGTAAGGAAATTGAGGATAAAGGCCTTGCTAGTAAGGACAATAGCTAGAGTAAAGAAGAAAAGGAGGAGAGGATGGAGAAACTAGATATCAATATTGATACCCCGATGAATATTGTGACTACTACAATTGATTCCAAGCCTAAGGTTGAGGAAGACATGAGGGATGACTCTCAAGATGTGAAACTTTCCTTTCTTCACACTACTAAGCTTAAAGCTGAGACTCCCCTTCAGGGTGATTCTTGGTTGTATAATGAAATAATGGTTCTCAAGAAGAAAATAGGGGTTATCTAGAAAGATTTGGATGTTGAATGCACTAAAAGAGCTTAGATGGAAGTGCAAATTGGTAACATCCTTGAAAAGCTTAAAGAATATGAGTAGGAGTTTCATTACTTAATTAAGGAAAGTGCTCAACAAATGGAGCAGATCACTTCTAGTCTATGTGTTGTAGTGGCCAATTTGGGTAAGAAGAGTAATGAGGAGATAATGTCTCATGGTAATGTAGGGATGGGGAGTCTAGGAGGATTTAGTAAGATTACTAGGTAGAGCATGAGGAAAAAGGTTGCTAAGGCTCTTGAGGCTTTTGTTCTTACTTTGGTTGACATAATCTTGAGTACTGCAGAAGTAGGTAAAGAGGTGGCAAACATTATCAAAGAGATACTATAGGTGGTAGTTGTAGAGTAGGTGTGTTGGTTGCTAGTTTGGGTGGTTTTTCTAGTTTTTACTTTTTGCTTTCCAACTTTTAAAAAACTCTAGGTTCCAGGTCCTTGTAAAACCTGGTTTCTTTTTACTGTTCAAATTTTTGGTTTCAGATCCCTATAAAACCTAGTTTTTTTGTTTTAAACTTTAGGTTTTAGGTCCTTGTAAAACTTGATGGTGCTTTAATGTTTATCATTTTTTTTTGTAAAGGGTTTTGGGTCCCTTCAAAACTTTTTTTTCTACCTTAATCTAAAACAATCTCCCTATTTGGAATTGATGGAAACACCTCTAGTTACCATGTAATCCAAAACATGTACTATCTCAAGAAACATACTCAATGTATTATATCTTCATTAATATCCTTAGTTTTATTATGACTCTCATTTTTGTAACCCTATCTCCAATAATATCTTTCTCTTATTTTGATTCTAGTTCTAGTTATGATCTATGTAACTGTGATATGCATTGCATAAGCTCTTTCTATCATATAAGATAAAAAAAAACCTCTAGTAAGTCATTAAATCTGTCTTAGTAATCTCTCCCTCTTTCATGGATATCTTAATTTCATTATCTCCCTCTAGATATTACTCCCTCTTTCTTAAGGTAACAAATCTCACTATATCTCCCTCTTTGACAGTAATGCCAAAGAAATTTAAACTCATGCATCTTTTCATGTAGATATATTTATGTTAATTCTAAATTCATCATCTCTCATCTTTGTATGACTAATCCATCATTTTGTTCTTCTTCTTCACTACTACTTTAGGCAACTCCTAAAGTAGATCTATCTGCATCAATTTATAAGATACTCTGATCAACACATTCAATGTAGAGCACCATCTTTGTTTAAGTAGCTTTATCTAAGGGAATCATACCTAGTTTTCCTTTAAGATATTCATGAGCATCTTTAAGTAAATCTGTAGTGAACATGTCAGCTATTTTCTTTTTAGTATTCACATACTCAAATTTCTCTTCTTTATCTTGAACTAGTTCTCTCAAGTAATAATACGTGATACAAATATGCTTGGTTTTTGTGAGCATTACAGGATTCTTTGATATGTTAATATCACTAGTGTTATCAAAATAAATAGTTCTACTAGATATCTTTCTTCATGCCCTTCAACAATTGTTTGATCCATATGATATTTGAATAATTTATTGTTGTTTACATGCACTCAACTTCAGTTGTTGATTGGGAAATGTGATTCTTCTTCTTACTTTTCCATGGAATTAGTCTCTTTCCTAGAAAGAATTCACCTCCACTTGTGCTCTTTTTGTTATCAACATTTCCTACCCAATCAGAATCAATAAATACCTTCAGTTCAAACTTATCATTCTTCTTGTAAAAAAATCCATAGTCTTTTGTTCCTTTCAAATATCTTAGTATCCTTTTTACTGTCATCATGTGGTTTTCCTTAAGTCTTGTAGAAAATCTTTCATCTATCCAAACTATTAACACAATATCAAGTGTGCTATGAACAACATATTGTAGTTTTCCAATCATTGATCTATATAATGTTTAGTTCACATAAGTAGAATCATCATTCTTAGATAATTTGTCTCTAGTGCCCATATATGTACTAACTCATCTATATTCTTTCATTCCAAAAGTTTTTAGTATCTCCTTGATATGCTTGGGTTGAGTAATGAAGATACCTTGCTTCATTTGATATACTTGTAAGACAAAAAAGAATTTGATCTCACCAAAAATTGACATTTCAAATTCTTTTTTCATTTCATCAATAAATGATTGCATAATGCTTCCTTGCCTCCAAATATGATATCATCAACAAAAATTTCAAATATCAATACCTCATTTTTCTTGCCAATCTTCAAGTATAGATTGATGTTATCATTAGTTCTTGCAAGTCCACCAAATAGTTATGTAGTCTTTCATACCATGCTCTAAGGGCTTGTTTCAAACCATATAAGGCCTTGTGTAGCTTGCACACCATATTTTTTGTGCTAGGTTCCACAAATCCTTCAAGCTACTTCCTCATAGTTCCCAAAGGATGTTGCATCCTTGTCAATCTCTTCTACAAGTAGAGCAGTGATTGTTGAAAAGGCCTCAACAACATTGATTTCTTATGGCAAGGGTTTTAACCATCTAACCTTGGGTAATGTTTCTTTCACATATGTATAGTCTACATCTACTAAGAAACACACATCATTGTAATATTGTTTCACTAGAGATACATGGATCCTCATTCTATATTGTTAAAATATATAGTCCACTGATATGACTTGGGTGGCTAGGGGGGTGAATCAGTTATCCAACTATTATCACAATTATCAACCTTAGAAAAAATTAACCATATGATTAATATGAACTAGAACCACAACAAGATACTCATACATAATGATATTAGATATGTTAACTAGGGAAATCATTGATTAGAGGAAAAACCCTAGTGGGGATGGTACCCATAATATGATGTACTAATATAAATATTCCTTGTTAGAGGATAGACCATGTTAGGAGTCTATGAATACATTCAGTACATATGATTCACTATTAGAAGACTTTGAGTCCTTGTTAGGAGATTCCATCCCTATTAAGAATTGTGCCAACCCTATTAGGAGTTGAGGAAGATAGCTGGACCCACTGCCCAAACAACTCAAGGGCAAGACCAATGAATGCACTATCCAAATGATTCTGTATTATTCCTTGTAGAATAATAGAATTGTATTGTATTGTTCCTTCCTCTTTCTCTATCTTGTCAATCAAACTTTTGTGCCTTCTATTCTTGTAACCAAATCACAAATATGGAATGCAATAATCCCTTGGATCACTTACATGCATTCAATAAGCACTCTTCTTCTTTGCACACTTCACACTTCTTGCAACAATGGATACACACATCAATATTTACAAATAAGGAAAACATCTTTCCTTTATACCATATCTTCATAATAATTCATTGAGTCAACCTTGAGGCTTTCCCAATTACTTATAATAATATAATTAATTAATTACAATTACAATAGCACTATTGCCTCACAATCTATATAAAACTTCACAGTTATGATACTAGGGCTTGTGCATTCGCTGATGTCATTAGCTGACTAACCTTTGTCACTACCTAACTACACATCTTCTTACTATATCTCCCCCATGCATATTCTCCCCCATTGATATCAATGTCAAGGACCTCAATCTCAATGTTACTACATGCCAATTGATAAATACCAATTGCTAATATGCTACTCTAAGTCTACAACCAACTCAAGTGTCCAAATATATTATTCAATACCAAATGCCAAGAGTCCCGAGTGACTCAGATCATCACAAATACTCCCCCACATGGGAAGCATTAGCATTCAGTCTAGGCTAAGAATAGTACTTTGTACCACTAGACTGATGCACTCTCCACATCATCTACTTAGAATTAGGAAGGGGCATAACCCCAAGGATACCTCTTAAGTACTCAAATGTATCTTTAGGTAAAGGCTTCATAAAGATATCTACAATCTGATCTTTAGTACTGAAATACTCTAATCTAATCTCCTTTTCTATTGGTTTCTCTCTCAACACATGATACTTAATAGATATATGCTTAGTCTTAGAATGCAATACAAGATTCTTATACATACTCACTATACTTGTGTTATCATAGTAAATAATAATAGGTTCTTCAAACTTAATTTTGATATGATCCTTCAGCATCTTCTTCATCCACATAACTTGATTATAGTTATTTGTAGCTATAAAATATTGTTTCTCAATAGTACTCTACAAAATACAATCTTTCTTCTTTCTTAACCAAGAAGCCAATCTTCCTCCAAGCAAGAATGCTCCACCACTAGTTCTCTTTCTATCATCCACACTACCTTCCCAACCTGCATTAGTATATGCACATAGAGTGAAATCACTTAATCTATAATACCAAATTCTATAGTCGGATGTCTCTTTCAAATATTTGAATATTCTCTTCATTTATGAAAAATGATATTCCTTAGGATTATCTTGAAATCTAGCTACAATCCCAACTACATTTTCTATATCTCATTTGGTGTGAGTCAAATACTGAAAACCTCCAATCATGGATCTGTACTTCTTCTCTACTATAGGTGTCTCATCTTTGCTAGATAACTTATGACCCATTATCATAGTTGTACCAATAGGTTTACAACTTTCCAAACCAAACCTTTTTAACAAATCATTCAAGTACTTAGCTTATGAAATGAAAATACCATCACTATTATATACAATCTATAATCCTAGGAAAACCTTTATTTCTCCTATCATGCTCATTGGGTGAACCCACAATAATGGCTTCTACTTTTGTAGGACAAAGAAAATACAAAAAAATGCAAAATTCACAAATCACATTTATCAATTGTTCACTTGAAAATATTAACCATGTTCGTATATATTATAATAATGTTTGCAGCAAACATATTTCACATATATTAGGCATGTTTATTGCGAACATACCTCATTAATATGTTCACAAAACTCAAGGGTGTGTGTTTTCTTGAACACATGTTCATAGTGAACCCATTATGTATGTTCCCAATGAATAGTATGTTCGCAGTTAACATGTCAAATTACAAATTTTGACCCTCTTTTTTTATTTTTTTTTGGCTCTTTTGACACCCAAAATTGAAAATGATTGATCTCCTACTATAAAATTAAAAATGCCAATTTGTGTTGCTCAGAGCATGCTTTCCAATGACTATAATTGTAATACATATTATATTCATTAAGACTTTCAAATATGAGTTTAACTCATTATAGGTTCATTACCGATTGAACATCAATTGATTTTGACATTTCAAGAAAATTAATAAATTAACTCAATTTTTTTTTGATAATATCTAGAAAATAGGTTATTGAGATAGCTTTCTATTCAAAAAACATTTAGATTTATGATAAATTAAGTTAAAGTTATTTGTGTCAAAACAAACGTATGTCTGAATTATGATTGGTGTCACTTCAAAACTTCATAAACTATACAATATTCAACAAAATTGAATCAAACCAAATGCATCCTCTAGATATTGATGTTACAAATCCAATGCTAAAAGAATTGCCTCATTATCTTTTCTAGAAAAAAGTTATGTGTGTCAAACAGACTGTCACTCTTTTAAAATATTGAATTTTAATATGTACCACTTTTTAGAGGAGAAGAAAAAATTGACATAAATAATTTTTTTTAAAAAAATTTAAAAAATATGGTTACAAAGGAGGAACATAGTACTCAAAATCACTAGTTTATGTCATCTTTAAATTATTCATAGTTTTAAACACATAGTCACTTGAACATGAGGTTTGTTTCAAAAATATTGATTTTAGTGTCAAAATTGGTCAAAAAGTGGAACCCATTATTATGGGATCACCCCCTTTCAAACTCATTCTTAATTTCTTCAACAAACTTATCACTTACTTCATCATTACCTCCAAAAATGATGTCATCAAAAAATATTACAATAATTAGAAAACTATTTTCAACTTCTTTCAAATACAAGTTACTATATGTTGTACCTTTAGCAAATCTAAGGTTTGGCAAATAACTATCCAACCTTGCATACTAGGTTCTAAGTTCTTTCTTTAGACCATATAAAGATTTTTCTAGTATAAATATCATGTATTTGTCTTTTGATAAAGGAAAACCTTCAAGCTTCTCAATATATACCTCTTCTTTAAGTTCTCCATTCAGAAAGGTTTATTTAACTTCCATCTGATAAACCTTAAACTTTTTGTTTGTTGCATAAACCAAGAACATCCTTACTGCTTCCATTCTATCTATAGGTGCATATGTCTCATAGTCTATGGCTTCTTTTTGTGAATATTCTTTGCATACAAGTATAGCTTTTTTCCTCACAACTTCATCTTTCCTAGTCATCTTGTTTCTGAACACCCGTTTGGTTCCTGTCACATTCTTTTGTTTAGGTCTAGGAACTAACTCCCATGTATGATTCTTCACAATCTAATCTAATTCTTCCTTCATTTCTTAAATCTAATTATCATCTTTATATGCTTCATTTGTGCTTTTACACTCAAGTTGAGATATCAAACATATCTCCTCATTTACTCTATTCCTTGTCATTACACCTTTGTCTTTGCTTCCAATTATCTTCTAAGGAGGGTGATTCTTTGTCAAATTCCTATTAGGGATAGGAGTTTACATATTAACTCTTATCTCTTCTCTAGGTTCATATCTATTCTCTCCTCTTTTTTGAACAATTAGCACATCATTTTTGCAAATCATTGTTAGTCTCAAAGAAAACTTTAACATTCTTTCTAATCATTCCAGAATTATCTTCTTCATCACATGAATTATATCCTCCCATATTTTCCTTAGTTACAAAATTTTTTTCAATCCTTATATTTGTGCATTCAACTATTATCTTAGTTCTTTAGTTAAAACATCTATATGTCTTTCTTTTCAATGAATAACCAAGAAACATAGCTTCATCACTTCTTGGATCAAACTTACCAATTTCATCATATCTCTTAATATAACATTTACTCCCAAATATTCTAAAATACATAACTGATGGTGAGTGACCAAACCATAGTTCATAAGGCATCTTGTTAATAACTTTTTTGATCTGTACTCTATTCAAAGTGTATACTATTGTATTAACTACTTCTCTCTAGAATATCTTAGAAACATCATTCTCAAACAACATCACTCTTGTTGCTTGTTCTACTAACTTATTCCTTCTTTCAACAATCCAATTTAAGTGTTCTTGGTGAACATAGCTTCCTTTTGATTCCATTCTCTTTACAAAATATATTAAACTCTCTACATGTGAATTCTCCTCCTTTATCGGATCTCAAACACTTTATCTTAACACTAGATTAATTCTCAACTATATTCTTAAACATCTTAAACTTCTCAAAAGATTTAAATTTCTCTTTAAGAAATGCTACCCACATCATTCTAGTGAAATCATCAACAAAAAACATAAAATACCTTTCACTATAAAATCCCCTTGTTCTAGAGGGGGCACTTAGATCTATGTGAACAATCACTAACTTCTTTGTGGTACTAATTTTCTTGCTAGGAAATGATACTTTCTTCTACTTAGCTCAAATACATTCCTTACACTCAACATTAGTAGGTTTTTTAATCTTAGGCAAGTCTCTGACTGCAAAAGTACTAGTAACTTTCACAATATTATCAAAGTTTATGTGACAAAATCTTCTATGCCACAACCAACTATTATCCACTTTATCTACCAAACATGTCATTTCAATAGGATTCAACTAAAATACATTACCTCTAGATCTAGTGCCAGTTCCAATCAACTTACCATCTCTATCTTTGATAATACAGGTCTTCTCAATGAATTGCAACTGATAACCCTTGTCCACCAACTGTCCAACACTCAAAAAGTTATTTTTCAATCCATCAACAAATTAAACATCATCAGTATTAATTTTACCATCAAGAGTAATGGATCCAATTCCTTTTATATGATAGGCTGCATTATTACCAACTCTAACAATACCTCTATCATGGTTATCCAATTAGATTTATTTTCCACTTGGGAAATTAGAGATCTTTCTTTTTTAATTTCTATACCAAGATCATCTTCCTTGATAGCCATAAATCCCAATTCATTAGCATTTTCACTTTGACCTTTCTCATCAGATTCTTCATCTTTATTCGGATACAAATAGTTTCTGTCTCTATCTATTTAGGCTTAAACTTTCCCTTATAATTTTTCTCTCTTTTAGGACATTTAGATGCATAATGATCAAATTGATCACAAGTCCAACATTCAAAGATTTTCTTACCATCTTTTTCTTTTCTCACAATAATGACTATTCCTTCCTCAATCTTCTTGTCTTCATAAGATATGCTACTACCAACAAAATCTCCACATGTGCTTGCACTCCTTGATAGATTAGGTCGAATGTTTAAGGTACTAAAAGCTATTTTGACCTTTGCTAGATCTCCAAACTATCTTAGATCTATTTCTATTGATTCTAATTTTCCAAACAACATTTCCTTTGTGAAATCCTTAGTGCATGACATTACAAGTTGAATCATCTGAGCTACTGGCTTGAATGGTGATGTCAAACTTTTTAAGATTTTCCAGATAACTTCATCATCTTCCTTGACCATGAGACCAAATTCCTACAATAATTTTTGATATTCTACCAATATAACTTCTTAAATATTCATCTTCCATCATTTTAGCATCTTGAAATGTATATATCCACTTATGTAATCTCAATTTTTTTGCATGATCATCACCTTCAAAAGTACATTATAATGCTTTCTAAATTTCATAAGATACTACAATTGATTTTACCTAACTGTATTCACTCTCTAGAAGATCTGTTAGTAAAGCTTCTTTGTCTCTCATGTTACAAATGAATAGATCTCTCTCTTCTTCAAGATCTTCTTCTTCAAAGATTGTCTTCTTACTATTTGTCAAGATCTAATATCCTAGACCCATGTTCAACAAATGAGTCTTCATCTTCAACTTCCAACTGTCATAGTTGGCTCCATCAAATCTAGCACTATCCTTTCTTAAAAGATTCACCATCAATCTCCCAAAGTTGTTAAGCTTATCCTTCAAGGACCTGATGCTCTGATAAAAATTGTTACAATATTGTTCGAATACTTTTAGATTTTTTTTTTTGGGGGGTTTGGGGGGGTGCGTGGGTGAATTAGCTATTCAAGGCCTAGATTTCCAAAATAAAGCTTTTCACAATTCATTGAACCCTTAAAACTTTCTCAATCATGCATGCATTCATTGGGTGTTAACCAAAACTGATATGTTACTGTAACATTAACATGCAGAAATGTAAAACATAAAACACAACACATCCATTAGTACACTTGACATAATGATTTAACATGGAAACCCAATTTGGGAAAAACCACCAGTAACATGCTACTCCTTCTTCACTCTTCTGAAGTGATGCCCTATTAAAGGCCAACCTTGTTAAAGGTTACAACACACACTGGTAAATGTGACTCGATTAAGGGATTTCAATCACCCGATTAAAAGTGAGCCTTGTTAGAGGACTTTAGACAATTCACTTGGAATGCCACCCTATTAAAGGATTTTCCAATAATTGTTAAGTCAACCTTCCTCTAAAGGATTTACCATAATTTGATACAATTTTTAGAAAGTAATAGTAGAGCTTTGATCTAATACAACTTACAACCTCACTTGTAGATTACATACACTATTTAGTCCTCAACTCTACTTGGCTTCCAATCTTTGCAGTTCTGACAACTTGTTCACCCTTGAAGCATTCATCCTCCTCTAGCCTTCTTACTTAGTTCTCCATTGCAGACATCTTCACTTGGGTCACTTAATGATGCAAACCCTCTTCCTTCACATTGTCTTATTTTCTCATCCAAAACTCTCTGACCTCTATCCAAATTTGCTTCATGACTAGACACCCCTACATATAGGGAACTAGAAATCCTTTTTCCACTCATTATCCATCTCAAAAATTAGGGTTTTCAATAGATTAGGTAGGATACAATGTATCTACCCCATATCTTTTCTTCTCTAGAAACTTCTCCTAGAATCCATTTGAATTCATCTTCAAAACAATTTACATAAGATTCTATGCCTCCACTCATCAATATTATCTTCCTCTTGATTCACAAGTTCCAAGAAAACAAACTTGTCAACTTTTAATTGGTGAATCTTCAATCTTTTTCATAATGCAATAGCTCAACATTATCAATTTACTGATGCTCAACAAATACTATGCTACTCGGCATTATCAATTTTATTGGTGCTCAGCATCAACTAAAAATCACTCGGCTTCAACTACCTTGGTTGGCACCTACTATCTTACTCAACATCCACTAGTTTACTCAGAGTCTACAAGAAATTTCTTTCACTTGGCTCCAACTAACATTTTGCTCAGCTTACACTAACTTTGATCTGCACCCTCTATCAACTTGGTCAATCTTTAACAAATGAACTTTGTCCAACCTTGTTCTCCTAAGCTTTCTAAGTGTAGCCAATTATTCTATAGCCTCAAGTATATCATCAATACATTATGCCATCACTATCTTAACTGATTCTTACACTTCAATATATAATCATAACTCAACCTTTCCTCTAGGAACTTTTGCTACATCTTGTTGATCAAACCCTCCTTATATAAGTAATTATCTTATAAGCTTGAAACATATAAGCAATTTTCTTACCAGCATGTAGTAGGTTTGACATTAGTGACAAAACAATGATTGAAAATACTTCTTCAACAATCTTTCATTCAAATGATCTTTTCAATCATATATTAACAATCTCCCTCTTTGGAATTGATGGAAAACCAAACTAATCAACCAGTCAAACAAATAATAAACTAACTAGGTTAAAATAGTAAGGTAATATCAAAAAAAATTCTTATGAATAACATGTCTCCCTCTATTAGAAACTCCCTCTTAGGTTACAAAATATAACATTTTCTTCTATCATGGATCAACACAATATTAAAATATCTACCTCTTTTATTTTCTATTTTCTCCCTCTTTCTTTCTTTCAGTTTTCTAATCTTCTAATGATGAATTCTTCTTTCTCCCTTGATTATCTGCTTTGGTCATCTCCCTCTTAATCAATATGCACTTGATCAGTTTACTATATATTCTCCCTCTTTGACAACAATGCCAAAGACACATACTCAACACTTGGCATCTTTGGTATATGTATTTGTAGGCTCTTCAATTTTCTCCCTTTGTCACCTTGCTTGGGACTAATTTGTAATTCTAGCTTTGTGATTACTTTAGGCAACTTCCTAAAGTAAAATCCATTGCATCAATGTGTATGAAATGAATGTTAGTTTGTTTGATCTAGGGTACTCCATCTATCTTTTACATAGCCATTGATAGGGGTATCACCCCTAATTTACCTCTCAGATACTCATAATCATCCTTAGGTAATGCTTTGGTGAAGATATCAACAATTTTCTCCTTTGTGTTGATATATTCCATCTTCACCTCTTTATCTTGGACCAACTCCCTTACATAATGATACTTTATTGAAATGTGTTTTTTCTTTGTATGCATAATAGGATTCATTGATATATTTATAGCACTTGTATTATCACAATAAAGTGTCATTGGTTCAGTGATCTCTTCCTTCATTCCCTTTAGTAGCTATTTGATCCATATAACGTTTGTGCAATTAATAGCAATAGCAATATACTCTGCTTTAGTAGTAGATTGGGAAGTACAACTCTATTTCTTGCCTATCCATATAACAAGTTTTTTGCCTAAGAAGAATGCTCCTCCGCTGGTGCTCTTTCTGTCATCAGTATTTCTAGACCAATTAGCATCAGTGTAGGCTTTTAGTTCAAACTATTCACTCTTCTTATAGTATAAACCATATCTTTTTGTTCCTTTCAAGTATCTCATTATTCTTTTTACTTCCATCAAGTGGTTATCTCTAGGGTTAGCAAAGAATCTAGCAACTATCCCCAAAACTAATGCAATATCAGGTCTGCTATGTACTAGATATTACAATTTGTCTCTCATGGATCTATATAATGTTTGGCCTCTGCTAAATCATCATTCTTTGATAGCTTGAGTGTTGTTACCATAGGTATACTTACTAGTTTTGAGTCATCAAGTCCAAATGTCTTCAATATCTCTTTGACATATTTTGATTGAGTGAAATATACACCATATTTCATTTCATAGACTTGTAATCCCACAAAAAAATTGATCTCACCAAACATTGACATTTCAAACTCTTGCTTCATCTGATTTGCCAAATCTTTCAAAAAAGCATCTTGGCCTCCAAATATTATGTCATCAACAAATATTTCAAATAATAGTATACCATTTTCTTTATCTATCTTCATGTACAAATTGTTGCTATCATCTATCCTTTCAAATCCAATCTTAACAAAATAAGTATGAAGTCTCACATACCATGCTCTTGGTGCTTGTTTCAATCCATATAGGGCTTTGTGTAGTCTACATACCATGCTCTTATTATTCTTATCCACAAATCCTTTTGGCTATTCTATGTAGACCTCCTCTTCTAATATCCCATTCAAAAATGCAAATTTAACATCATCTAATGAACTTTGAAACCTTTATATGCTACATAGGCAAGCAGAATTCTTACTCCTTCCATTCTTGCAATAGGGGCAAATATTTCACCATATTCAATTCCTTCTTCTTGTGAATATCCTTTGCAAACTAGTCTTGCTTTGTTTCTTGTTACTTCACCATTCTCATCTAACTTGTTCCTAAATAGCCATTTTGTGCCAATCACATTCTTGTCTTCTGGTCTTGGAACTAGGCTCCAAGTCTTGTTCTTTTCTATCTGTTGAATTTTTGCTTCCATGACCTTGTACAAATCATCATTTTCTACTGCATTTGTCACTATCTTAGGTTCCTTAATGCTTAACAAACATGATTCACTTCTCAACCTATTCCTTGTCATTGGCCTTGCATATTTGTCTCCAATGATTTGATCTATAGGATGGTGTCTTTTGACATATTTGGATCGTGTAGGCTTAGTTCTTGTGGCTACATTCTATCTCCCAGCTTCAGTATCACTATGTGCATCTCTGTCAAGTATTTTAGCATCTCTTTCATGTGTGCTAATCTCAAAGTTAGATTGTGCATTCTCTTCATTATGCAACTTGACATCTAAATGCAACTCCATATTCATAGGATGTGACTTGGTAGTTGTTGAAACTTGCTAAATTGTAGCATCTTCTTCAATAGGCATTCCTTCGTAATAGTACACAAATTTCTTGTAATCTTCTGATTCTTTTGTAGGTTCAGCTTCATGTGCCTCCGCAAGCTCATCAAAATTCACATTTTCACTTTCCACAATTTTGTTAGTGTTAGTAATTAAACACTTGTAAGCTTTACTTCTTGTGGAGTAACCAAGGAATATACCATCTTTTCTCTTTGCATCAAATTTTCCACACCTAACATCTTTAAGAATATAGCATTTGCTTCCAAATACCTTAAAATATTTCACATTAGGTGAATGACCATACCATAGTTCAAAAGGTGTTGAGTGAGTACCTTTCTTTACTTTCACATAGTTCAAGGTGTATACAACAGTACTTACAGCTTCTCTCTAGTATTTTAGAACAACATTTTTCTCCATCATGAGTGTTTTGGCATAGTCCATTATAGACCTATTTCTTGTTTTAGCAATTCCATTTTGTCTGATCTCAAGAATTTCAAGCTCTTACATGTTTCTTTTTCAACTCTTGCCAAGTACCATATAAACATTTGAAAAACATCTGACTTTTGTTTTAGAAACATGACTGTCATTATTCTAGAGTAATCATCCACAAGCAGCATTATATACCTATCTCCTTTGTAGCTTTGCACTTTAATAGGTCCACACAAGTCAGTATGAACAATTTCAAGTATTTCCTTAGAGGTATAAACTTTACCTTTAAAGCTTGACTTTGTCATCTTGCCTAGCTGACATTGTTTGCACATTATATTTTTTAGTTTCTTCAACTTAGGCAAACCTCTAACTCTTTTCATGTTGCTAATACTAATCTGATTATCAAAATTAACATGGCATAATCTCTTGTGCCAAAGCCATACATCATCAAATTTTTCAATAAGAAAAGTAGCATCTTCGATATCCAAATAGAACAGATTACTCCTAGTTTGATCACCTTTTTCAATCACATTTCCATTTGTATCATTAGTCTTGGCTGATTTGTTTTCAAACTCAAATTTGCACCCTAAATTATTTATTTGTGACACACTCAACAAGTTATAATTCAATCATTCAACATAATAAGCATTATCACATGAAATCTTGGATGTGGGGTCGATAGACCCTTTTCCTTTTATCAAGCATGGTGCATCATTACCAAATCTTATACCTATTTCCATCCTAATAGGTTAAGCTAATGAACTTACTTTTGTCTCTAGTAATGTGATGTGAGCATCCATTGTCAATGATCCATTTTTCATTCTTGTTTACACAAGTCATAAGTGCAACAGCCTCATTGTCATCTGATTCATCCTTCATCATCATTTTCATGAAAGTTATTTTCATCAGCAATGTAGCATGACTTCCAACCTTTGTCTCTATAGTCTCTTCCATAATCTTCCCTTCTATCTTTGTGCTTGTTTCCTTCTTTGAAGTTCTTCTTCTATGTACATCTTGTTGCAATATGACCAACTTCAATGCAATTAAAACAAATGATAGGTAGCTTGCCTTTGAATTTACCTTTTTCTTTGTGAAATCTTCTAGCCAAAAATGCTTCCAACTATTTAATTTCTTCCTCATATGTACTACTATCACTAGATGCATACTTCATCTTTCTTTTCTTCTTCTTTGGCTTTACTTCCTAAGAGTCCTTCAGTAAAAATTTTTCTTTGTAGGCTGATTCAATACTCTCTAGTCTATAGTTGTCAAAATTAGATAACTCAAAAGCAGTTAGTGTTCCTATTAGACCTTCATGAGTTAGATCATTTTCTGGCATACATCTTAACTCTTGAATTACAGACACTCTAATGGCATACATAGGCAACAATATTCTCAAGACATTACTTAGCATAGTATCATCATGTATTTTACCAGTTGCACCTTTGATTTCACTAACAACTTCTTTTATTCTAGCAATATATTGAGCAATGTTCTCACCTTCTTCCATTCTCACGTCATCAAACTTACCTTTGAGGCTCTTTGCCTTGGCTCTTTGAACATTTTTGTCTCCTCCATAGATGGTTTCTAGGGCATCCCACATCTTCTTTGCACTTTTAAGTTCTTTGATGTCATCAAACTCAGCATAGCTTAGGGCTAAGGCAATATCCAACATTGACTAATTATGCTCTTGCTTTTTCTTCAAGTCTTCAGTAGTTATGGCTCTTGCTGGATCAACATGTGCAACTAAAATGAAAGATTGTGCATAATATCCAAGTCCTCCAATGTGTAGCTTCATCAAACTTTGTCATGCAAAAAAGTTATCTCTATTCAACTTGGATACCTCTCTTTTTGACATCTTGATCTTTATGCTTTTAGTACCTTGAAACTAATCCTCTTAAGAAAATAGGCTTGGATACCAATTGTTGGAATACTTTTAAAAAAAACCAAGAGGGGGGTGGGGGGTGTGAATTAGCTTTTCAAGGTCTAGATGTCCAAAATAAAACTTTCCACAATTTAGTCAACCCTTAAAACTTTCTCAACCATGCATGCATTCATTGTGTGTTAACCAAAATTGATATGTTACTATAACATTAACATGTAGAAATGTAAAGCATAAAACACAATACATCCATCAGTACACTTGACATAATGATTTAACATGGAAACCCAATTTGGGAAACCACCAATAACATGCTACTCCTTTTTCACTATTCTAAAGTGATGCTCTATTGAAGGCCAACACTATTACATGTGACCCAGCTAAGGGATTTCAATCACCCTATTAAAAGTGAGCCTTGTTAGACAACTTTAGGCCATTCACTTGGAATGCCACCCTGTTAAAGGATTTTCCAATGACTGTTAAGTCAACCTTTCTCTAAAGGATTTACCCTAATCTGATACAATTGTTAGAAAGTAACAATAGAGCTTTGATCTTAGATAACTTACAACCTTACTTGTAGATTATAGATCACTATTCAGTCCTCAACTCTGCTTGGCTTCCAATCTTTGCAGTTATGATAGCTTATTCACCCTTTAAGCATTCATCCTCCTCTAGCCTTCTTGCTTAGTTTTCCATGTTAGACATCTTCACTTGGGTCAAAGCAAAACCTCTTCCTTCACATTATCATACTTTCACATCCAAAACTCTCTTATCTCTATCCAACTTTGCATCATGACCAAACATCCCTACATATAAGGAATTATAACTCCTTTTCCCACTCATTATCCATCTCAAAAATTAGGGATTTCAATAGATTAGGTAGGATACAATGTATCTACCCCATATTTTGTCTTCTCTAAAAACTTCTCCTAGAATCCATTTGAATTCGTCTTCAAAATGTTTTACATAAGATTTTGTGCCTCCAACTCACCAATCTTATCTTTCTCATAATTCAAAAATTCCAAGAAAATAAACTTGTCAGCTTTTAATTGGCAAATCTTTGATCTTTTTCATAATGCAGTAACTTCACATTATCAATTTACTAATGCTCAGCACATATTGTGTTAGTCAGCATCAACTAGATTTTACTAGTGTTCAACATCAACTAAAAATCACTCAGCTTCAACTACCTTGGTGGGCACCTACTATCATACTTAACATCCACTATTTTACTCAGCATCTAATAGAAATTACTCTCACTGAAATCCAACTAACTTTCTGCTTAGCCTACACTAACTTCGCTCAACACCCTCTATCAACTTGGTCAAGATTTAACAAATGAACTTTGTCCAACCTTGTTCTCTTGAACTTTCTAAGTGTAGCCAATCATATTTTAACCTCAAGTATATCATCAATACATTATGTCATCATTATCTTAAATGATTCTTGCACTTCAATACATAATCATAACTCAACCTTTCCTCTAGGTACTTTTGTTACATCTTGTTGGTCAAACCCTCCTCATCAATCAACTAAGTGATAGTACTTCAAATATATAAGCAATTATCTTACCAACATGTAGCAAGTTTGACATCAGTGACAAAACAATGATTGAAAACACTTATTTAACAATCTTTCATTCAAATGATCATTTTCAATCATATGTTAACAAATATAAAATCCATTGATATAACTAAGAGTTGGGGGGTGTAAATTAGTTATCCAACTATTATCACAATTATCATCCTTAAAAATACTTAGCTATATGAGTAATATAAATTGAAACCACAAAAATATACTCATACACAATAGCACCGGATATGTTAACTAGGGAAACCCTTGATCATGGGGCAAACCCTAGTGAGGATGGTACCAACAAGATAATGTATTAATATAAATATTCCTTGTTAGAGGATGGAACCTATTAGGAGTCTATGAATACATTTTGTATATATATGAGTCCCTATTAGGAGAAATTGAATCCCTATTAGGAGATTCCAACCTTGTTAGGAGTTGTGCCAAACCCTATTAGGAGTTGTGGAAGGTAGTTGGACCCACTACCCAAATAGCTTCAAGGGTAAGACCAATGAACCCACTGTCCAAATGATCTCTATATTATTCCTTGCAGAATAATAGAATGGTACTATATTGTTCCTTCAGCTTTCTCTATCTTGTCAACCATACTTTTTCTCCTTCTCATCTTGTAACTAGATCACAAATCTCATATCGAATAATCCCTTGGATCTCTTACACACACTTCGTAAGCATGCTACTTATTTTTGCACTTCGCACTTCTTGCAACAATGGATACACACATCAATTTTTACAAACAAGGAAAACATCTTTCCTTTATACCATATCTTCTTAATAATTCCTTGAGTCAACCTTGAAGCTCTCAAAATTAATTATAATAAGATAATTAATTAATTATAATTACAATAGCACTGTCTGTAAGGAAACTCAGGTGCGGAAATAACTTCCTACACTAATCTCATAAGGAAAGTATGATGCAAATCCTATTAAAATCTTCTACACTTGTAGATTCAATATCATGTAAGAAACAATATTGCAGCCAACCATGCATACAGAAAATAGACAAAGAGGGAAACACACAACACAAAGATTTGCTGGTGGGGAAAAACCTTTTGGTAAAACAACCCCACCCCTGCAGAACCTGCACAATGTATTATCTTCAACAAAAGGTTATAATACACTTGCAGTGCAAGCTCAATAGCGACAATAGAAGACTCCAATAGCAACACATAGTACCAAAAATAGGCTCTCATGCATCATTTCTCTTCATAACCCTAAAAATGCTTATAACATGCGCTTCACTTTAGGGCTACTCCCAAAGGTAAATTGTATTAGGGTTTTATCATTCTCTGAGAAAATAGGAACCCTAAAAAATTTTAGTTGCCACTATTGGGGTAGAGTTTACAATACTCAAATATCTTAGTTGCCACATGTCTTCACCTGTCATTGAATCTTCCTAACATAGCTCTTACGTGTCATAGGAATCTGTCATAACCATTTTAGCCATGATCTCCTTACACACAATTCAAGATGTCGACACATCAACATTATTTGCAAGAAATAAATGTTACAAAACAAATTATAAGAATAGGAATTATACAAGGTTGAGACACCTTATTCCTAACATTCTGCCACTTGTCGAACACCTTGTAAGAGCAACAGGAACTAACTATTATAGGCCGAAAGGCCCATAGACTTCGAACACCATCTGAACTTCTTAGTGGCCACTAGTTTTTTTAATGCATCTGCAACATTCTTCACAGTATCTACCTTTTCCAAATTTACCTTTCCATCTTCCACCATATCTCTCACAAAGTGAAATTGCACATCAATGTGCTTCGTTCTAGCATGGAAAGTTGGATTCTTCGCAAGGCAAATAGCACTCTGACTATCACACTAAATAGTAATCTATTCTACATCATCACCAACATCAAAACACAATCTCTTAAGCCAAATGGATTCCTTACAAGCATGAGTAGTAGCCATGTACTCAGCTTCTGTAGTGGACAAAGCAACCATAGGTTGTCGCTTGTTCATCCAACTGATGGCACCACCAAACATAGTGAACACATAACCACTGGTGGATCTCCTGCGGTCAATATCACCTACCCAATCTAAATCCACAAACCCATGAATACAAACTGAATGAAAAAATCTAGAAGAGTTACCATGATAACATATGGAGTAATCTGATGTACCCCTCAAATATCTAAATACTCACTTAACTACATCCCAATGTACCCGTCTAGGGTTAGCCATAAACTGACTCAGGACTCTCACTGCTTGGGCAATGTTTGGTCTAGTACAGACCATAGCATACATAAGATTGCCAACTGCACTAGCATAAGGTACTCTACTCATGTCCTCCACCTCACTAGGAGATTTTGGACAATCATCTACAGATAACTTTCTTCCCATAGGAATAGGAACACATAGTGGTCTACAATATGCCATGCTAAACCTATCCAACACAGACTTCACATACTTACTCTGACTCAACCAAAGTTTTCTATTAGACCTATCTCTACTAATTTTCATACCCAAGATGTACCTAGCTGCCCCAATATCTTTCATCTCAAACTGTGCTGATAATTGAGATTTAAAATGAGAAATCATACCCTTACCCTTCCCAAATAGCAACATATCATCAACATATAATGGAAAAATAAGAAGGCGATCATTTTCAACTCTAAAATAAACACAATGATCTGATTTCAATCTTACAAATCGAATTGACAACACAAAGGCATCAAACTTAAGGTACCACATCCTAGGAGATTGCTTCAAACCATATAGAGATTTCTTTAATCTACAAACTAAGGATTCTTTACCTTTAACAATGTAGTGCTCAGGCTATGACATATAAATCTCTTCCTCCAAATCACCATGAAGGAAAGTTTTCTTCACATCCATCTATTCTATTTCTAAATCATATGATGCAGCAAGAGATAATAGAAATCTAATGGATGTCAACTTTGCAATAGGAGAGAATATTTCATTATAATTTATTCCCTCTACCTGTGAATACCCCTTTGCAACCAATCTAGCTTTGTACCTTTCAACACTGCCATCTGCATAGAATTTCTTCTTGAACACCCATTTACAGCTAACAAAATTTCCCCCTTTAGGAAAAGGTACAAGGTCCCAAGTTTTTTTTTGTCTCTAATGAAGCCATCTCATCATTCATAGCCTCAATCTAGGAACCTGCATCTTTCATGCCCAAACCCTCTTTCACAGATCTAGGCTCATTAGTGTTAGTAATCAAAGCAAAAGGACAACTAAAATCTAAGATAGAATAACCAAACCTTTTTGGTTGCTTTCTTTCTCTTGTGGATCTCCTCAAGGGCTGAGGTTGAGGTTGTTCTTCCTCTTCTTCTGAACTGTTAGAG
This sequence comes from Cupressus sempervirens, assembly GCA_028749045.1. NCBI lineage: Eukaryota > Viridiplantae > Streptophyta > Pinopsida > Cupressales > Cupressaceae > Cupressus > Cupressus sempervirens. The sequence continues at coordinate 686,162,709 of CM053786.1, read as the reverse complement.
TTGCTAGAGCTCTCCTCATCATTAGACCCAACATGGTCTCTCTGTTCAGTCTTCTTAGGGTTAGGAGGCAACTGAACAACATCTTTTTCCTTTTCTTTTTCATCTGGTTGTAGCACAATAGGAGAAGATGTTAGCTCTCTAAAAATAACATTTCTGTTATACAACACCTTACTAGTCACAGGATCCCAAAGCTTGTATCCTTTCACACCAACACTATACTCGATGAAAATACATTTAACAACTTTGTTTTCCAACTTAGATCTTTTCTCCTTTGGAACATGTGCATAAGCTTCACAACCAAAAACATGAAGATGTCTAATTGAAGGCTTCTTAATAGACCACATCTCCATGGGTGTCTTACCAACAAGGGTTGATGTAGGAGATCTGTTAACCAGATAGCAAGCAGTGGCCACAACTTCAGCCCAGAACCTTTGTTCTAAACTAGCTCCACTAAGCATACTCCTAGCCTTCTCCATCAATGTCCTATTCATTCTCTCTGCAACTCCATTTTGCTCTGGGGTATAAGGAGTTGTCTTATGCCTCTTGATACCTTGTTCTTTACAAAACTGTTCAAACTCTACTGAGAAAAACTCACCACCATTGTCAGTTCTCACAACTTAATCTTCTTACTAGTCTGATTCTCTACAAGGGCTTTAAATTCCTTGAATCGACTAAAGACTTGTGTCTTAATTTTAAGGAAATAAATCCATGCCATTCTACTGTAATCATCTGTGAAAGATACAAAAAATATAGACTTGGAGATTGAAGGAACTTTTACAGGACCAAATACATCAGAATGAATAAGATCCAAAACATCCGAAGATTTCTGAGAACTAGAGTAAAATTGAACATGATTTTGTTTATCGTAGACATAGTGTTCACAGAAGTCGAACTCAAGATTGCAATCATTTAACCCCTCAACAAGATTTTTATTTTTCAGGGTTCTAAGACCTTTTTCACCAATGTGACCAAATCTCAAATGCCATAACATTGTCTTTTCTGCAAGAAGCTTACCTTCCAAAATGTTTACATTGCCATCAGAACCAATAACCATAGTATTCTTCATTGCTCATTCAGATGGTGACCTCTCCTAGTACCCCTTGCAAGCACTACCAATCCTCTCATCATCTTGCATCCTTCTTTCAAAAAAACAACTTGCACACCTACATCATTTAGCATACTTACAGATAATAGGTTTCGTGCCAAACCTGGAATGTGCATAACTCCATTGATTCCCTTTACTCTTCCATCAAGAAATTTGATAGTGACCCTTCCGCGTCCAACTATCTTTAGGTGAGAATCATCACCCAAGTACACATTTCCACCATCAAACTCTTCATATCTTGAGAATCAATTTTGATGAGAGGTCATGTGAAAAGATGCACCCAATTCAACCAACCACACATCATTAGATGCATGGGCTGCCAAAGCTATGATGAATGCATCGCCATCTTCTTGAGATTTTTCAGAACTAGAATCTGAGGCTTTCTTCTTCTTCTTAGGCTCTTTACAGTCTTTATGGAAGTGCCCAGTCTTATTACAATTCCAACATTTTGCCTTGGACTTATTGGAAGTCTTTGACTTCCCATGAGATTTGGATCTACCCTTATTGTCAGACTTATTGTCATTTTTCTTTCCTCTTTTCGTGGATCTCCCACGAATAGAAAGGGCTTCTTTTTTTGAAATAGAAGCCTTTCTCTACATCTCCTCTGATAGCAGCGAAGACACCACATCATCCATTTTGAAGGTGACTAATGTACTTTTGAGAGCCATCACAAGATGGTCCCATGAATTCAGTAAAGAACACAAAAGTGTGTAGCAACGATCCTCCTCCTCTAACTTGACACCAACTAATGTCAATTGTGTAGCTAGCAGATTAAATGCATTTAAATGATCCATTAAGGATCCACATTCCTCCATTCACAGAGAATACAACTTCTTCCTCAGGAACAACTTGTTCACCAAAGATTTGGCCTGATACACGGCCCCAAGCCTCTCCCACAAACTATATGCGGTTTTCTAATCTAGAACATTCAGAAGAACTGCATGGGTTTAAAAGATTCTTATGAGACCCTTAGCTTTATAGTCTTTGATATCCCAATCTGCTTGAGCTACAGTTGCTGGTCTTGTAGCACTTGTAGTCGCTTCCCATAGGTCATGATCTTCCAACATGTCTTCCATCTTGAGTTTCCACAACTCAAAATTAGTGCCATTAAATTTCTCCACCTCCATTCTTCCATATGATGAACTCGCCATCTCAATCTGCAAATAAGATTCAAGATGCTCTACACAAGACTCCCACTCGACTTGAGATTAGCTCAAAAAACCCTACCCAACAACTAGGATCAAAAATTGATCAAGCTCTGATACCACTTGTAAGGAAACTCAGGTGCGGAAACAACTTCCTACACTAATCTCATAAGGAAAGTATGATGCAAATCCTATTAAAATCTTCTACACTTGTAGATTCAATATCATGTAAACAACAATATTACAGCCAACTATGCATACATAAAATAGACAAAGAGAGAAACACATAACAAAAAGATTTTTTGGTGGGGAAAAACCTTTCGATAAAACAACCCCACCCCTCCAGAACCTGCACAATGTATTATCTTCAACAAAAGGTTACAATACACTTACAGTGCAAGGTCAACAGCAACAATAGAAGACTCCAATAGCAACACACAATACCAACAATACACTCTCACGCATCATTTCTCTTTATAACCCTAAAAATGCTTATAACATGCGCTTCACTTTAGGGCTACTCCCAAAGGTAAATCGTATTAGGGTTTTACCATTCTCTGAGAAAATAGGAACCCTAAAAAATTGGGATAGAGTGTACAGTATTCAAATATCTTAGTTGCTACATGTCTTCACCTGTCATTGAATGTTCTTAACATAGCTCTTACGTGTCATAGGAATCCGTCATAACCATTTTAGCCATGATCTCCTTGCACACAATTCAAGATGTCGACACATCAACATTATTTGCAAGAAATACATTTTAAAAAACAAATAATAAGAATAGGAATTATAAAAGGTTGAGACACCTTATTCCTAATACTGTCAACTCATAGTCTATATAAAACTTCACACATACATACCAGGGGTTACACACTTGCCAACATCATTAGCTAGCTGACCTCTGTTGCTGCCTAACTATGCATTTCCTTATTGCATCTAGATGTAATCTAAAAAACAAACATCAGGAACTTGTTTCCCAATACTATGTCTTTGAACTACTCTCTATAAATTAGGTACAAATTTCATATGTGTTTGACTTAGACTCTGCACACTTGACCATGTCATCAAGACATTGTGCCAAACATGTTTATAATTGTGCATTACCAAACAATCAAACCATTTTTTGTACCATCAAGATCTTTGTCTATTACTTAACCAATCTTTATAGAAACCATGTTATCTTAACATCAATGACAAACACATTCATGAATACAACATGTCAATACTCTCCAATGCTTAGAATACTCCCCCAATGTAGTATCATCAACATTCATGCTAACATCTTTTTCATGGATTTCTTAAATCCTCAAAGTAACTAGTCATCATTGACTCAAAGTTATCTCCTAGCTGCTCAATGAGCTCTACAATCTACTATGTTATTGGCCTATTTATCTTCCACACCACCTTACCAAAAGTCAGGAATGTGTTTTGCACATAGAAAAATATGCAAACAATTAAAGATCCAAAGTTACATGATGCACTTCTGGTTTTCCTTATGGCTTCCAAGTTTTATGATAACTATTGTAGTTACAACTTGGCAAGGTCATATGAATGATATTTATTCACAATTTTATAACCTAAATCCACCACCATATAGGAAACATTATTCAGTCAGCTTGAGTGGAAGAACTTGTGAGCTATCACTCTAAGTGCAAAGGAAACAAGGGGATTTGATATTGTGTCTATTAACATCCCTTTATTGTTCCACATGACACCTGTATTTTTTTTTAGTAACCTCTTTGCATTGCTACACATTCTCTTAGGCCTATCTAGGGTAGGGTACCCTAATACTCTACTTGATTGGTCCACTCTCAAACCAAATTTGATTGTCATGTATCTTACTTAAATCAATTTCTATCCATTATGTTTTAAATACTTGCAAAAAGTATAGGGCATGTGTTAACCCTTTTTGCTCCAAAATCTTGTTCTCCTCATTATCACATAGTTTACTATAGATATCCCTAATTTCCATTTCACCTACTTTACAAACTTTACATGTGTAGCAATAATGCACATCCTAAATCATTACGTAGACCTTTGGTGGTATCATAGATAGTGCACCAGGTGACTCTCCCTTGTGTACAATTTTAGGAATGGTGTGAAATGAGGGTTTCCTAACATTATTGCTTTTTAGTTAAACATTAAAAACATCTCTCCCCTCTTTCTTGACTATAGATGAAGAACTAGCTTCCATTTTTAACTTCCTAGGATTTCTGAAAACCAAGTAGTGTAACTCAACAGTAGTTAAATACCTCTCAATTTTGTAGAATGGTGTCGAATAATAGTTGAATTTGGTTCACAAATACTTGAAAACTCTTTGCTCCAATCATCTTCATTCTCTTTGTGATCTTAAAAATTTGGTAAATTAGAATGAGTAAAAAATTGACTATATAACCCATCATATTTGGCATTATTTTCTCACCATATGTACAACTATAAGCTTGGCCAATATAGGATTTTCAAATCACTTGACTAACATAGGATATCTAGTATTCTCAACTAACATAAAGAGCTTGGCTCATACTATCATAACTCCATCACTTAAAAACAACATAGAAAACAATAAAACTATATATTTTCTCAAGGTTAAAATCATTTCATTGCATCTTAATTCATGCATATATAATCTTTTTAGATCTTAGATTCTTGGAACTGATGCATAATATACTTTTCAAATATTAATTCCATAAATACCTCTTGATTTCCTAGTTGGGGTGATGTGATCACCCAATCCATTGGATGAACTGATCTCATCTACACTTGATGTACTACAATCTTCCTTCTTTCTCCATGTCTTGCTCATCTGCATCTTTACCTTTTAAACATCAACCTTTTCTTTGCCCTTGCTAGATTTATTTCTTAGTGTTGGTGATCTTGTTGAATAGTTTATGTTGACATGACCAGTCTTCAAACAACTAAAGCACATAATCTTATTCAACAATCTATTGCAGTTACCTATGAAATGTGTTCTAATGCAATTTTTAGGAATATGACCATACTCTTGGAAATAGTGACAACTGTACCTTGTGTTATAATCACAATCATATGAATTTCTATTGCGGTTTACCTTTTTTTCATTATTTAATATCCACTTGGATTTGGATCTACATTCATATGTCTTGTGTCCAAACTTCTAAAAGTTGTAACAATGTTGGTAGTCTTGGTCCTACATTCATCAACCTAATGTTTGTGCTTCTTGCATTTCTGATAGTGTCCCTTGAATTTCTACTTAGGGTTCAGATTTCCTTTTTTCTCTTGCAAAAATTTGTTGTGTGACCCAATTTTTTGTAGTAATGACAAGAAGGTTTGATGTTATTTCCTTCATTAATCCTTTGTTCACCACTTTTAGATCATTCTCCTTTTTTAGTTGTTGAATAGCCTAAACTAGTAGTGTTATTACTTGATCTTGGTGATTCCATTAGTTTCTCAAAGTACTTGATCACTTCACTAGGCTTGTTAAGATTTTCCTTCTTAAACTTCAATTCATTTTGCAGTAGGGTATTCTTGTTGGAATATTCAAATGAGAAGAGTATTTCTAAGTGGGGGGGTGAATCAGAAGTACCACACTTTTAACCTTTTCAAATCCTTTAAAACAAATAATTGAAAACAAACATCATGCATGTAACATCAAATAAACATGAAGTAAACACATGCATCAACACACATAACACTAGAATTTTGATAACTTAGAAACCCTCCAAGAATAATAAGGTAAAAGTGGGGTGGGTATGATACCCACAAAATCACTACAACAATAATGTTTGACCACTTCTAATGGTCTGCCCTGTGAAAGGCATGCCCTATTAAAGGCTTTACACTATGTCAATAGTGACTTGATTGAAGGATTTACAAACACTTTACATGAAGTGTCACCCTATTAAAGGATTTAATCACCTCTTCAAAGGATCTACAAAATAGTTGTTACGCTAACCTATCAACATAGGATTTTCCACTATCTAATACAATTGCTAGAGAGTATTAGAAATCTTTGATTTGATTGCTTAAAATCTTCAATTGCTGATTTTAGGCACTGGTTCTTTTCATTCTAAATTTGATCCTCTAAGATCTAATATCTTTTCATTATCCTTGTTCAGTTCTGATCAACTGGATATGTAATTGCTACTCTATTCCTCTAAGTCTTTCACACTTCCCACTGAATTTTTCTATAGTTTACCCATACACTACTCTCATCCATGCATAAATGGGTTTTTTTCCTCCTTTTAAAGTTTTTAAAGACTTAGGGTTAGGTATGCATCTACAGTCCATATTGAATCTTTAACTCCTTCTCATTCCTTGCACTTTTCTCATTGGTTGCATGCCTTCTCTATTTTTCTTATTAGCTGCATGTTGATTGCATAGGAAATATAAAAGATTTGTTCTTATCCTTATTATCCTTTGAAATCCTTCTATGTCAGCTCAAAAAATGGTTTACATCTAATTTTGTGAGGGCACAAACTCATGTGTTGATTCTGTGTTACTCGACACATATTGTATTATTGTTGTTTGGCATATGTTTGATCCTAATTTTCTTGGCACCTATTACATTCTATCTTGCTTAGCACATGCATATTTTTGGCTTACTTGACACATGAAGCATTTTGACTTGCTCAACATCAACTATGACTTGGCACCTATATATCACTCGGCACCTATATAATGCTCAGCACCTAAAGTCATTATGCACCTATTGGAATTTTGGCTCAACACATGCTATGGCTCGGCATGTATAGTGTACTTGTCTTCAATGTAGAAAGTGGTCAATTGTGTTGACACTCAAATGTCAAAACCATTCTGAGACCAACAATCTCCCCCTTTGACATGAGTGTCAAAAACACTTAACTAAACATTATTGATCTGACCTTATGAGTACCCTAAACATTCTACTCTACATATGTACAAAATTTCAAAATTTTTTTCAAAATTTTGTAAGGAACAAAATACCTTATAACTCTCCCTGAGCTAATTGTGCCTTGTCTATTTTTGTAACCAAAATTCTATGTTGAATATAATTGATACTCTTTGCCTTTTCCCTATTTCTATAATATGTACCTGTGCTTTGTATTCCTATATTCTGTATCAAAGCTATCTTCCATACTATTCCCAAAATTTTGTATCTCCCCCTTAGTTATATCTTCCTTATTATTTCTCCCCCTAAACATTATATCTATCTCCCTTACTATTATTTCTCCCCCTTTTTGACACTTATGTCAAAGGGTTCTAAGGAGTAATACAATATTTAGCCAAAAATGTACTATTTACCTACATTATCATCTTGAGAGCTACATCCTAATTCTCCAAAGAAATTTCAAGTGACTTATGCTGGATGGTAGTCTCTGTAGCAAGATGTACAAGTCCATCAAGTGTAGAAAGATTAGAATCTTTCTTTAAGATAGTTTTAGCATAGACTTGTTCTTTGTGGAGGACCTCCAAATGTGGGGTAATGGAGGATTGAATCTACATCAATTTGGCCTTTATATTAGCCTCTTCACTTTCTAGTGTAGCTAATTCTTTTTGAGTGTGAAGCGATTGGGAAAAATGCTTCTCACTTTGAGCTAGATCTTTTGGTAATTGCATGCTAGAAATCTTAAAATTTCTCTCTAAGCTCATTATCCTCTAGCTTATCTCTTGTGTGAAATTGGGAAAATCACATAGCTTTTTATACAATGAGAAAATGTTCTCAAGTATAGTTTTGACCTTTTCAATTTGCTTGGCCAATTACACTTGTGCAAGTGCTATACCACTTGATATTTTCTCATTCACCTTTCCTTGAAATTTCCTTTCAAACCATTCCATAAGTTTGACATTTTTATCCTGGTCTTCACTTATCACCTAGTCAACTATATTTGATAATTGTTCCATTATGGGCTTTGACTCATCTGGTGACTACAAGCTGAAGACATCCATAAAGATGTCCTTAATCTCATGTAGTGTTTTCTTATGTTTATACTCTTTTCTGAGTATTTCTTGTCTTCTCCTTCTATTTAATGCATCTTACATCTATGTAATCTACTCCATTGTGATAGTCTTTGAGTCATAAGAAGGAATTACTATCTCTTCATCTAGCTGAGGGTCTCCATAGTGAAGTATCTTGGAAACCTTTGTAGAGCTTGAGTCTAGTGTAGAGATTTTTAATGATATCATCTTAGTGCTCGGCTTCTAAATGTTTTTATTGCAACCTACTCCTTTTCTTTGGATTTATCCTCCTTATCCTCATCAAACTTCCTTTCTCCTACAATCAACTTTTGAATGGTGTCACCTGCTACTATTGCAATTGTTGGAGTTGGTGCTGGAAGCATTAGAATCTGAGTGCTAGTAGCTTTATAGATGAAAGGTGGTTCTTGTGGTTTCACCTTGTCTACTTTTGGTTCTACTACTACCTTTTGTAGCTCATCTACTCTCAACAATATAGTATTTGTGCATAATTGTGCCTATAGAGTGGATTGGTGAAGGATCTTGGAGAGATCCTCTATAGTTAGGGGATTGATGTTCTGAGCAGAAGTTTCAAGAAAATCCATGATAGTTATTGTGTCTGCAGGTGTGATGGTTACATGAGGAGGGCTAGGGGGTGCCATTTGTGTGTCTTGCACACTTTGTTCCTCTTGCTGCTACTAATTGGCTATTGCCATGTCTTCTCCCTTTTGTGTCTCTTCCTCCTCACCTTTTTCCTTATCTTCTTCCTCTTTCTTTTCTTCTTCTCCTTTCTTTTCTTCATCTCCTTTTTTTGTTACTTCCTCCTTCTCTTCTTCTTGCTTCTCTTCCACTTTCTTTTCCTCTATCTTCTCCGTAGCACTAGCCTCTACCTTATTTGCTTCTTCATCCTTGTCATCAGTTATCTTGTAGATTGTCTTCCACAATTGTGTGGACTTATTGACTACATCCTCAATTTTATTTTGTAGGATATTGAGGCTCTATATTTACGTGCAAATTTGCCACATTGTTTCTTATTAGCCTTTATTATTTGACCTCTTGTTAGGTCAGGCATCACTTGTGATAAGGTAGATTCTTTGATCTCCTTTTCCATTTTGAGACAATAATGCCATTTTTTTCCAACTATCTCATATAATTCCCTAGGCATGGTATTGTCTAGCTCTAGAGGTGTATTCTTAAATTCAGCCATCATGGCATATACAGATTCCTCTATTTTATTTTGCTATTCTCTATTTAGCTTATTGAAATCAATGCTTTTCAAATCATTCAATTTGCATTCTTAATATTTTCACAATTCTTATCTATGGAAGATTTGGGAGGATGGCTTACCGCTCTAAATTGGTTGATATCCTCTAATTCTATTTTCTCCTCACAATCAGTGTCTAGCTATACCACATACTTTCTTCTTTTATTTGACATTTCATCAGTCTATTTAGTGGCCTTTTTTTTGTATTTTGTTTCCTCTTTGGCCTTTTGTGAAGATTCCCTTGTGGTAGTCCTTGTTACTAGTGCCTTTGGTTTGGCTTGTGCAGGCTTGGTTACCTTATTGGGTTTGGGCTAAGGTGGAGGTTGATTTTTAGCCTTTCTCCTCTTTTTCTTGGCTTTTGTAGGTGCTTCCTTGGCTTCTTCTTCCTCTTTGGCACCCACTCCCCCTTCAATATATGCACCAAAATTCTTCTTTATTTTCTTCACTTGTTTGTCTTTCCTATTAATTATAGATGACCTCTTCAATTCTATTTCAACTTTATATTTCACAACATCATATGTTATAGAATGAGGAGCCTCTTTATCAATCTCTTCTATAAGAAATGTTGTGATTGTTGTTGAGGCTTCATCCACATCAAGTTCATAACTAATGGCCTTAGCCATCTCACCCTTGGAATTTTTGCCTAGATATAGGTATAGTCAATGTCAACCCAAAAGCATATGTCATTGATATGTTTTTTCACTAGGGAGATTGGTATTCTAACCCTTTGCTTCATGGATTTCTAAGAATCTTCAAAATAGCTTGTCATTTGGGCCTCAAAATTATCACCCATCTAATTAATGTACTCATTGATTTGAGTGATTGTAGTTTTTTTTGGATTCTAGTTCACCTTTCCAATTGATGGAAACTCTTCCAAGACATAAAAGAATATTCACACAAGAACTAAACCAAACTTGTATTGAGCACCTTTTGACCTCCTTATTACTCCTAGGTTCTCATTTATCTACTACAACATTAGTTTTTCCAAATCATATGTATGATCTTTCTTCACAAGTTTGTAAGCTACATCAAAAGCTATAAAAGGTACACTATTCATTCTGTTGGATTTGTAGAATTTGTGAGAAATCACTTTCATAGAAAAATCTAGAAGGGGATCTATTATAGTATCAATGGTCATACCCCTCTTGTTCCACTTTTCCCTTATATTTCTTTCAATAACTTATTTAGAATCACTTCTTAGGGTCTTAGGCTGATCTAGGGTTAGGAAACCTATAACCCTATGTACTATCTTCTTGGTAATCTTAACTGGTCTTGTTTCCAACCACAAACATCCATTGTGAATTTTTCTAAGAACAATCTGTATCCATTCTATTTTGAAACTTGTGGGATAAACTAGGGCATGGGTCAAACCCTTCTTCTCAACAATTTGGAAGTCATCCTTCAGAATTCTATTCTCAAATAGTTTTTCATAGGCTTGGAATATCTCAAGATCACCTACTACTCCTATTTTGTAGTTGTAACACTTTCTCACATCATGTACCATGACAACTTTTGGTGGAATAATGGACAACACACCAACAGGATCATTTTTATAGGCAACTTCAGGGATTGGCCTAAACTCGGGTTGTTTGACCTCATTGTTGACTAGTTGGACCTCATGACTTTCCTTTCCCTTGGGGTTCTTAGAACTAGAAGCTATTATACCAAACTAGGGTTTCAATATATTAAAAACTTCAACACTACATAGCTTGGCACTTGATAAATACCTTAGATCAACAAAATTTATGTTGAATCACAATTGAAATTGATGCAAATGGCTTCATGGTTGCTCTTTGATCACTTCGACACTCTTCTCTTATTTTCTCTATGTTTGAATGGCATAAAAATGATCAAAATTCAACCTCATACCTTTCAAAACCTAGCATTAAATTCTTAGTGCATATAGCTATAAACTCGGCACTTAAAGGTTTCAACATGACTTGACTTCCATTGGTTTTCCATTACTTAGCTTCAACTAGATTTCCACTTCACTCAGCTTCCATTGACATTTCTCAACTTGGCATCAACCATCAACTTGGTCACTACTAGCCACTTGGCATCCACTGGAGCTTTACTCAGCATCTAAGGACAACTTGGCAGTATTTGCAAAAACTTAAAATTTTGATTTGGCATCTTTGCTCATGATTATTTCTTCTTTGTAGTACTTGTTTGTCTTGGGACTGATGCATGATATAACTATGTTTATCAGTCCCATACACCTATTCATGTTTAATTGGATGAGGTGTGATCACTTGACCTCTTGGGTGAAGTGATCCCTTCATTTGATGTGCTGCACTCATCTTTCTTTTTCCAAGTCTTGTTCATTTGCCCTTTGATTCTTTCAACATCTACTTTCTCTTTTCCTTTGTTGACTTCTGACTTGGGTGTCTTGAATTTGTTGGGAAATACTCGCTGATATGATTAGTCTTCAAGCAACTAAAACATGGTAGTTTGGCTTAAACACCTATTTTAGTTCCCTCTAAAGTGTGTCCTTATGCAATTTTAAGGGATGTGTCCATATTCCTAATAGTAATGATAGCTATACCTAGTGTTATAGTCCCAATTGTAGTAATGGTCATTGTTATTTCCCTTTGCAGGTTGGTTGGGTGTCCACATAGAATTTGATCTACACTCAAAAGCTCTATGTCCATATTTCTTGCAATTGTAGTAGTGCCCCTCTAATCTTGGTGTTCTCATGGTCTTGGTTCTGCATTCATGTGCTTGATGTCCTTGTTTTTTACATTTGTGACAAAATCTTGCATGTTTAATCTTGTCATGTTGATCGCCATTCTTTCTCCTGCATACATTAGAGGTATGTCCCTTTTTACCATAGAAATGATAAGTAGGTTTAGTATTATTATCTTTGTTACTCCTTTCTTTTGTAGTCTTGGATGATTCTCCTTGTTCAATGCTGGTGTAACCAAGTCCTGAAGTATCATTATTGGCCTTTGGTGATTTTAGTAGTTTCTCAAAGTACTTGATAGCTTCATTGGGTTTGTTGAAGCTTTCTATTATCTCCTTCTCTCTCCTCAATTAATTTTTCAATTGTTCATTTTGCATTCTCAAGGTGGAGATCTCAATGTCCTTCATGTTTAGCTCATGATGAGCATTCATCATCTGGCTTAAGGTGTCAAGTTGCATGTTTGAGATTCTTTCAAACTCAATTGTCTTCTCCTCTAGTCTATTGGTAAGATTTCTCTTATCATCTTCTATCATAGCCTTGTCTTCAATAACTCTCTTCTTTTGTTTAGTTACTTCACAAAGCATTATGGCTTGTGATTCTTGTTCAACCTTGAGTGTTCTAATTTCTTCTGCTTGAGCTCTGTTCTTCTCCATTAGTTCTACTATTACTGCATCAAATTCCTTGAAATCTCTATTAGAAAATACTTGTGTGGTATCGATCTCCTTGTAGTGTATGTCATTTTCAGCTATGACTTTTTTAATTCCTCTCTAGCTTCCTCCAATTTGTGTAGAGTGAGATGCACATCAATCACCTGATTGTCTATGATCTTCCCAAGTTTGAAGACTTCCATTTTTAGATCTTTTCTCTAAGCTAATAGGCTTCTCCTTGTGAGAACCTTCTGATACCAATTGTTGGAATATTCAAATGGGAAGAGTACTTCTGAGAGGGGGGGGTGAATAAGAAGTACCACACTTTTAACCTTTCCAAATCCTTTAAAATAAATAACTGAAAATAAACATGAAGTAAACACATGCATCAACATAAATAACACCAAAATTTTGATAACTTAGAAACCCTCTAGGAATAAGAAGTTAAAACTGGGGTGGGGATGATACCCACAAAATCACTGCAGCAATAATGTTTGACCACTTTTGATGGTCTACCCTGTGAAAGGCCTACCCTATTAAAGGCTTTACACTATGTCAATAGTGACCTAGTTAAAGGATTTATAAACACTTTACATAAAGTTTCATCATATTAAAGGATTTAATCACCTTTTCAAAGGATCTACAAAATAGCTATTAAGCTAACCTATCAACATAGGATTTTCCACTATCTAATACAATTGCTAGAGAGTATTAGAAATATTTGACCTAATTGCTTACAATCTTCAATTGCTAATTTTAGGCACTGGTTCTGCTTATTCTAAATTTAATCATCTGAGATCTGATATCTGTTTGTAGCCCTTATTCAGTTCAGATCAACTGGATATGTAATTGCTACTCTATTCTTCTAAGTCTTTCACACTTCCCACTGAATTTTGCTATATTTTACCCATACATTTCTCTCATCCATACATACAATGGGTTTTCATCCTCCTTTTAAATTTTTCAAAGACTTAGGGTTAGGTATGGATCTATGATCCATATTGAATCTTTAATTCCTGCTCATTCCTTGCACTTTTCTCATTGGTTGCATGCCTTCTCCATTTTTCTTATTGGTTGCATGTTGATTGCATAGGAAATATAAAAGATTCATTCTTATCCTTATTATCCTTCAAAATCCTTCTATGTTAGCTCAAAAAATGGTTTACATTAGAGTTTGTGAGGGCACAAACTCATATGTTGATTTTGTGTGACTTGGCACATACTGGAACACTGGTGCTCAACATATGTTTGATCCTAGTTTTCTTGGCACCTATTACATTCTATCTTTCTTGGCACATGCATAGTTCTAGCTTACTCAGAACATGAAGCATTCTGACTTTCTTGGCATCAATTGTGACTCGGCACCTATATCTCACTCGACACTTATATAATTCTTGGCACCTGAAGTCACTTGACACCTATTGGAATTTTGGCTCGACACATGCTATGGCCTGGTATGTATAGTGTACTCAACTTCAATTTAGAAAGTGGGTAAGTGTGTTGACACTCAAATGTGAAAACCATTCTGAGACCAACAATTCTATGTTTCCAAAGTTGTAATCTCAATGGCTTTCCTATTCAGTTCTTAATTTAAAATCATCAATTGATTCATTGTATCCAAAGGCATGTTTGCAAGATTTTGTGCATCTGATGTCTTCTCTTCAAGTCTATTAGCTAGAAGTCTTTTTTCTTCTTCAACCATGGCTTTATCTTCTTCATCTTTATTTTTCAGTTTAGTTCTCTCACATAACAATATTTATTGTGTTTCTTGTTCCCTTTGTAGATTCCTAACTTCTTCATTTAGGGCACCATTCTTTTCCATTAGATCTATAATTGTTGCGTCAAACTCTCTTGAGTTTCAATTCTCAAATAGTTTAGTAGTATCTACTTCTTGATATTGAGTATCATCTTGTTGAATAGCTATCTCTTTCCTTCTCTTCAATGAATGTTGTAGTTCATCTCTTTCCTCCTTGAGTTGTTGTAGGGAAAGTTGTATTTCAATATACTTGTTCTTGATAGTCTTTCCCAATTTGTAGACTTCCATCTTCAAGATCTTACCACCAAAGTTGTCAAACTTTCTTTCAAGAAAATAAAGCTCTGATACCCATTGTTGAAAATAAAAATGGGAAATTAAGTTCTAAGAGAGGGGGGAGGGTGAATTAGTACTGAAAAAAAATTCCTCCAAAACATATCACCATCTTCCATCTCATAATTTAATATTTAAACTTAAATAGCTTAACTATGCATCACATCCATAACATAAAATAAATAACACATAACACAATAAATTAGTTACCTAGAAGCCCTTCAATGAGATGGTAAAACAAGGGTGGGGATGACACCCACAAATATTCTCTAGTACAATTGTAAAGTGTGACCAATTATGGTTACAAATTCGTTGATTATAAACTATGATCTACCAAATGAGGGGTTTGCCTTGTCAAAGGCTTACAAAGGTTGTTAAGTCTCACCTTTCTAGATGATTTTAACTTAAAGTTAAATAAGAACTTGGTTAAGAGATTTACAACATCATGTTAGGACTACTCTATTAGGAGATTTACTCTACATCGCCTATTAGAATGATTCAACACCATGATCCTTCGGTTAGCACTATGTTTCTTAATGCCAGATCTTCTCTTTGCTATTGTATCTTGATCCTTTTGATTAGATCTATTTTTTCTTAACCCTTCACTTCTTGTCTCTATTCCTCCTAGACTAATTTTTCTTTGCATAACTCTATCATAGCCTCTATAACCACCATGATTGCTCTCTCTGCACCTAGTATTCATCTCCTCATCCATACACAAACTCTAGGGTATTCCTTGCTTAAATAAATATAGGTGGAAGTGGGCTAGGTCAAAATCAATAGCTATAGTTGATCCATGTTGTAGCCTTAAACTTACCTTAATCTAATTGGTTTCATGCACTACATAAGGATTGACAATATGAATCAATCCTTGTCTTCTACAATAAAAAAAATGTTTATGTTAGCCAAAAATGGTTTACATAGTATTTTGTGCCATTAGAAATAACTATTTCTTTGATTGTTTACTTGACATCCAAATATTTTGATGCTCGACCTTCACTGTACTCTTAATGTTGTAATTCATCTTTTAATAACTCAACACTCACTATTTACTCAACACCTAAATCACTTGACACATACTAACTTGCTTGGCTCCTTCTTTTGGCTCAGCACATGAATGATTCAATATACATTGACTACCTAGCACCTACTAATGCTCGACACTAACTGTCATATTTCTTGACATGTATTATCTAGAGCCTTATGCTCAAAATACACTATGCATTATTTTTTGCTACATAATAACTTAAGTGTTTTGTCACTGCCTTGTCAAAACCAAAATGACATAAATATAACTTTATTGCTTTTTGTATACTCATCAAATTTTACATTTTCTCTTTCTAAAACTTTTTTAGTGTTAGAATTAAAAAAAGTCATAAGCTTTTCTCTTAGTGGAATAACCTAAGATTATGCCTTCATCACTTTTAGTGTCAAGTTTTCCATTTCTATTATCTTTAAGTATGTAATATTTTCTCCCAAAAACTTTGAAATACTTTACATTAGGTGCATACCCATACCATAGTTCAAAAGGTGTAACAATTGTACCTTTCTTGACTTGCACTCTATTTAGGTTATAAATAGTTGTACTTATAGCTTCTCTCTAGTATTTATGTGACACTTTTTTCTCCATCATCAATGTTCTAGGATAATTCATGATTGATCTACTTCTTTCAACTATCCCATTTTGAAGAGGGGTCTTAGGTGTTGACATATGTCTTTTGATTTCTTTGTCATTGTAGAATATGTTAAATTGATTAGAAATGAATTCACCACCTCTTTCAGGTCTCAAACACTTCAAACTCATTCCTTTCTCTTATCAACTCTGGGGAAATACCACTTAAATAACTGGAAAGAATCAATTTTTTGTTTAAGAAACATAACAGTCATCATTCTAGAGTAGTCATCAACAAATAAAATAAAATATTTATCTCCATAATAGCTTTGAACACCAATAGATCCACTTAATTTAGTGTGAACCAATTCTAGAATATCATTAGATGAATATATTGTAATCATGAAACTAGACTTTGTCATTTTTCTTGATTGACATTGTTTACACATAACATTATATGTTTTCTTCAGTTTTGGCAAACCTCTTACCCTTTTCATTTTACTAATGCTAACCAAATTGTCAAAATTTACATGACATAACTTCTTGTGCCATAACCAAATATATTCATATTGTGCAAAAAAACATGTCTCATCATATAAATCAAGATAGAAAAAATTTCCTCTTGTTTGATACAACTTCCAATTAGTTTACCATCAATATCAAATATGTTGGCCTTACTATGATGGAATTCAACTCTGTAACATGATTTGTTTAATTGTGAAACACTTAGCAAATTATTTTTAAGTCCTTCAACCCAATAAACATTGTCATAGTTGATCTTATTAGTCAGTTGTATTGATCCTTTACCTTTCACAAAACATGTAACCACAACTACCCTTCTATGGTCCATTATTATCAAATTTACTTCTATCACTAGTCATGTGATTTTAACAACCAATATCAATTATCCATTTATCACTTTTATTCACATAAGAGATTAATGTAGTTTTTACATAGACAACTTCTTCATCATTACTTTCAGCATTAGTATCAATTTCTTCTTCAACAATATAACAAGATTTCTTACTTTTGTCTTTGTAGTCCTTGTTCTTCTTGTTATCTCGGTCATCTCTTCTTCCTTTGTACTTTCCTTTTCCTTTTTCTCATCCTTCCTTTCTTTTTCAAGACAAATTGCAGCAATATGACCATATTTTTTTTAGATAAAGGTAAATTAGGTTTTGAAGGGGTCCCAAAACCCTTAACAAGAAATCAAAAGATAATCCATTAAGCCCCACCAAGTTTTACAAGGACCTAGAACCTGCAATTTTAAAAGGTTCAAATTCAAGTTTTATAGGGACCTATAACCATGAGATAAAACCAAAAAACAAGACCAATTTTTACAAGGACTTGGAACCTAGTTTTAAAACAACAAAACTAGATAAGAAACCAAGACAAACAACTAGAAACTAGGACAACTACCAAAACAGAGACCAGAAACCAGAAACACAAATAACTGTTACTGCAATTTTTTGATTATTTGGACCACCTCTTTTCTAGCCTTCATGGTACATTAGATGGTATTAATAGCAAATCCCACAGTGACCTTAGCTACTTTTTTCTTGAAGTTTTGTTTAGTTCTTTTACTTGGACCGCCTGGGGATATGATTTCTTCATTAGTTCTCTTCCCTAAGTTGGTAGAAACTACAAAAATACTGAAAGTAACCTACTCCATCTTATTACTACTTTCTTTGATCAATAACTGAAGCTTGTTTTCATATTCCTTTAGTTTTTCCAATATATTACCAACCTGAATTTCTATTTGGGTGGTCTTTGCATGATTAGTTTCTTGGTTTTGTTCCATTTTTGTTACTTTCTTTTCAAGTTCATTAATTCATTATACACCTAGGAGTCTGCTTGAAGGGAAGAGTCTGCCTTGAGATTTATAATATACAAGAAAGAAAGCCTAGTATCTCTACCAGTAGATTTCTCCTTCTCCTTCCCCATTTCATTCTTACTTGTAGACTCATTCTTTTCTTTCATTGTGTCTTCCTTTACATTCTTAGCATCCTTATTATTGAGGTCCTCCTTTTCCTTTACCATTACTTCTTTTTCATCCCTCACTCCCAGAGAGTGCTCACTCTAATTAGTATCTTCTTCACCAACATTAACCAACCCAGTCTTTTTATCATTACTTTCATCCATCTTCTCCATACTAGTTTCGTGCTTACTACCAGGGTAATCTTCCAAATTAGAACTAAAATCTCCCACATTCATTTTCTCCTCCTCTTCCACATTTTTTTCTTCATTATTATCTGAGTTATCAGACTCAATAATCTCTTCCACATTTTTCTGAGGGGTTTCATGCTTAGCTTCCATCTTTTCCCACTAACCCCTTCCTCACCTTTACTCTTCCTAGAGTAGGTTTCACTCACAGAGCCCTTCTTATTCTCAGAGGGAGGGGAAGATACAATAGCCTTGTTTTTACAATAATTCTCAATCAGTAAAATTAACCCTTCATGAAGAATCAAGTGGGAATTTTTTTTTCCATGAGCTTGGAGACTATGGAATAAAGAAAATCTCAAATAAAAAGGAAATGAGATTCTATCTTTGTGCCTAAAGTGATTCAAGAAGACAAAATGAAATTTATGAACACATTTAGCTTTACCATCTAAAATAAAGTACTCACAGATGTAAGAAAGCACATCTTACCAGATAACCCTTATTTGGCCTAGTTCATAAAAGTCTCTATTCTTCTCTAGGTTCTTTTCCTTCTTATCCATTTTTGGAAACTTCTTAAACATTGCATTTGAAATACTCATTTCCTTGCTAAATTTTATGCCTTCCTTTGGCAATCCCATCACCTTAGCTAGGAAATCCTCCATCAAATGCACCATCACTCAATGCAAAGAAACCCTATCTTCAACCTAATTTTTGAAGAAAGCTATTGTGACATGAGGTTTACATCCATGAATTTGCTCTAGATAAGTGGTGACATTCCCCTTCTATAGAATTTTCCAAATAGATGTTTTGGCTTTCCATGCCTTGCAATTTTTAGGCTCCTATTTTCTTGGTTCTCCATCCATTTTCAAATACTTTGTTTTTCTAAGAAAATCCAAAGTCGAGTGGAGAGGTAAAACTAAAGAAAAAACCAAAACCAAGGTATTCATTAACATAGCTAAGCTAGTCATAAAAAAAAATATGTGCCAAGCCAAGATTGAATTCACATTAATGTACTTTCTCAGGAAAATAACACTGACTTTCATATCTGCACTTCCATATATCATTATATTTCTAATCTTAATAAATCTTTCCCTCTATTGCATGAATTCTATCATAATTAATGAGAGATTTCAAATCCATATTCCTTCTTAAATCATCATGCCATGTTATCTTATTCTCATGTTGGACAGCTTTGTTGGTGATCCAATCAGCCACTGCATTACCTTTGCGGAAAGAATGGGAAATGAATACTTTCTCAATTTTATTCATTAATGATTTAATTTCCATTAGACTATCTTTGATTGACCATGTGACCAAACTTTTACCATTTAGCATATTAACAATGTTTAAGGAATCTCCTTCCATCTAGAAATTCTAGAAACTAGTTTCCATAGGAATCCTCATTGTATATAGAGTTGTAGTGGCCTCAGCTTTATGGCTATTAGATATACCAATAGGTATAGCAATAGCATCTATTATATTACCTGTATGATCTCTTAGAACTCCACTACAACCTACTTTTCCTAGATTACCCTTGGTAGCACCATCAAAGTTCCCTTAAGCCATCCCATTGGAGGAGCCTTCCATCTAGTCTTTAGTCTAAGGTCCTCTTTCTTCATATTTGAAACTATGGAGGGCATTGGATTCTCAATTTGAAATTCTTTATTACATTTCCTCTAAGACTTAAAATCTTCCTTTATTTTTTGGTCCAAGCACCCAATCTAGCATTTCTTTATTTTGAAAGATTTGTTTATTTCTTTCTTTCCAAATACCCCACCAGAGATAGGGGAGGATAATTTTCCATAGTAAAGCAACATAAATATCCTTTACTTAGGATATTCTTAGTTCCCTAAACAACCCCTCAAATAGTAGAAGGGGAAAGAACATCGGGAGAAGACAAAAATTCAGGTAAAGAATGAACATAAAAGAGATATTTAAGTTTCCATATTGTACTCCATTCCTTATCATCATGATATACTCTTCATCCTTGTTTAGCCAAAAGAGCTCTATTTATACTTTGAATTGACCTGATTCCTAGACCACCTTCTCAAATAGGTTGATGAATTTGATCCCAGTCTATCAGAGCCATTCTTTTTCTTTCCTTACTTCTAGACTCGAGAAAATTTCTTTGGATTTTATCAATAGTAGCTACAAATTTTACTGGTATATGACCATATTTGTTAGATGAAAAATAGATTATAGAAAGTTTAGCTTTGTCCTTTTCCTCTTCCAATTCTTCTAGCCATTAGTGCCTCAAGTTCATTAAGTCCATTATTCGAACTATCACTATTGCTTTTTACATTTTTTCCTTTTCCTCTCTTGATAAGAACTAGTTGTTATTTAAAAGTAGATTCAATAATAGTAGGAGTGTAATAATCAAAATTAGACATCTCAAAAGTAGTATGCCTACCAATTACACCTTCTATATTTAGGGTATTATCTGGTGCACATCTCAGTTCTTGTATTCCAAAAACCCTAATAGCATAAATAAGAAGTAGAGTTCTCAATACCTTGCTTATTATAGTTTCATCCTTAATCTTTTTGTTTGCATCTCTAATAGAATTGACAACCTCTTTGATTCTTGCATAGTACCAAACTATATTCTTACCTTCTATCATTCTCATTTCATCAAATTTTCCTCTCAAGCTTTCTCATTTGGATCTCATGATATTATCATCTCCTACATATATGGTCATTAGTTTATCCCACATTTCATTTTCATTTTTACAATTTTTTTATGTCATCAAACTCAACATAGCTTAAAGTTGAACCAATCTCCAACATTGTATGCTTATTTTCTTTCTTTTATTTTAGTTGTTAAGTAGTCAGAGGGTCTATTGTTATATTCATATGTACATTTTCCAAAAACTCTAGTTTTCAACATCACCAATACTAGCTATATGCAGCCTCAACAATCCTTTCCATGTAGGAAATTTTTTTTTGTTCAACCTTGGTACCCACATTTTGTACATCATGATCTTTAGCTTTGATTACCTTCAAACTTTTCTCTACAAGAACCAATTCTCAGATACTAATTTTTAGAATAAGTAGAATACTTGTGAGGTGGGGAGTGTGTGAATCACTTATCCAAGTTCTAGATATACCAATTAAACAAACAATCTCTTAAACAAATTTAGATGTTTTCATTCCATAGCTTGGTCTCTATAGTCAACTTTTAGTAACATCAATTAGTTGTCTATTGTCCTAAATATAATAGACTTGTAGAATGTAAACATTAATCAATACAACATCATAAAAAAAAATCCACACAATTTTGACACTAGGATTTAACTTGGAAAACTAATTTGGAAAAAAACTACCAGTAACATGTTGCCAAATTTTCACTCTTTTAAAGTGAGTTCTATTAGGAGCCAACCTTATTAAAGGTTACAAAACACACTATTAAATGTGACCTTGTTAAAGGATTTAATCACCTTGTTAGGAGTGGCCTTGTTAGATGACTTTAGAACATTCTCATAGAATCTCACATTGTTAAAGGATTTCAAATATTGTTTACAATGGTTATAAAGTAACAATAGGCTTTGATCTATCATGTAAAACTCACTTTGTATATACAGATCTCAGTTTAGCTCATAAGTTGATGTACTTTCTAGCCTTCATTGTCATCTCAGTCTCTGATTCACTTGGTAACCCTTCAAGTAATCACTCTTCACATCTTCTCAAATCTTCTTAGCCTTCTACTTAGATTCCCCATCCAAAAACATTAGAAATTGTTCAACTTTATACAACACTCTAGAACTCTCTAAAATTTCACCCTTGTACCTCCTTGAATAGGTATTTTTGATCTTTTATTGCTTAAACATCATCATAGATTGTAGGGTTTACGATTAGGTCTGCCATATGTAATAAATCTTATCACCATCTTCTTTATCCTCTTCTTTTCTAGAAACTTCTCTTGGAATCCATTCCTTAGGTCATTTACCCTCTTTAGGAATTACATGATCTAATTCATGGGTCCTTGTCTTCAACACACTTTCTATATTCCAAGAAATTAACTTAGTCAACTAGAAATTATGATTTCTCATAAAGTGTTAAAATGTGTTTCCTCATCCAACACTATCTTTTGACACTCGATCATCACTAGGTTACTTGGTTGCTACTAAATTTCTTTCTTAGTACATAAAATATCACTTGGTTGATACTAATTCTTCTTGGCTTGTTCTAACACTTAGTTGATACTAGAATCGCTTGTCATATACTTCAAGTTCCTTAATCTTTTGCTCAGTCAAGTCTATGCATATGATCTATCTTTGTTCATGAATTCAAGGCTTTAGCATTACTATCTTCGCCACTTGCAACATGATTTAAAAAATAACTTAATCTTGTCAAAGTCCAACTAATCAAGTGTTCATTTATAGTGTCCTCTCCATAACTCAACCTTTTTTCTTGATGCTTTTGTTATGAACAACTTCTCAAATCCTCTTCATCAATCAAATAGATAGGACACTCATATTAGATAGAAAATTGTCTCACCAATAGGTTTGACATCAATAAAAATATATAAATTATTCCAATTATATTTTCCAACATATCCCAACACTCTTGTGCTAGTTTTGAATCAATGAGAATTAGTTTATTTTAATTAGTCATGCATATTAGTTTGATTGTTTTCAGTTGAGTAATCTTTCAATTAGAGTCAACAATCAAAGAATAATCATATGTTTTGACATATATACCTAGTTGTTAGGGATTTAGTTATTTCCAAAAAAGAATGATGTCCATGCATATAAAACAATTATCTTTGAGCATGTGAAAGTCTACAATTGTTGTAGTCTCATTAAAAAGAGATGCAATTTTTATTGTTTTTATAAGTTTCAATATAGAAAGGGTGTATGTAACATGTAATATGTAATAGATCAACATGAAATATCAATAAAAAAAATTGTGTTTGTGTAAAATTCTTGTAGTACTTTATTTTTCCCCATTTTATTGTGCTTTACAGTCTACAATGTGTATTAGAGCATAAAGGCTTGGACCTATCAAAGACAAGATCATGGAGCAGTGGATTATTAGAGCTAAGAAAGAGAATGAAAAATCAATTTTTGAAAAAGGTTGTTTGGAAGATGAATTAGAAAAATTGGGGAAGTGTAATTTAGAGTTGGTAGAGAATTTCAAAAAAATTGGAAAGGAAAGATATTATTGTCTATATCAAATTAAGAATTTTGAAAAAGAACTAGAAAATGTCAAAATGGAAAATGTTAAATTAAAGAATGACTTGAATTTGTTCGATGAAGCTTAGAAGAAAAGTGAAGGTTTAGGGAAAAAAAATTGCGAGTTTTGGAAAAAGAAATTTTGAAATAAAAGAAATAAGTTAGTGAAGATGGATGTGATATGGATGATTTGTGTTCGTTTAATACTGATGTTGTGCTTAAACTTTTTTCAGGGAAAGTGTACAGAGATGAAGGTAAGAATATTTCTACATGTATGGATGGAGTTTTTCATGATGAAAATTAATTTTTTTTTAAAGATAATATTGGTTTAAAGGTTATGCAAAAAGTGGGATTCAAAGGAAGCATATTAGGAAAGCATGGGCAAGGCATGAAGGATCCCATCTACCCCATTTTGGAAGGCAAAATTTGAACGCCTAGGATTCGATCAAAGGGAGAGATCTGATGTTGGTAGTGTTGCAAGTTAAAACAAATAAATTCAGAGTAAAAAATGCATTTCATATTCTCTTTGTCATAGGGAGGGGTATCTAGTGGATAAATTTTGGGATCTTCACCCTTGTAAGATTTTTGGGATGAAAAGTCCTAGTGGAAAGAGTTCTTGGAATATATATTGTGATAGAGAATGTACAAAAAGTTGTATATAGGTTGATTGTGGATGGATTAATGGATCATGTTGGAAAAAGGTCACAAAGATATTGAATAGGTTGTACAAACTTCAATGCCAGCATGTCAAAAATGATAGTGGTGGATCAAGATTATGATGTTTAAGAAAACTAGTTGATGACTACTTTTCTTTATCACCACATGGAAGTATCACGAGTCTTCTTTGTGTAAGAGAAATGAGGGGAAGATTGAGCTTTGTGATCTCTCATTAAAGGAATATATCAGTAATGAGATAGTTGACTTCAACTAGAAGTACAATGTGATTCTATCAAACTCTAGTGATGAAGAGCTATTTTAGGAGGTGCAAGGATTAGGCTAAGTCATGCTAGATAAAATAGTGAATCTAAACATCAAGGGAGAGTGTTGATGTAACTAAT
Organism: Cupressus sempervirens; assembly: GCA_028749045.1. NCBI lineage: Eukaryota > Viridiplantae > Streptophyta > Pinopsida > Cupressales > Cupressaceae > Cupressus > Cupressus sempervirens. The sequence goes on along the minus strand of CM053786.1, from coordinate 686,137,868 downwards.
GCTCCAACTCATACTTCTACATCTATTCTTCCAATTTCTAAATTAATAGGAATTTATTTGCTTTGATTAGTCATGCATATTTATTTTATTATTTTCAGCTGAATAATCTTTCAATTAGTGTCAAAATTTAAGGAGTAAGTGCATGCTTTGACATGTATAAATCATTATTATGTATTTAGGGATTTCTAATAAAGTATATTGTGCATGCATAGACAACAATTATCTTCAAGCATGTGGATGTCTATGATTATTATAGACTCATTAAAAGGAGATGCAATTTGTATTGTTCGGATAAGTTACAAAATAAAAAGCATGTATGTATCATGTAATATCTAATAGATCAACATGGAAGATCAATCAAAAAAATTGTGTTTCAGTAAAATTCTTGCAATACATTGTTTTTGCCTTGTTTTCTTGAGTTTTATATTCTACAATAAAAATGTGGCCAATTAAGCTTAATAAAAGAAATAATTTATAAAGGCTAGGTGTAAGAGGCATATTTCTCAAAAAATACCCACATCCATTCAATGATACATGTAAAAAATAGAAGATGGCCACTAAACCATATACTCAAATATTTTGTTCATCTAGAAGATGAAGGAAAATTAATTTTTAAAGTTCTAACTATATTTTTCTAACTTCTAAAATTAAGGTTGAGTCAATGTATTGCAACATTTGTGTCTTGATTTAACTTAAGGAACTTATCTTCTTATCTATCACTTTATGTGCACCTAGATGGGAATTCAAAATGCAATTTAATGTATTCATTCATATTAGGTGATTAGGAAAGGGAGGGTAAGTCTACACATCCCCTAGATGAGAGGGAAGTTGTTTTGAAAACCTAACTCTATAATTAAGTGTTTCATTAAAGGCACAATACATGTAGAATGCAAAAATTACTGGCATATTCAGAGAAAATGACAACAAAAAATATGATGACCAAGGCTAAAAGATGATATGCAGATCATGAGAATAAGTTAGAAGCAAGATTAGTTTAGTTATATGTAGAGTGAGTATTGAAAGATGTAGAAATGGAAAAGAACACATTCAAAGGTAGAAAAAACTAAAGTTGAAATTGAATTGATCATCCAAAACACATCTAAATGTCTACATCATCAAATTAAATAGTCAAGTCACCTTGGAAATAAGTCATTGCTATCAGATGAAGGTCAAATCAACGGATAGTTTTTTAAGATGGAATTATTAAGTGTTCAATGATGTATCTCATCAACTATCAACTCTTAAAAGATATATTCTTGTCTTTATGTTTCTTTCCAAAGTTACACATGGAATAGTCATGGTGAGATAGCAACAAGATGACACCTATCTATGGGACCCAATGAAAGTAGGCCATTCTTTGAGTCATGCATAGTAATTAAAGATCACAATGAGGATCATTGATCTCAAGAAATATCTATGGTTCTCATTTTTTTGCCATGTAAAGTTGTTCAATTGTTAATTATAGCGATAGAGAAACATGTCTCAAGGGTCCAATCACATTCTACAATCATTGGAATCTCTAGGCAATGAAATAGTGCTACCTATTTGCCATGATGTACATAGGTGGAAGGTGGACCCGCACTACAAACCAAACAAGAGATCTTATTCGCAACCATCAAATCCTAAAATGATCAATTCTTTTCATTATGTTTCCTCCAAAAGATGCAAGAAAAATAACCATAGTAACATAACAATAATTCAACATGCATACAAGGGCGGACCCACAAAGAAAGTCATAAAGGGAAATTGATAGGTTTTAATCCTGATCATTGGTTTAAGATCGATGATCAAAATTCAAAATCAATATGGCTGTTGAGATACAAATTATATGGATTTAGTGCCAATAGAAAAATATGAAGGAAACAAAGAGGTTAACAAGGTTTTATGAAGCTGCATGAAGATAAAAAGTCACCAGGTGTTGTTAGAGGTGTCATGGGATTAGGAGCAGCACTGTGAAAAATGTCACGCTTTCATATCATGTTACAGATTGGATTTTTTCATGTTTTATTCATATTTTCTTCCTATTATGTGATAGTTTCTCTATCAGAACCAAGGAATGAAAGAAAACTATAAATGTATTTTCTTCTGATAATACAAAGGTCAACAAACTTGATAGTGAATTGGCTCTATAATTCCATTTACCCTATTTGCTCATAACATTTTGTTGCCCAATCAATATGTTAGTTCTATATTAAGAGTTGAAGGATGATTATATGTGATTCTATAATCACCTCATAGATTCCATTTCACCATGGTATTTATAGTATAAGTAATTCCATTTACTTTTCATATGTGGTTCTACTTCTGCTCTTGGTTTTTCTATGGTATGCTAAAAGTAGTTTCATTGGAAATTGAAGAATAAATGTGGATGAAACTATTAGAAACTTGTTGGATTCCATTTCACCTAAGTCTAATATTTAAAGAAATTCCATTTTCCATCATGTGCATTTCTTCTTCCTTTCTTCTTTTGCATTTAGATGATTAATCTACATTTAGAATAAGAGTAAGGATCAAAATATCTCAAGACAATCTACTATATTCATTCCATTGGGTGTGATAGTTTTTCCTAATCCATATTTCCTGAATTACTTGTCTACAAGAAATTTGGTTAGGCTTTCTACTCTCAGGTTAAGAGCTTATTTTGTCATAAACTTTGATCTAAGAAAGACGTATTCATTGCATATCATTACAAGTCCTAAGTGAGTTGTACCTTATAGTTCATAGGAAGGTGATAGAACACATACACTGACCTATCAATTGATGACATCCTTTTGTTTCTCCAAAATATTGGATATTAAAATAGTCAAGTTATAAAATCTAATAGCAGAACAAATTGTTAACCAACAATTTTTGGCAACTCTACTGGGGATAATTAAAAATGAAAAATCTGGAGAATTTATATTCATAAATAGTTTCCACTCTAAATACTTAAATATTTTTAGTTGCAAGATAGGTCTTGTGGAAGTGAGGTGTTTTCCCTAAGAACCTTATACCAGTTTAGAGCCTCAACTACTAGAAAATGAAAAGTTAACTTAAAGTTGAAGACTGGTAAAGTTTCCTTGATCACAAGGGTTAAGGTAAACTCAAAACACTATTTTCTAAATAGTCGGTTCATCTTGGATCCCAATTATACCATGAGCACCAAGGAAAGAGGAAGGATTGACCTAGTATACAAAGAACTCAAGAAAACCAACTTTTCTATTCTATAAGATATTTTTAAAAAGGGAAGAGCACTAGTAAGGGAATCTATGGCTAAGAAGCTCCAAAAAACTCACTTGTCTACAATTATTCCTACTAGAACAAGTATAAGTCAATCTTCTTCACCTTCTATTGGTAGAACTTCTATTCCTCCTACTTTTGATGCTTTTTTTTATTTGTGCAATACTCCCTATTCAGTCACTTTCCAAACAAATCATATCATTGTATCAGTAGCTATGGCAGTCCCTTGGGGAAATACAATTGGCCCTCTTGTCCTTGTAGCTAATAATGATTTTCCATGAGCATTAAGAAGAAATTTCCCAAGATTCCATGGTGATGACACCATTTCTGTAAAACAACACCTAAGTACTTTTCATAAAGCCTATGATGTAGAGAGTCCTCAACATGAAGATGTGGAAGACATGATTTTTGTGGATACCCTTGTAGATAATGTTTTTGATTGGTTTCAAGATTTACCTACAAGGTGCATCATATATTGGAATCACATGAATCAAAGGTTTAAAGAATGCTATAAAAGTATAGAAGATGTGCAAGTGTCATTTTTACAATTGGCACAAATGAAGAAAGAACCATTAATTTCTATGAGAGATTTTAATGCAAAGTTTAGCAAACTCATCAAGAGAATACCCACTGCAAGTGTACCAATAGAGGACAATAAGAAGACCTAAATTATCTCTATGCCTCCTAATCTAGGTTATCAAATTAGGAGAGAAAATGTAGTAAATTTACAAGCTTCCCAAACAATAGTTGTGGAGATGGAGGATGACATGATAGCCTCTGGTAAGTGGAAAAGAAAACTTCAATCTAGAACCATAGGTAATGTAGTTATATAGATGCCATGCTCCAAAAGTTATCTAACAAGGTTATTTCATTGAAGAAAAAAATCAATAGGCCTATTCATTCTTTTCACCAACCTTATCAAGAAGGTTCTAGGCATCAAAATGGAGGTAAAACTTTGCAAATACCACCTGCTTAATAGAGGTTAGCAACTGAGGATGCTCCAAAGAGACAAAACATATGTGATTTCCACCTAAGGGTAGATCATGATGGGGATACATGTTCTGACATGATCATATATAAGCAAATGGTGGACAATAAAGAACAATTAGTGAAATACCCTTAAAGTGAAGATGATCATACTCCTTGTGGAAACTCTTAAAAAAAATTCTTAGAGCATGAATAAGGCTTAGGGATAGGAGGTGACTATTTTTCAACTCTAGATGGACCTCAATTAATAGACATGACTAGAAGTTAGAAGAATAAGAATCAATCCTCCAATTCAGTGCCTATCAAAAATCATGCACCATCAAAAAAAGAAGGTAAAGATAGTAGCATGGCACCTTCAATATCACAAAAAGAACACAAAGGTAAGTCACCTAATTACTTTGATATAATACAATATTGTGAAGAAGTGTGAATTTAGATATCTCCGTTAGACTATTTAAAGTATAATCCTGATCAACTTTAGAGACTAGTTGAACACTATAATAAAGATGGAGGACATGTTAGTATTAATACTAATATTGATCATCATAAAAAAGATAGTACTATGGAACTCCTTTTTCTAATGAAGATCTTGCATTGCCTAAAATATTTCAAGAAGAATAATCTATTTTTTTAGCTACCTCTCCAAATCAAAAACCTGATCCTTTTTACATTTCCTTGTTTATCAATGGAAATAGGTTGAGTAATTGTATCATAGATTTAGGGGCTTTTGGTAATGTAATGCTTTCCTCTATAGCTAAATCTCTAGGTCTACCCCTAACTAAAAATTTTGACCACTATTACTCGATCCAAAACAAGTACCCTTGCTTAGAAAAATAAAGGATTCTCAAGTTTCTCTAGCTACCTATCCTTCTAAGAGACTTAAACTCACCATCCTAGTGGCATACATCCCTAAAAGTTATGAAATTATCCTAAGTAGAAGATTTTGCAAAGAAATGAGGGAGAAATAAAATTTGACTAGTCCTATGCCATCATCCAAGTTGGAGATAAAAAGGTGAAATTAGAACTAGAAGAAAAGGCAAAACTCATTGTTCTAAAATCATATGATCCTAGGTCTCAAATATTATATCAAGAAATGCAATTTTTTAATTATATGCTATTTTCTAATACTCTAATACTCAAGAAGAATGATATTATGATGATGGTGATCAATTGTGGACTTTGAAATTTGATGGCAGTTGTGCAAATGCTAGGTTAGGTGTAGGAGTGGTTTTGACATCACCTAGTCGAGAGACAACTTGTTTTGCATGAAAGTTAGATTTCAAGAATACTAACAATATTGTATAATATGAATCCCTTCTCCTTGGTATAATTTAAAAAAATAGAAAGGGGTCAAGATACTCAAATCTCAAGGAGATGTAGAATCATTAGTAAGGAAAGTAAAGAACCAATATGTAGTAAAGAGCCAAAGATTGAAAAACTATCATAATAACATGTAGGATTAAATTAAGAGTTTGGATGCTTTCTCAATTATAGAAGTACAAATGGAATTCAATTCAAGAGATGATTTTTGGTGGTCTCTACATCATTTCTCCTACCACATCCTAACTCCAAAGATCAAATCTATAAAGTGGATGTTCTATTCAAGTCTAATATTCTTGATAATGAAGATTATTGGTAGGTGTTTGATGATGAAAAACACATACAAAAATTCATTGAATGGGGGAGAACCTTTTGAAGGCTTGTCTTTTGAAGGAAGCACTAATTCAAGTGGTGATCCATTGACAGATGTCAAAAGGAAAACAAAGCCACCTATGATTCAATGGAAAGGCAATAAGATCCCTTCTCATCTCATTTCTTTGGAAAATATTTTTGATATACATGATGCATAGATTAAAAGAGAAAGAGATAAGATAGGAAAATCTTGTGGTGAGTATGATGGAATAAATATAGGGATAGAAATTAGTCCAAAAATGATAAACATAGGAAAGTTTTGCACATAAAAGGAGAGGATACAAATCATGAAGTTACTCATTGACTATCATGATATATTTTCTTGGAGCTATAAAGATCTAAAAACATTCATGGATGGGAATTTAAAACATGAAATCTCCCTTAAGCTAGGAGTAACACCATTTAGGAAAAAACAAAACACCATTCAAACAAAAACAAAGGAACTACAACCCTATAGTTGAAGGAGAAATCTTTAAGGAGATTGATAAAATTTTGGAGGCTAGGTTCATATATCCTATTCATCGCTCTACTTGGGTAGCTAAGAATATGCCAATAAGGAAGAAAAATGAAGAGAAAAGGATTTTTTTAGATTTTAGAAACTGAATCAGGCTTCTCTCAAAGATAACTTTTCACTCCCCAACATGGATATTCTCTTGTAGATTCTTGTAGGCTCAGAGATGATGTCTATGTTGGATGGTTTCCAGGGTATAATTAGATTCAAGTAGATGAAGTAGATCAATTCAAGACAACCTTCACCACACCATGGGGTACTTTTGCATATAGTAGTATTCCCTTTGGATTAATTAATGCAAGTGCAAAATTTCAATGTGCAATGAATCTAGCTTTTGGTGATTTGAAGGATAAAATCATTGGCATATACCTTGATGATTTGATAGTCTTTTACAAGAAAAGAAAAGATCATATCAAAGACTTATCAAGAGTGCTAAAAAGGTGTAGGAATCATGGTGTCTTATTGAATCCTAAGAAATTAGTACTTTGTGTAATGAGAGGTAAACTACTTGGTCACATTGTATCTCAATAAGGGGTAAATATTGATCTAGAAAAAGTTAAAGCCATTCGACAATTAAGTTTGACATTGAGTAAAACTAGAGTAAAGTCTTTCTTTGGCTAGATGAACTTCATAAGAAGGTTTGTACCTAATTTTTCTAATACATTTAGGTGGATAGTGGATATGATGAAGGGTAATAAAGCTTTCAAATGGATGACATTGGAAAAAAGGAATTTGAAGACACCATAGGTTTTATTGCCAATGCCCCTATTCTTGTTCATTTGTATTGCACTAAAGAATTCATCATATATTGTTATGCATTAGAGCATACCATGTTAGCCATATTGATGTAGGAAAATAAATAAATAATAAAGCCCCAAATTCTTTCATGAGTATGCCCTTAAAGAATCAAGAATTGAAATACTCACAAATGGAGAAACATGCATATGAAGTGGTGAGAGGCCTAAAAAATTTTAGGTTTTATATTCTGCATTCTGCATTCTCATGCAATGATATATATGCTAGATCTATAGTAAAAAATATATTTTGACACAACAAGAAGTCAATTGTAATAATAGAGGACTTTGTATAGAAAAGGTTCAAGAGTATGATATTGAGATCAAGCCAACCAAACTTGTCAGAGAAAATACACTTTGTAAAGCCTTGGCAAAATATCAACAAGTTGAAGAAGAAGATACTCCAAAGGTTCTTATGGCAAGTCTTCAAGATCCTTGATTTTCAAATATATCATGGTTTTTGACTTATAGTGGATGTCCTAATGGATTAAGTATTACACAAAGGAGAGATCTTTAAAAAAAAGCCTTAAAATATGTAATTCATGATGATATTTTCTATAACAGAGCTATTGATGGTAGGTTTCTAAAATGTTTTGATAAAGAACAACAAGAAAATCTTTTAAATTTTTTTCATAATAAAGCATGTGGAGGGAACGTTTCTTCTACTATCAATGCATTCAAAATTTTAAGGTAATGTTACCACTGGCCTAGTATGTTTAAAGATGCATATAAGTGTGTTGCTAATTGTGAGAAATGTAAGATGTTTACTGGTAAACCTCAACTAGCTACCTTACCTATTACACTAGTGGTGATTGAAGCTCCTTTTCATCAATGGGTTATATGTTTTATAGGCCCAATCAATCCCCCTTCTAGTCAAGGACATATTTATGTACTAATTTCCATAGATTATTTTAGTAAATGGGTAGAAGCCAAACCTATGAAGAAGACTTCATCAAAAGTAGTATGTGAATTTCTCAAAGAACATATATTGGTCAAATTTTGAATTCTTGTAAAATTGCTAATGGATAATGTATCTTATTTTTCTTCCTTAGAAATTGCTGAGTTTTTTTATGATAATGGTATTCAAGTCGATCATTCCTCTGTTTTTTTCATCAAGCAAATGGGTAGGCTAAATCTAGCAATATGAATTTGATTAAAATCTTGAAGAAATTGGTCTTAGATAATTAGATAAGTTGTCATAAGAAGATACATGATGCTTTATGGGAAGATAGGACCACACCTAAAAGAGCCATTGGTATCTCACCCTTTGATTTAATCTATGGAGTAGAAGTTGATGTTCCATTACCTCTGGAGCTTGTTGCATGTAAGTTGAAGACTGTGATTGACAAGGGTGCTTTTAAAGATGGATTAGAAAAGATAATATTATATCTCACAAAGTTGCAAGAAGAAAGGGAATAAATGGTTGAAAAATTCACTAAACACCAAGGAAGAGTTAGGAATTTATTTGATAAAAGAGAAAGACCCACGAAATTCATGGGAGGTGATTTGGTCCTACTGTGGGATAAGAGGCATGAACCAAGAGGAATGCACTCCAAGTTTCAATCTGTATGGAAAGGGTCATTTCAAATCATACAAGTGAACCATAGAAACTCTTTCAAGTTGGCAAATCCCACAGGAGAACCCATGCCATGTTGTTATAATGGGTAAGATTTGAAGTTATATCAAATGCAAAATTGAAGCAAGTAATCCCTGCATTGTAGATAGTTAGGTAGGTTTCTCTTTCATGCATTTTGATTTAGCTTAGTTGTACACTTTCTTTTTTTATTGTTTCTACTTTTCTAGATTAGTTAGTTCTCTTTGGTTTCCAAATTGTCACCTTGTTGTGTGGAACCAAAGATTGCTAGATTTCTTTTAAGCATTAACATGATTAAATTTCTAGTTAGTGCCAGTTGTTTCCAAGATCCCAATCCTCCTATATTTTTTTAACTTCTAAGATTAGGGTTGAGTCAATGTATTGTGATGTCTATGTCTAGATTTCCCTTAAGGAACTTTTCTTTGTTGACTTTACAGTCATGTTTGTTATTAGTGACACACACTTATTCAAGCAAATAGTATCTACTGAGCTTATTGTACAATTAACAATGTTAGCCGAGAATTTCAAGGTTTATGTAATGTCCTCACTGATAGAGTTAGTTAGGGACAAGTAATACCTATAAAAATAAATGTTAGAATCACAATGATAATAAAACTAACTATATTATTCTACCCTCTAAGTTAACCCCAATCTTAAGGATGTCTCTGGATCGAGCTACATAGCTCATAGCTACTTTGCCATTATCCCAAGATCAGACCCCTTAGGATTCTTCTTGGATGGGCATCCTCTATCCAAGGCCAAAAACATATGCATATGTTTGATAACATTAGAATATTCTAGCAACACGAAGAATTATTGACCATGGTGGTCAGTTCAAGTTGTTGATACCTTACTACCCCTATGCTTTGAGTCTTATAATTCTCCTAATAGATTAATGTATTATTACTTGATTATCAGCCATGGTGGATAATGGAGATCTTAATATCTCCATGCCCCATGCTTTGATATCAAATCCCTACCATGACAGACAATGTAGCTATTAATATCCCACATGCTCCATGCTTCGAGTTCACATTGATTCCATGGCATTAACCCCATGAGCTAACACAATATTATCCACAAGTATTACTCATAAGTAAATTCATAAACATAATTAAACAAATATAATTTATAAACATACCTTTCTTACCTTCTTCTTTTCCATGAGTCACACCCTTTTATAATACAAATCCTTTGAAAAGTCATAACACTTCATAGTTATAATCATTTCAAAAAGTCAAAACCCTTCATAACTAAAATCCTTTGGAAAAGTTTCAATACTTTATAATTAAAATATTTTTGAAGAGTCACAACTATTCATGATTATGTCTCTTTCAAAGGTTCACATCCTTTCAATATCATTGATACCTTTTTAGAAAGTCACTTCCTTATTTTCTTCATATTACTTTCCTCTTCCATTTTTCCTTTTGAACTTCTCTCCTCTTCTCTTCATTTTCTCCCCTCTCTAAAGTAAACTCTCCTCCCTTTTATATCTTAATTTTAAGGGATCAATATTATTTGTTAAACATCTCTTGAATTTTTATTAGATTTAGTTAATTTATATTATTCAATGTTATATTATTTATTTTCTTACTTATATGTTCTTATTTTATTTATTATTAAATTCTATTTAGAAAGTTAACATACTTTCTATAATATTGTCTCTTGCATTTAATTTTCTTTCTTTCTTTCTTTACTCATTGAAATTTTATTATTTTTTAATTATTTAAAATATCATACTAAATATTATTTTATTAATAACATAGATTAAATAATTATTATTTCCTTGGTTTATATTTTAATATAACTTTATTATTTATTTAATAACATTGTATTATCTAATTATTATTAAAACTTTATCTTAAAATGGGGATATGACACTTTATCAAGTTCTACAATTGCTACCATGTTCAAGGAATAATATTTAGTTTGTGTTGAGCCATTCCTACCAATTTGGTGATCAATAGTACAAACTAAGCATCTTAGTGTATGTCTAGTTCTTCAATGCAAACGAAGTTCATGAGTGCTTACCAAATTCACAATTATAGTGATGTGAATCTAGTGTTAACCAAGCCACTCAATGTTAGCCAAGTGATTCAATTTGTACCAAGCTCATTATGATAGCATTGACCAAGCGATGCAGTGTGAATCAAATGATTCAAGTTATATGTTGAGTTTCATAATATTCACCGAGTCACCAATGCAAACTATGTTCAAACTAATTGGAAGTGATCAGTATGGATTGAGCTTCTATGTCTACCAAATGCATGATGATGTTGAGCATTGATAGTAGAAACCGAGTATTAGAACCTCACTGAGCTAGTCTTTAGAACCCAAGTTCTTGTAGTTGGGCTAACTTTGTGTATTTTTTGTAAACTTGTATTGTAGCTACCATTTTTGTATTGTAAATTGGATTGGTATATATGTAATGTATTGTATCATATCTAATATATAATATGGAATTAATGTAACTTGAAGAGAAGAGAAGAAGTGCAAAGTACAAAGGGTACAATAGTATAAGGAGCAAAAAAGATTTATCTATCATAGCAAGGTGATCATTACACTCAAAGGAATCTTATTCAACAAACCAAGTTGTAGATAAGAGATTAGCCACTATTTCATCCTAAGAAGTGGATTAATTAAATCCTTTCACAAGGTAGACTTAACAGTCTTTGTAAATCTCTTTTTCGACTACATATTTCATTATATGTTTGTAAATCCTTCTACAAGGTGGACTTAGTAGTCCTTATTTCTCCTTATAGGGTAGATCATCAGAAGTGATCATTGTAAGCCTTAATAGGCCAATTTTATACTACAGTACTAAAGTTTGTTGGTATCATCATCACCCCACTTTTACTTTCTATTTGGAAGGTTTTTGGGTCACCATATTGTGTGTCAAAAGTATTATGAATTTTTTGATGCTTTCAATTTTTTCACGTATGCAATTAGATCAAGATATACAAGAAGGATTAATTTTTAATAAAGGATTAAGTTTTATAGGTTATTGATTCACCCCTCCCCTGTCAGTAACTTAGCCTATCACATATATTTTCAATAGTTTGTATTAAAGCACTATGGTTCTTAGGAAAGAATTTTAACAACTTGAGCAAAGATCAGAGGCTATGGAGGTATTTAGACTTGATAAAGCTATTGACAATGAGAAGCTAGATTTGGAATTGGCTATTAGACAACTCAAGAAAACAAAGGAACAACTCTATCAATCCCTAAAAAGAAGAAAAGATCTTGCAATCTAGATGAATGACAAACTCTACATTGAAGAAATAATTGAAGACATCCATTCAAACAATTCAGATGAAGCCAATGAAGAAATCAAAGAGCTATTAGAGAAAAATGGCAACCTTTGAGAAGAAGTAAGAAAACTGAGAAAAGAGTAAGAAATTTAGTCAATAAGATTGTGTGTATTCATGGAAGAGAAAAACAAGACAAAAGAAGAGATAGAAGCAAAGAACAATAAAATTTAGCACCTATCCCTTCAGCTGGAAAACTTCATTAATCAGCTCACTAATGCAAATGAAGAAATCATGAACCTAAGATCAGAAAATGAAAGATTGTTGAATGACCTAAACATTGAAATTAAAACCAATGAGAGGATGATGAAAGCTCAAGAAGACATGGATCAATTGAATAAGAAAATCCATCATAGAAAAAAAAGGAAAAGCAAGAATTTGATATATAGAAGAAGGTGAATCATCCAAGAAAGGAGCTCAAAAGAATCAAAGACCTACTTGTAGTCACTATGGTAAGATAGGCCATACATCAAACAAATGTTGGAGCAATGGGAAAGATAAATTCGATGGAAAATGTTACAATTGTAATCAGCATGGTCATAGAGATAATGAATGAAAAGAGACACCTAAATTTGAAGGAAAATGTCACAAATATAAGAAGCATGGGCATAAATCTTCAGAATGCAAAACTAAGATATTGAACCTAGTAGAACAAATTATAAAAGCCATATTTGGTTGGGACTATAACACTTGGTGTAGATGTCATTATTGTGGAGAATTTGGACACATTGGAATGAATTATGTAAAACATCACATGAGGACAAGAGATAGTTCTAGAAGATGTTTCATTTGTATAGAACTTGGTCATTTTGCCAAGATCTGTATGAATACTAGAAGAATCAAAGATGAAAAGAAAACCGAGGCTAATAAAATTAGAAAGAATATGAGACAGCAATGGATTCCAAAATCTTTTAGAATGCAAGTCTGAGAAATGATGAATATGTCACTCAATAATTGGGTGACTCGAGCATTTCCACTTGATCTCCTACAAGGAGAACTAGAACTAGGATTATTAAGAAGACATCTCACATCAGTTCTAGATAGTAGAATGAAAGATCCATATCAACATTCAAGATTCAAAGGATCACCGAACTGACAAGGAGATGTCAGTCATTACCAAGTGAAGTTAGGTTGTAGACCCTATCAAGTAAGGTTGGGAGCTACTAAAATTGTTATGTGGTCACCGAGTCATGGATGACTTCACCAAGAATTTAATTCAAGCCAAGTGGATGACAATATGTCGTCAGGGAAATAATTGTACATGGAATTTATGGCAATTGGAAGGTAAAATCAAATTCATTTCTCATCATAAATTTTTGAGAGCTATTTGTGCAAAGCATTCTTAGTGCATCCGAGTGATTTGTGTGAATTACTATTAAATTTTTCATGTTCTCTCAAACCCTATCAAGAAAAATGGCATCCACTAGTAGCAAATCAAAGAAAGGATCTGATATGTTGGTTCAAGATGTGGAATGGAAGGCACCAGACTTAAAGCTGAGTCTAGTTGTCATAGAAACCCTAGATTTGAGTGGAGTACAATCTCAAATTCCATCAAAGGTACTATTTATAATTGATATTCATACACATTTTTATTGCACTATCCAAGATATTGGAACCTGGGAAATGGATGAAACCCTAGAGAACCTATGTGCGAATGGTATACTAAAATTAGAACATCAACATCTTGAAGCCAAAGGTTTGACTCATATTCTGCACATGTCACGAGATTTTTAGATCAAATGGATAAGATTTATCCTCAACCATGTGCATAATGGTTAGCTATGGTTGGAGAAACCCATTATGATAACAAAGAAGATGATCCATAGGATCACTAGTCTTCCAATGTTGGCAAAAGCTAAAATGACCAAATCCCTAATTTCGATCGAGCTAGAAAAGAAAACCCTTGTCGAGTGGGATAGAAGGGGAATAAAGATTAATTGTGTTATGGATATGGAATTAAATTTTAGAATATATGTCATTTTGTAAAAAATATACAGCTTGAGAAGACTCAATAGTGTATCATGTAAAGCAATGGATCTCGCATACAAAGTGGTCAAAAATAACTTATCACTTGACCTTGCCAAGTTAATGCGGATTTAGTTCAACAAAAATATGGAGAGTATAAGAACTACAAAAAACAATACTTGTAAGTTTGGTTAACTCTTAACTTGTATATTTTTCTATGTGCAAAAGTTTTTCCCATCTAAAGGTACGATCATATAGAGGAAGGATGTATTTTTTCCTTATTAGATCAATGACTATATAGCTGAAATGGGAGAAAACTATACTAGTATTAAGGATAACTACTTTGATGCATTCAGGGACAAGTTGAATAATAGATTTAGGATACCAGAGAAACTTGTTGATGATTACAAAGATTTGATATTTGTTTTATGGTTGACTATGATAAAGTATATATTCAAGTAGCTAGACTGAGAAATGTATGGGTCAAGCCTCTAGGTTATGAGGTTAACATTGACGAAACCAAGGATATTATTGAAGCACTATTAAATGAGCCTATTGACCCAAAAGTTGCATACTTTGGTACCTATAATAAAGAAAAGGCAAGAATAGAAGTTGAAATAAAAATCCTTCAAGCTGTCAATAAAGGAAAGAAGAGAATTGCAAAATTGAAAACCAGCTCCACTCTTTTGTTGACTGAAGGCAAAGATAATGACATTGAGGATGATGAAGCAAAAGATGAAGAAAAGTTAGAAGAAGAAGAACTTGTAAAGAAGAAAGTCATGGTTATTATAACCAAACCTACCAAGCCATCTACTACTATGTTCACAAGGAGGGCATCTAGGAAGAAACGAGGTGGAGATTTAATGTTTGAAAAGCCACCACCCTCTTTCCAAGAAAAGTTGAAAGAAACTGACACTAGAGTTGGTATGGAAAACTTCAAATCACTATGGTATGAAATAAGAACTATGGAGGAGCATAAGAAAATTGAAGACATGGTTATGTCTAAGATGGGAAAATGGAAATATTCTCCAAATCATTTTGTTTAGTAGATTCCAAGTGAATTAATGAAGAAAGTTAAGCCAAGATGGGAGCATGTAAGGAAAACTACTAAATGTAGACACCTAAAAAATCCTTTAGAAAATAAAGTATTTTTATTTTCTAAAAAAGTCCCTGATGACATCATCATTTATTAATTAATTATTTATTTAATTTATTTATTTATTTTTATGCCATTAAGTCCCTTTATCTTGATTAAAAATATTTAATTAAGGAATCCCTCCCAAAAATGTTTAAATCTTATTTAAACATTATTTCCTTATTTATTAATTATTTAATTGATAAATTGACCAAAAATCCCAAAATAAAATAAATAATTAATTTTTTGCCCAAAACTTGGCCAATTTTCTTAAGACCACTAACCTCTTCCAAAATCTTCTAATCCTACTTTAATTTTGATTAAACGCTAATCCCACCATTTCCTACCCCTAATCCCAACTCAAAATGTTTAATTAAGATTAAATATTAATCCTCATGTTTATTAAAAATATTTTAATAAATATCTCCTCAACCCAAACCCTTAAAATAAATAAAACCTTATTTATCCTCATCCTAGGAAGTTCTAGACTCTTCTAGAAAGTTTTCATCCTCATCCAAAGCCTAGACTCTTCTAGAAGATGTCAATACTTATCTTTGACTCTAATCCTAATCCCCCCCTAACCTTGTCACATTTTCTAAACATGGGTTAAGACTTGCTAACCCAAGCCAAAGCCAACAAATATCTCCTCCTTCACCCACGCTCATTAAATGCCATCCACTTTTCCATCTCTAACAAGCCCAATCTAATCTTAACCCAAGCCTAATCCAAGCATTAATCATTTTCACATTCCTAAGTCAAGCTTAAGACTTTCTTAATCCAACCCAAGTCAAAATATCTCAACTCTCTCACAAATATCCCAACCATAAAACTTTATGAAGCCCACAAAGCCATAAATGACTCTTACAAGCCCATTCATTGCTCTTACAAGCCATTATGAGGATCTTTATGAGCTTTGAGCCTCCTTTGTTGACTCCTCAACCCCTCTTGCTCTAACCAATGACCTTGTGACATGTGTCACTCCCTGATTCGCTATAAAGAAGCACAATCCATGTGCTCTCCTCTCATTTGATCTAAACTATCCATAAGCTTTCTCCCATCCTTGCATCCTAGCCCTTGATCCCTCAAGCCCTTTGCCTATTTAAGGAATCCTCCCCCAAGCCATTTTAATACAATCACCCATAGTAACAAAGTAATGCCATTTTGATCATGAAGTAAAGCCATAATGCCATTTTTGAGATCAATTTTTTACATCAAAAATCCATCCATCCACATCCAAATTCCAAGAATCCATTGAAGCTAGTTTGAGTACCTTGAGCATACATCCTAAATCCATATCCAAATTAGACATATTTATAAATCAAGAGAACAATCTCATTGAGAGAGCCCCTTAATGACTCATATTCTCATTTGAGGGCTTCTTTCTGTCTATCTTGAGGTTTATGTTAATTTAGTTAATGTTAATGCTTTTGTTTCATTAAGTTAAGTGTTTACTTGCATACTAAATTAGTGTAAACATTCTAGCACGCCTGGTGGGACCCCGCATGGGTCATTCTCATTAGTTTTATAGCCATTTTTATGTGTTTTTATGCTAATTTGGCTAATATCTTATATTTGGTGATTGGTAGGATTGTATAAATTGGTTTTGCAGGTCCACAAAAGCATGTAGAAGACAAAGGAACTCATAGTCTATCTCATAGTGTTTTCAGATTTTTCAAGCTTATAGGTGGAAGGAGCACTTGAAATTCTTCTTCCTCTTCTTGTATATATTCTTCTTCTAGTCCATCTACTTCTTCTTGTGGGATCTTGGCCATTTTTTTTTTTAAGGAAGCACAATCATACACACCTTGTTCTAATGCTTAAAATGAACCCCCAAATCATACTTAAATCCATTAAAAACTAAAAATTTGCAAAAAAAAAAAAAAAAATCTTTTAACCAGTGAAACTAAATCAATCTAATCATTTGCATCCTTCCAACATCAAGGTTTTAGATGCATTCATGCAAAGTTAGGAACACTTCATTTTTGGAAACTTAAAAAGAACAAGTTTCCATTTCAAAAGGTTCAAAATCAACACTAAGTGCACACAAAATTCTAAATCAAACTCAAAGCATCAATCAGGGATAAAATGAACTTCATTTGCAAATATTTTAAAGTTCTTTTAAAATCTCATGAAAACTAAGAGTCCTAAATGGTTGCCCAAATTATTTTAAAAGCTTTGTTATTTGTTCCAAAAAAATGTCTTGTTCCAAAATCTTGAATGTTTCCTAGGTTTTTCATGCACCAAAACAATCTAGGAATATCATTTTTGGGCATAAAACATGCAAACTAGAACACAAAATCTTGAATGAAAACCAAAGTCCAAAGAGTCATTTTTTTTGAGTCAAAAAAAATCTTGAATGATCTAAGGTTAAAACAAAGCACTTCAAAGTTCTTAAAAACAACACGCAAAATCTCAATCTTGAATGCTCAAAGAAAAGAACTTGAATGTTTAAACACTTGTCTTTGAATGCATGTTGCTAAAATCACTCTTGAGTGCCATGGATTAAAATCAAGTTTGTTTTTTTTTCATTTAAATGCATAACAAATCCAATCTTGAATGCCACAGATCAAATAATCATTATCATACATCACACTTCATCTTTTGGGGCATAAAAAGAATCCACATTTTAGAAACTTTCTAAGTTATTAAAACAAATAAAGACACTTTTAGTGAGTTTGTTGTTGGACTCACCCTCTTTAATCACCCATCATTCTAACCATTGGTTACACTATCAGCACCATATATGGGGATGGGTCCACCTAAGAGGGTGTTAAGTGCTCCACAAAAATCAAACTCCACTCACCTGAGTTTTTATTGGTTTTTCTAAGATAGAAATTTCTTGAATGCACATTAGTCTTGCTAACACTTCATTTGGACATAAAAAAATTAAATAAATCTTGACGTAGAGGGCCTCCCAACATGTGCTTAAAATCAAGCTTTACACACATCTTTTTTTTAAGCTTAAAAAAAATCACGCTCAATCTTGAATGCCTTAAAAAAATCAATCGATACTTGAGGTGGAGGGCCTTCGGGTGTGCGAGTTTATTTTCTTGTTGACCCTAACTCTTCTTCTTGCTTGCATTCTTCGATCGATTTTACTTTTGTTGATGCTTCAAAATTGGAATAAATATTGTATCTTAAATGTGAGTGCTTGCAAATTCTAGATCAGCACACATAAGAATCAGTTGGTAAAAGAACAAACATCTTTTTTAGCCCAAGGTCATCCAAATCTTCTCTCCCCTTGTCGTCTTTCAAGGCTATCTTGGGTGCATAAGACTAGGATCCAAAACCTTGTTTCTTTTTTTAGGAAGCCTACTTAGTGATTTCATCACCTCAAGGGATGACCTCAACTCCAGAATTCTGACGGAGTATAAAGATTGGGAGGTGAATCCAAAGACACCTCTCTTGGGATCAAAATTCTGTCACTCAGGGCAAGCCTCAAGGAACTTTATACCCTTGAAAATTGAAAGAGGAAAAGTGGGTTACCTCTCCTCTTGGCTATGTGAGATTGTTTTGGTTTCATCTATGGATTTGGGCCTCACATACCTTGGGTATATCAAGGACTCCCTAGCTAAACCAACTGTCAGCCTTGTAGACAACCATCTAGGGTGTTAATGTGTTTGAAGTGATTGATCAAAAAATTTGTAAAACATGCACACTCCTTGGCGCAAGTATCACATTCTGAGAATCAAAAACCTCTATCTGGTTGTTCCTATCTATTGCTTGACCTTTTACTTGTTGAATGAATGTTTGCCAAACTTGGTCAATCCTATCTTAGGGCACACTTAGCATAGTCACTGCCTATTTTAGAAGTTGAACAAGTTGAAGCAAAACAACCAAGATCTCTCAAAGCCAAGCAGATTCAAGAATTTATATTAGAACAACCCAATCCCAAACAAAAGTTTCACAAAGCCAAACTCAAGCCATCTCAAGTATACCAAGAAATTTTAGCCAAGAGAAAGGAAGTAACACCAAGCCCTCGAATTGCCAAACTCCATAAAGTAGAAGACAAAGCTACTGACAAAACCTATCAAGACGCTTGGTTAGATCACACTATCAAATTTAGCAAGCATCCAGGAGTTAACCCTACTTATGTCTTACCAACTAGGCATGATTTTTATGATTAGACCCCCTTTTTTCTCCACATCTTCTTGCATAAGCTTCACTTTAGAGTCATCTTTGTAGGAAAGCTATCCATTTTAGGTTATCCCTTTAAGAATTTTAGCTCATCCATCTCTTTTAGTTCTTTTTCTTAGAACCAAACCATCTAGCCAATAATCAAAAAGTTCACATCCAAGCCTTCAAAATTGTTGTCACCTTGCCAAAAGTATGTCATTCCTACCATCTTGCAAATCCACCAGCCTCACAAAGGTTATCCCTCTGACAGAGATTTGTCTAGGGTAATCTAGCCTTGTCACTTGTCATCCATCATCACCTTGAGCTAAAGGTTGAGATCCAGAAGTGGTCAATCTCATGTTTTTCCTAAAGCATCATCAGTCTATCCTTAAGCTGACACAATCACCACCAAGCTTGCACATAGGAAAGAAGACCTTTCATGCTTTGGCAACATATCTTTGAAGATTAGAATCCCCAACCCAATCCTCCTTAGGTTTTTCATATAGCTTTGCCTCAGCCTAGGAAATCATTTGCATAGAAAAGCCTTCCCCCTTTGCATCCATCAGCATTGCTGCATCTCATCCCTAGGAACATTTTCATGCCACCTGTCACTTGCTTAGCCAAGAAGAATAAGGAAACAATGGATCCCTATCATTTGGATCAAACAACATCGCTCCCCTTGAGAACTCAACCATCCTTTAGCCCAGAGAATGCTATACCATCACCTACTGACATTGAAGCTTTCATGAACCAACCAGGAAATGCAGTATTGGTGAATGCCATTATAGACAAGAACAAAGAAACAATCATGGAAAACTTACAGAGGGATAACATAGGAGCCTTCAATTTTTGAAGACCTCCTCCCTTATTAGATCCTTCTCACCCTCTGTTTGGGTAGCTGCCACCACGCATAGGCTCTTATGATCCAAGTCATCCTTTGTATATACCAAAAGAAGAGCCTCAACCCACCCCATATGATCCAACAGACCCAAACATACCAGCCTCCACTCAAGTTGAAATCTCCCTTCCGCAAACCAATCTAGCTACCACCACTCCACCATTGGTCCATACCACTCCACTCCAAACTATCTTTGCCCAAAACACCTCACCATTAACTCCCTTCACTATTGCTGCTGCTACTCTCCAACACAGCCTTCCAAATCCACCCATCTCCCAAATTAGTGCAAGCATCTTTGGCCAACCTAAGCAATATACAATAGGGATGCCACCCATGGGGCCAAGTAATCAACCTTTCATCACCCCCAACTTGTTTACCTTAGCTCAAAACACAATTCCATCATTTCCACTAGGTCCTTGGAGCTCAGTGCCATCAGCCATAAATCCACAAGCTACTACTCTCACTCCACAAAGCTATCAAACCTCACAAGCTACTACCAATGTTCTTCCAAGCTCTCAAGTGACCCAAGCTCCTACCACCACTCTACCAAGCTTTCAAATCCAACCACCAAGCTATCAAACCCCATCAATTCCATTCCCAAGCTTTCAATTCCCACCACCTCCACCACCAACTAATCCATTACCTCCTATTACCAACTATTTTTCTATGCCACTTCTTGGAGGAAATCCATGACCACTAACCACCAAATACTTGGCCTCTTTTTCCATGCAGATACGTTCCCAAATGGGGGCACAACCCACATATATTGGTCAAACTCCTCAAATCCAAAGTCACGTTCCAAAAGCTCCTTGATCCTTTTTGCAAGCTTCACAACCATCTTATACCTTACCTCCACAAAGAAATCTATTTATCCCACAGCCAGTTTATGTTCCTCAATCCCAACCTCAAATCCAATATCAGCAGCAAGCCTCACAACACATGCAACAATATGTGCCACCTCCACCTCAGCAACCCATCATCCACCATTCAGTTGCCCAAGCCATGTACAATCCCTACCAGCCCATACCTCAAAGCCATCCATATTCAATTACACCATTTAGTGGATATCTCCCTCAGAGTGCTCCTACAGTAGAGGCACCACAACCATCACCCATTAATTTAGAATGGGAAGAAATGAAGACAGCTTTGAAGAAAATCTAGGAGGGAAATGATCCAAAAAACTTCAAGTTTGAGAATGTGTGTCCTTACCCATTTGACAGAGCCATTAACATGACACCATTTCCCAAACACTTTGAGATACCCAAGTTTGACAAATTCAAAGGAAAAGGAGACCCTGTCACACATATCAAAGAATTTTACATGCACTGCGAAGAAGTGGCATACAGTGACATCTTCCTCTTGCACCTCTTTCCCAAAAGCTTGACTGGACTAGCTCTTGAATGGTTTTATAGAAT
This sequence comes from Cupressus sempervirens, assembly GCA_028749045.1. Classification (NCBI taxonomy): domain Eukaryota; kingdom Viridiplantae; phylum Streptophyta; class Pinopsida; order Cupressales; family Cupressaceae; genus Cupressus; species Cupressus sempervirens. Next base: position 686,116,234 of record CM053786.1, on the reverse strand, counting down.
CCCATATGGCATAATTAAAAACTTTTCTGAATTTTCTGAGGCATTTGTAGCCCAATATGCCCATCTTGTTGAAATAGAGCTATCAGTAGTTGATCTTTTCCACACTAAGCAAAAAGGTGGAGAAAGCTTTTTCAAATATCTGCAAAGATGGAAAACCCTTACCACCTGCATATCTTGCACCTTGCCAGAGTGCCATTTGGGTAAAATGTTTATTGATAATGCCCATCCCAGCTTGGCTCACCATATGACCATGAACTATTTGTAGACCTACAAAGATATCAAAGAAAAAGGAATGATCCTTGAGCAAGGACTCATTAAAGATTGTGTGGTCAAGATTTACAAGGAAGCTGACCAAAATCAAACACATTCAAATGACAAGTCTAGGTATTGGAACAAAAACAAGCACGTTGCAATAGATGGCATCACTGACACCAGACATGTGAATATTGTTGTTCCTTCCCAAAATTAGTCCAACCCACCTTATCAACCAAACAATCAACAAGCTATCAACAACCAACAGAGGACTCAACAAAGCTTTCAAAGCCACAATCCAAAGCCCAACTTTCAAGGGTCTAACAATCAAGCTAATGCCATCAATGTAGCTATAGGACCTAAGCCCAAGTTCCAACCTGCACCTCAAAACTACACACCCCTTGGTTAGCCATTGGATGTCATTTTTGAGAAATTGGCCAAGGAAAACCTTGTCAAATTTCCTCCTACCCAAAAAATCAACCTAGGCCAATCCAAAGCTGCACGGTATAAAGATAATGAGTATTGCAAATTTCATAGGGTAAAAGGTTACACCACCCTCAGATGCATGAAACTGAAAGATTATGTGCAAGACCTCATTGATCTAAAAGAAATCACAGTTGGTGCCCAAACCTCACCCAATGTAGGCTTACAAATTTATCAAAATTCCTTTCCTCCTCACAACAACAACAATCTAGGAAAAGCACCCATCCAAACCAACAACAACAACACCAACAACCGCTAGCCAAACCAACAACATGAGAAGAACAATGACCACACTTCATCCTACATAAACTTTGGTAGCCTCGTAAGTTTTATATCTGAGAAAGAGCCTTCTGTCAATGTTATCAATATCCAAGGCCCAAACAATGAGTGTGCAGTCACCATCAGAAGAGTTTGATTGAACATCATAGCCTCATCACTCCCATCAGTACTATCAACCCCAGTAGTATCATTAGCTCCATCCAAAAGCCAATACAACATCTTGGAACATCTCAGGAACATGCCAACTCAGATCTCCATCCTTGACCTGCTCTACACTAGTCCTCTGTATAAAGACATTCTTGATAGTGCTCTCATAGAATCTCATGTTCCTTCGAATATCAATGCCACTAATTTTTGTAATCTTGTTGGACACCTTTCATCCTCATGTGCCCTATCATTCAAACCCACTGACATACCTGTGGTGGAGCTAGATCACACCCTTCTGCTCCGCATAGCCATTATGGTAGCCAATTTTTCTATAAAAAGAGTAATGATAGATAATGGATCAACCTTGAATATTTGTACCCTAAAATTTATAAAACAAGCTAGGTATACTAAGGCAGATATCATTAGTGAGGTTATCACCATCAAAGCTTATTACAACTTGGAGAGAACCACAGAGGGCATAGTTTTACTGCCCATCAAGGTTGTACCAATCATCCAAGAGACAATTTTCCATGTTTTTGATATAAACCTACCATTTAACATCCTCCTTGGTCGCCCATGGATTCATGCCATGAAGGCTGTTCCATCCACATATCATCAGTGCCTCAAATTTTTGCATCAAGGCACTGAAGTGACCATCCATGCCAATCCAAAACCCTTTTCTTATTGTAATGCAATTAAAGCCTCATATATAAACCATTTCCCTTGCATTAAAATTGGCCAATCCATCGCCAGTTCACCCAACACCTATAATGACCTAGAAACCATCCTCACCTCCACCCTATCTACTGTAAAGATCAACAACAAAAGTTGCGGAGGATATAGCCTATCTAATGCATTTGTAGTTGGTGCATTACCACTTGATCCACACACCCATGGATGGCCCACATATCATAATGCCAAGGAGACTCCACCTCCTTGATACACATAGCTTGGCCCAACAACCTTTTTATCCCTGAGAATCCCTCTTCACGAGGAGCTCACTCCAGATATCAACAATTGGTTACATAAGGATGCACCTCCAAGAAATCAAGCATGCCTTGATCACTTCAGCCAAAAGTATCCCCAAGCACATAAGCTCATCACTAAAAAATGGAACTATCAAGGTGGTGGTCTAGGACCAGAGGAAAGAGGCATGCAGTGCCTCATTGAAGCACACAAATGGGAAAAGAAGTTTGGTCTAGGCTTTGGCATACCCACAACTGGGGGCACCAATATGGATAGTCATGCTTTTTTGAACATCCACCATGACCTTGTATAAATTGAAGATATTCTGGAGGAAGTTGAAAAGAGAGCCTATGATGATACCCCAGACCAAATCTTCTTGGGAGACTCTGTTCTCCAAGAACTATCCATCCATTTCATCGATCTACCACTCGCTCACCCTAAACTCATAGATTGGGACCAACCAAGCATCATACACATTGATAAGTTCACATCAGAGGAAGCACTTCTAAGATTCATGGGAGCCGAAACTCCTCACAAGAAAACAAAGCCAAATTCTGCCTATATCTATAAGCTAGATCCCAAGGGGTATTTTGGAGAAAATCCCCAACCTAGTTCTGATACACCCAAAATTGGAACTAAGGCAAATCTTAGACTAGCTAAGGTAGGGAAGAGAGCCCCTTAGTAGGAAAATCTAGAGGCACAAGCAGAACATAAGGATTTAGCATTACCTCCTCAAGATAATCGACTAGAGGTGTCTTCTATTCTAATTAAGGATACTAGAGAAGTCAACATCGGTTCTTCAGAGATCCCCAGACTTATTCACATTGCTAAATCCCTATCACAAGACCAAGTTGACCTCCTCTTTGATGCCTTAAGAGAGAAAATTGGCCAATTTTCATGGTCATATCAGGACATGCCATGACTTGATCCAAAGCTTATAGTTCATCATCTTGCAGTCGATCCAAAGATCAAGCCTATTAGACAAAAGCTTAGAAAAATGCACCCCAAGGTGGCATTATTGGTCAAAGCTGAATTAGAAAGAATGTCAGTTACTAAGGTTATTCGACCAATTGACTACTCAGAGTGGATCTCCAACATGGTCCCCATCACTAAGCCTTTCAGTGACATTAGAATCTGCACTGATTTCAAAGATCTTAACAAAGCTTGTCCAAAAGATGATTTTCCCTTACCCAAAATAGATATGATTATAGACCTTATAGCTGGACATAAAATTCTATCCCTCATGGATGGATATTCTAGGTATAATCAAATCAAGATTATAGTAGACAATCAGCATAAGACAACATTCACTACCCCTTGGGGAACCTTTTGCTACAACATGATGCCTTTTGGTTTAAAGAATGCTAGGGCTACCTATCAAAGAGCTATGATATCCATTTTCCATGATCTTATCCATAGCATTTTGGAGGATTACATAGATGATATCTTGGTCAAATCTCACACCTTCATGGATCATCTTGATGACCTAGAGAAAGTCTTTGATAGGTTAGCCCAATATCATCTCATGTTGAATCCCAAGAAATGTGTCTTTGGGGTCACATCTGGCAAGCTTCTTGGCTTTATAGTTTCTAAATGAGGTATAGAGATTGACCCCAAAAAGATCAAGGCTATCTTAGACATGCCTCCTCCCTAGACACTGCAATAGCTTTGTACTCTTTAGGGAAAGCTTCAATTCATTCGATGCTTCATCTCCCAACTTGCAGATAAGTGTACGCTATTTGCACATTTACTAAAGAAGGATGAAAACTTTAAGTGGGATCCTTTATGTCAACACAGCTTTGATCAGCTCAAGTAGTATCTCACCAATCCCCCTATCTTGGTTCCACCAGTTCCTAGTCATCCCTTCATCTTGTACATCTTAGCAACACCTACTACTCTAGGGGCACTTCTAGCACAACACGATGACTACGGCAGAGAACAAGCCATCTACTATATCAATAGAACCCTAGTTGGTTATGAACTCAATTACACTCCTATGGAAAAAGGTTGTCTAGTAGTTGTCTTCTCAACTCAAAAGCCTCACCACTACATGCTAAGTCATACCATCCAACTAGTCCCCAAGATAGACCCTCTCAAGTATATGCTCTCTAGAATAGTACTTATAGGCCATCAAATAGGTTATGCTTCTTAGTGAATTTGACATCCAGTATGTGGACAGAAAGGCAATCAAAGGGCAAGCTATAGCAAATTACCTAGCTGATACACCTCTAGTGGATACATATCCTTTGATCACAGAATTTCCAGATAAGCATATATGTCTAATTGAAGAATGGCCCCCATGGAAACTTTATTTTGATGGCTCATACACATCTCATGGATTAGGGGCAGGAATATTGTTGGTCACACCTCAAGGAGATTACATTCCAAAAGCTTTTAAGCTACAATTCCCTAGCACCAACAATATAGTTGAATATGAGGCTCTCATAGCAGGATTAAAGATAAACGCAGAATGGAACATCAATGAGTTACAAATCTTTGGTGATTCTCAGCTGATCATCAAGCAAGTCTTGAATGAATATCAAACCAAAGATGAAAAGCTAGTACCCTACAAAGAGCTAGTTGATCAGCTAACCTAGCATTTTACAAAGCTTTAGTTTACACAAGTGCCTCGAATGTAGAACAAAGCAACAGACACTATGGCTACTATCAACTCACTCTTGGAAATTCCCCAAGTAGCTACGCAGTATGAATTTTTAGTCAAGCAGCTCCTCACACCCACTTATGCGAATGAGGATTCAAATCATGTTTGCATCTTGGTTGGTCCCCAATCCCCTTGGTACCATGAAATCCATGCTTACCTTAAAGATGGTATCATATCCCCTCACCTCACATGAACCCAATGCCAAAACCTCATTCAAAAATCATCTCACTATGTCATCATAGCCAATACCCTATATCATCAAGGTTAACACGATACTCTCTCTAGGTGTTTAGACGAAAATGAGGCTGCGATGGCATTAAAAGAAGTACACTCTGAACTTTGTGGTGCCCACATGAGTGGTATTGTCCTAGCACGACAAATCCTTAGAGTAGGCTATTATTGGCCTACCATCGAAGAAGATTCCTATGACTTTGTCAAAAAATGTCTCCCATGTCAGTAGCACCCAAATCTTGTGCATGCTCCAACACAAGATCTATAGCCTATTGCACCACCTTGGCCCTTTGCATGTTAGGGCCTTGATCTAGTTGGAACTATCACACCTCTCTCATCTGATGGACATAAATGGATAATAATAGCTACAAACTATTTCATTAAATGGGTGGAAATAGTCCCCCTAGTCTCAGCTACAGGAGTTCAGGTCTCCAAGTTTATCTTGTACCACATTGTTTGTCGCTTCAGCATCCCATCCACCATCTTTATCAACCATGAAGGTAACTTTGAAAATCTCAACATGGAAGAACTATGCACTTCCCTCCATATCCATCACCACTTTTCTAGCCCATATTTCCCACAAGGTAATGGCTAGGTAGAAGAAACTAACAAAACCCTCCCCAAAATCCTAAAGAATGTTGTCAATGATTTCGGTTGCAATTGGCACCTACAAATAAATCCAGCCCTATGGACCTATCAAACCTCCTTCTGTACATCCACAAGAATAACTCCATACTCCCTAGTTTATGGTGCCGAAGCAGTACTACCCATAGAGGTTGAACTTCCCTCCTTGCGCATATCTTTGTGAGGGAAAATATTAGATGAAGAATACAGAGTAGCTTGGCTCACCCAGCTAGATCTCCTAGACAAGAAGCAACAACACACCTATGATCACCTCACAGACTATCAATCTCATCTCAAAAGGAACTTCAATAAGAAGGTGCTTCCCCAACACTTTCAGCCAATTGACATGGTCCTTAAAGAAAACATAAAAGTCCAAGCATATTGACAAAAGAAAGGTAAGTTTGAACCTACATAGCTTGGCCCTTATGTTGTCACTACTTCCTTTGGCTCCAGAGCCTATCAGCTATCTACACCAGAAGGAGAACTCTTGAATGATCCTACTAACATCATTCATCTCAAGAAGTTCTATGCTTGAGGATCCTTGGTATACCCAACTTTTGAAAAATATAAAAAATAGTAAAGAGAAATAAGTGTCCAATTGTGAAAACTTGGCAATTCAAGCACCTTGGATAGGTACCTTGGTGAAAACCTAGTAATTTAGGTGCCTTATGTACTAAAGACTAATCCATTATCTATTACTATCTTATCACTCATCCATCCACTCATCATCCAATAAAACACTTGCTTGTTCCCTTGGTGTTCCAACCAAATATCCAAAATCTAATGAAACTTTTAAATACCTCCTGTACAGCTTGTAAATCTTATACCTCAACTTTTAAATCTTGTACCAAAGCTTGTATCATCCCTTGTATCATCCCTTATATCATACCTTGTATATCCAAATCTTGTCCATAGCTTGTACCATATTCCAAACTTGTATTATATGCCATCTTATGTCCCCCTCTTGTAATTATTCTTGTTTATATTCTCACTTGTACCATATTCCAGCTTGTAAATAATCTTGTATCTTAGTTTGTACCCTATCACATGCACACACAAATCCTACTTCACTTGACCTTTTCACAAAACACTCAAATTATCCAACTATCCATCTATCACACATTGCAAACATCTAACACACTCTAAAACATTTCCATCTCACAAAACCAATGCATGAACAACCTCATACATTTGTAACATATCTTGGTCTATCAGCTTGTACATCCTATTTAGCTTAGTACCATTGTATCTATCCATCTTTCATTTCAGTTCATCCTTGATCAACATCTTGAAGTATCCCCCCACTCAAAAAGATTCAATGGATTCCCTTCATCTCCATTATCCCCCATTCATGTCCAACATCTGTCTCTCCTACCCCAACTTGTGCAACTGTATCTCTTAGAATCAATCATCACTCTTAGCTTTAGCGATCCACAATCCTAGTCTTAGGGATCCACCCATCCAATCAATCCACCAAGCCTCATCTTTCGAGATCCACAATCCTAGTCCTAGGGATCTTTGACACTCATCTTCCATCAATCTAACTCTTTGAAATCCTATTGCCTCAGCTTTATCTCATCCCATCATCCCTTCCCTTATCCTGGATTCTTTTTTATGGTGCTCCACTCCTTCATCCTCCATCTCCCTTGAAGTCTTAATCTTATTTACTCTTATGCCTCTAATTCTCCCTTTATCATTCTCCCGTAGTGAGAGTTTGAGCTAATTCAACCCCTTCTCTTTGCCAATCTGAGTCTCCTTGCTCATCTCAAATTCTTGTATTTTTTAACAAACTGTCAAGCCTTGTTTTCTCTCCCTACCACCTTCTTGAGGGTGCATCATGCAGTCCATTCTCTCTCATCTACCCGAGACTAGGGCAACTGTGTTGCTCCATAAAGTCATCTCCATGTCATTTATATCTAAACTTCTTTGAAATAGTGTTGTTTCAACACTATGTCAAAGAAGGGAAAAATGTAGACACCTAAAAAATCTTTTAGAAAATAAAGTATTTTTATTTTTTTAAAAAGTCCCTGATGACATCATCATTTATTAATTATTTATTTATTTAATTTATTTATTTATTTTTATGCCATTAAATCTCTTTATCTTAATTAAAAATTTTAAATTAAGGAATCCCTCCCAAAAATGTTTAAATATTATTTAAACATTATTTCCTTATTTATTAATTATTTAATTAATAAATTGACCAAAAGTTTCAAAATAATTAATTAATTAATTTTTTGCCCAAAACTTGGCCAATTTCCTTAAGACCACTAACCTCTTCCAACATATTCTAATCCTTCTTTAATTTCGATTAAAGGAAAATCTCATCATTTCCTACCCCTAATCCCAACTCAAAATATTTAATTAAGATTAAATATTAATCCTCATGTTTATTTAAAATATTTTAATAAATATCTCATCAACCCAAACCCTTGAAATAAATAAAACTTTATTTATTTCTTAAAAACTTTATTTATCCTCATCCTAGGAAGTTCTAGACTCTTCTAGAAAGTCTTCATCCTCATCTAAAGCCTAGACTCTTCTAGAAGATGTCAATCCTTATCTTTGACCCTAATCCTAATCCCTCCCTTAACCTTTTCACATTCCCTAAAAATGGGTTAAGACTTGCTAAACCCAAGCCAAAGCCAACAAATATGTCCTCCTTCACCCACCCTCATTAAATGTCATCCACTTGCCCATCTCTAACAAGCCTAATCTAATCTTAACCCAAGCCTAATCCAAGCATTAATCATTTGCACATTCCTAAGTCAAGCTTAAGACTTTCTTAATCCAACCCAAGTCAAAATATCTCAACTCTCTCACAAATATCCCAATCATAAAATTTAATGAAGCCCAAAAAGCCATAAATGACTCTTACAAGCCCATTCATTGCTCTTACAAGCCATTATGAGGGTCTTTATGAGCTTTGAGCCTCCTTTGTTGACCCCTCAACCCCTCTTGCTCTAACCAATGACCCTGTGACATGTGTCACTCCCTGATTGGTTGTAAGGAAGCACAATCCATATGCTCTCCTCTTATTCAATCTAAACCTTTCATAAGATTTATCCCATCCTTGCATCCTAGCCCTTGATCCCTCAAGCCCTTTTCCTATTTAAGGAATCCTCTCCCAAGCCATTTTAATACAATCACCCATAGTAACAAAGTAATGCCATTTTGATCATGAAGTAAAGCCATAATGCCATTTTTGAGATCAAATTTGTATATCAAAAATCCATCCATCCACATCCAAATTCAAAAAATCCATTGAAGCTAGTTTGAGTACCTTGAGCATACATCCTAAAACCATATCCAAATTAGACACATCTATAAATCAAGAGAACAATCTCATTGAGAGAGCCCCTTAATGGCTCATATTCTCATTTGAGGGCTTCTCTTTTTCGATCTTGAGGTTTATGTTAATTTAGTTAATGTTAATGCTTTTGTTTCATTAAGTTAAGTGTTTACTTTCATACTAAATTAGTGTAAACACTAAAGACATATATAAGTAGACCCTGAGGAAACTCAAGCCAAGCTTAAGTGACAAGGAAGTAAAAGAATCCTTAAAGAAGAATGAAGAAAAGCTTACCTTGAAGTTTAACACTTATCTAATTTTGATCAATAACATTGAACATATAGTGAAAAATGCTACCAACACATGGAAAAACATCTATAATCTTCATAAGAAGAGTGATTTTTTTGTTAATGTTAGTGACAAGGATGATGATAAAGGTGATGATGATGAAAAGGAAGAAGAAGGTAATAATGATGAAGAAGTAACACATTATGATAAAATAGATGATGAGGAACAAGAATAGGGACAATAAGCTACTGAGGAAGATTTATCTGAAGTTCAAAACATAGAGGAGACCAAGCTAGAGAAAATTGCAGCAATGGTCATAGCTTGACTTCCTCATTCTTTGAGTGAAACATTGAAAACATCAAGCCTAGAGAAAGCTATTGTAGGATTGATTGTGTCAAACATTGAAAGTACCAACACTCAATCAATTTTTGTACCTATTCAGCTCAGTACTTCATTGACAAAAGTGACAAGCACTTCATCTACTAAGCTGTTAGCACTTCCTCCACTTTTTTAGCTAGTCCTACTATTTCTACCATTGTTTCCATTCTTAGCATGTAAATAATAAGTACAAAGATAGTTGAGACAAAGCCTCAATTGAGTACAAATTTTTTTAGTAAAGGCAAAGGGAAAGAAGAGGAAATTGATCTTAATAAGGAGATTGGTATTCCAAATTGGGACATCTCCAATCTTAATCCTAATCAAATGCATATATTTGGAGAACTACTTTAGAGGAAAGATATGTACTAGAGGCTTAGAGAAGAAAGAAATAAAGAATTTCAAGTGCTTGAAGATGCAAAGAATATTCTAGCAGAGGCACTTAGCATGGAGGTTGACACTTCTCAACCAATTCTAGATCAATTAGCAAAGGTAGTCCAAAAATTTAATGAATATTTAAATGGACATGAGAAATAGATGCAAAGAGTAGAGAAGAAAATTGAGAATAAGGTTTTGGAGCTAAGTGCACAAAAGAATGCAATTCATCAAGTAGATCTATCTACTATTCTAAGCTCATTGGAGACCTCTTGCAACAATGCGACTTCATTATTTGGTAAACTCTATGATACTTCAATTTTTACCAAGGAAATCAAAGATAAACTTTCAAAGATTGATGAAGATCTAAAGGAAAGTGCACAATAGTTGCAACTTGACCCAAGTTACAGCTTTTCCCACTACACAAAGATCATATTTTTAATTGATATGCATGAAAAATTACTAAGAGAAGAAGCCAGAATAAGAGCTACATTGGTAAACATATAGGGCATGATTCTCCCAAAAATGGATGCATTGCAAAAATATATTACACATGCTAAAACCCTCATCCATGATAACACCTTCTCAATTGCAGATTCAATGATAGAACTTTCAGCAGAAGTTCAAGTTGCATTGCACGCATGCAAGGTGTGTATATGTGAAATGTGGGCCTTTGATCCTCACATACACTTCAACATAGTCATTACCTGAGAGATCATCCTAGAATGAACATTGAATTATTCATCCAAGTAATCCAATAGTGCAACCTTTTGTCTTAACTAGAAAGATTTTGCCTTTTCTCTCAGAATGAGAAGTGGACAGCTAGATGCCTAGTATGAAGGATTTATGCAACTATATGAGAGTTCAACTAATCTATATGAAATGCAAGTATTAATCTAAGAATAAGAAATCACATTAAATCTATATGTATGCATTATATAAAGCTAAATGATATTACAATACTAAAAAGTATAAGCACTATGAAAATATGAGCTAAATGAGTGTGTATTCCAACATAAGTTTGATGTAATAAATATTCAACCCCCTTAATGAGGAATTGAAGGCCTCTTAAATAGAGTTACATAATTGATTGACAGTCAAGATCAATTTAGATGGATGGTCGAGATTAAAGGTGAGATTCAGTTGAGATGGAAACTTCCTTATGCAAGTGAAGTTATCTATTTCAGATTTGAGTGTGATGAGTAGTTAACTAAGCTTCACATGAGTGTGAGAATAAGTTAACTAAATTAATTCCAATTTGAGAGATAATTGACTCAAGGTTTCCATTTTGGAATTGAAGAGAAGATTTGGAGAGATTATTTAATTTAATAAAATGAGATATGACCTCATAAATGCATAAACTTTAATCAATTGAATAATTAAATTCAATAATTAAAATGAAGACATTATTAAATTTAATATATTTAATTCCTTTGTATTATTAGCTAAAGAAGTAATTTAATTTAATTAAAGTATGAACACTTATAGTAAAATTAAATTTAATCAATAGGTCTAATGTAGCTAATTTAAGTCAATACTTTACAAATTAAATAAAGAGTGTGATCAATGTAGATTAGGGTTTTCTATATCTGACACTTAGGTCAAGTAGTGATTATCATAATCAGAATTGTTAGATTGTGGTGACTGATCAAGAAAGTATTGTACATACTTCATAATTAGTGGGGTTCAGGGCATTGCCCCAAATTTTTTTTTTTTTTTACTACTCACCATTCGTAGAAATTTTTTTGGTACTATTCACCATTCATAGATTCGCCACTAAAGTTATGGCTAATTATGGCCAACATGTTATAACTCTAAAGTGATTTAATACTTGTATAAAAGGGTTTAGGGTTGGGTATTTTATTTTTAATGTTGTGATGCAAAATTGGTTCTTGCTACAGTATTGAGTTGTAAGGTATTACGGATTGTAATCAGGTTGTAATCACTGGATTGTAATAAGATTGGACTTGCTATTTGGTGGACATAGCCTAGGGATTGGGTGAACCACGTTAAATCTTAGTGCCTTGTGTTCATTTCTGTGTGATCTACTATTTTTTGTTATTGGTTATATTTGCATGTAGTTTTTATTTCTGTCTGTGGTTTATCCTAACAAGTGGTATCAGAGCCTAGTTGTTTTTCAGTTATCCTCTATAAGAAAGTTTCACAGTTGAGTTGGAGTCTCATGGTTGAGTGGTAGCAATGGAAAATGAGGGTAAGCTGAGGGTTGACAGGTTTAATGGGCAGAACTTCCAATTATGGAAGATGCAAATGGAAGACTATCTATATCAGAAGGATTTATGGAAGCCATTGGAAGGCAAAGCCAAGAATCAGGGAACTATGTCAGAGGCTAAATGGGATCTTTTGGATAGAAAGGCATTCAGAAGCGTTCAGTTATTCTTGGCACCATCAGTGGCATTTAATATTACAAAATCAAAGATGACAGAACTTTTGATGAAAACCCTAGTGACACTATATGAAAAGCCCTCCGCTTCAAACAAGGTATTTCTCATGAAGCTTTTATTTAATATAAAAATGGTAGAAGGTGGATCTATTGCAGATCATTTAAATGAGTTTAATACTATTACTAGTCAATTAGTCAATTATCTTCTCTGGGTATCAATTTTGATGAAGAAATTAGGGCTCTCTTGATTTTGTGTTCTTTTCCTGAAAGCTGGAATGGCTTGGTAATGGCGGTGAGTAATTCTATTCTTGGATCTAGTACCCTAAAATATGATGATGTGATCGGTGTTGTTTTGAGTGAGGAAACTCATAGGAAATCCTTAGGTGGATCTACATCAGGAAGTGCTTTGAATGTAAAAAGCAAGGGCAGAACGACTGAGAGAGGAAGTAACTCTGAAAATCATGGGAAATCAAGAGGAAAGTCAAAGGGGAAGAGGTCTCAATCGAGAGGACCAAATGATTGATGGTACTGTGGGAGACCAGGGCACAAAAAGAAAGATTGTTGGAATCAAAAGAAAAATGAAGGAGATAAATCAAATGGAGACAAGGAGGCAAATGTGGTAAGTAACAAATTTGAAGAGGATACTTTGCTTCTTTCTTTCAAAAATGTAGATGATTCATGGGTTTTAGATTCTGGTGCTTTGTTTAATGCTACACCTCATAGAGGTTATTTCATTGATTATGTCCAAGGGGATTTTGGGCTTATTTATTTGGGGGATGATGAACCCTATCAAATTGTTGGAAAGGGAAAAATTAAGACTAAGTTGCAGAATGGGAATCATTGGGTACTACATGAGGTAAGACATGTTCCAAGGCTTAGTAGGAATTTAATTTTAGCAGGGCAACTCGGTGATGAGGTTTGTGTAGTTACTTTTAATGATAAAAATTGGAAGCTTTCAAAAGGTTCCCTTGTAGTAGCAAAAAGTGTGAAAGTAGGCACCTTATATCTTTATACAGGTCATATTGTTCCTTCTACTTTGATTGTTTCAGAGAAAAATGAATGTTCAGGAACAATTGCTGCAGTTGAGCAGGGAGAATAAATAGCTATTGTAGATTCTGATACAGCACTGTGGCACAAAAAACTTGGGTACATGAGTGAGAAAGGTATGAAATTACTTCATTCAAAGAAAGTTTTACTAGGTCTGCAATGTGTTAATATGGATTTTTGTGAAAGTTGTGGGTATGGAAAACAAAAGAGAGTGAGTTTTGTAAAGACTGGGAAGGAAAACAAAAAGGAGAAATTAGAGATTGTGCATACAGATGTATGGGGACTAGCTTAGGTATCTTCCCTTGGTGGCTCTCATTATTATGTTACATTTATTGATGATGCAACTAGAAAATTATGGGTTTATTTCCTTAGACAGAAATTTGATGTATTTCAAACTTTTAAGAAATGGAAATGCTTGGTTGAAAATGAGACTAGTAAGAAATTAAAATGTCTTGGATCTGATAATGGTGGTGAGTATTGCAGTCATGAATTTGAAGATTATTGCTCCTCTAATGGTATTCATAGACAAAAAACTATTCCAAGGACTCCACAGGAAAATAGAGTGGTTGAACGCATGAACAAGACCATAATGGAGCACGCAAAGAGTATGAGGTTGCATGTTGGGTTGCCCTTACACATGTGGGCAGAGGCTATCAATACTATAGTATATTTGATTAATAGAGGTCCCTCTACTCCTTTAGGCTATGGTATTCTAGAGGAGGCATGGACTGGTAAGAAGGTGAGTTATTCTTTTCTCAAGACCTCTGGTTGTGAAGCTTTTTCTCATATAGACTTTGAAAAATAGAACCAAGCTAGAATAAAAACCAAAGAAATGTGTCTTTGTTGGATATGACATTAATGAATTTGGTTATAGGCTTTGGGATTTTGAAAATCATAAAAAATTTAGAAGTCGAGATGTCATATTCAATGAGAAAGTGTTGTACAAAGATCTATTGCAGCAACATGAGAAGAAAGAAGATGATTATGTAGTGCTGGATGATACTCCAAAAGCTATTGTTCTAGCCATTCCTCATGATGTGCAACAACTGCAATAACAAATACCACACACACTAGTGAATGTTAGACAGTCAACGAAGCAAATTAGAGCTCCAAAAAGATTTTCTCCCTCTTTGTATTCTATTTTACTTACTAATGCTAGTGAACCTAAAAGTTATGATAAAGCTGTGCAGGTGGATATTAAGATTCAGTGGGAGTCTGCAATGAAAGATGAAATGGACTCTTTGCTGAAGAATAAGACATGGGATTTGTGCAAGTTGCCTGTAGGTAAAAAGGCTTTATAGAATAAATGGGTTTACAAGTTGAAAGAAGAGGAAGGAGGTAAGAAAAGATTTAAGGTTAGGTTAGTTGTAAAAGGATTTGCACAGAAAAAGGGAATTGAGTTTGATAAGATATTTTCTCCTGTTGCTACTAAAGATTTGCATTTAGAGTAGTTGGATGTTAAAATAGCCTTCCTTCATGGTGATTTGGATGAAGAAATCTATATGGCTCAGCCACAAGGATTTGAGGTCAAAGGTAAGGAGAACTTAGTGTGCAAATTGAAGAAAAGTTTATATGGCTTGAAGCAAGCACCTCGGCAATGGTATCTGAAATTTGACAAGTTTATGCATGAGCATGGCTATAACAGGTGTCATTCGGATTATTGTGTTTATTTTAAGAGGTTGGCTGATGATAGCTACATTATTTTATGTTTATATGTTGATGATATTCTTGTAGCTGGGTCTAACATGGATCATATTAAGGGGCTGAAATGCCAGTTAGTACATGCATTTGCTATGAAGGATTTGGGGGTAGAAAAATAAATCCTTGGTATGAAGATTTGCAGAGATAGGAAGAATAGAACATTGATGCTATCTCAGGCTGATTATTTTGAGAAGGTGTTGCAACATTTCTCTATCGAGAATGCTAAAGCTGTCAGCACACCTTTACCTAGTCATTTAAAATTAACTAAGGAGATGTGTCCTAAGACATAGGAAGAGGAGGATAAGATGTCCAAGGTACCCTATGCTTTAGCTGTAGGAAGCTTGATGTATGTTATGGTATGCACTAGGAAAAATATTGCCCATGCAATGGGATTCATTAGTAGGTATATGAGTTATCCAGGATTTGAGCATTGGAATGCTGTCAAGTGGATTCTCAGATATTTGAGAGGAACATCCAATAAGTGTTTACACTTTGGGGGCTCTACTACTGATTTATAGGTCTATGTTGACTCAGATTTGGTAGGAAATATTGATACCAGGTGGAGTACTACAAGTTATGTCTTTATTGTTTGTGGGGCAACCATGAGCTAGGTTTCTAGGTTACAGAAGCATTAATGAGCTAGGTTTCTAGGTTATAGAAGATTAATGCTCTATCCACTACAGAGGCAGCCAAGGAGATGATATGGCTTCAGTTCTTCTTGGAAGAATTGGGACATCCTCAAAAGGATAATTATTTGTTCACAGATAGTTAGAGTGTCATTCATCTTGCAAAGAATTCAGCTCTGCATTCTAAGACCAAACACATACAGTTGTGGTACCATTTCATTCGGTCAGTTTTTGGAGGATGGACAGTTAAAGCTGGAGAAGATACATACCAATGAAAATCCAACACATATGTTGACAAAGGTTGTAACATAGGAGAAGCTAAAATCCTCTTCAGCTTTGGTTGGTCTTTTAGACTAAACATGAATAAAAGAACAGTAGAGTCCAGGGTGGTTTGATCCAATGGGAGCCTCATGTGGTAGTGGTATTACTACAAGATCAGACTCCAAGTGGGAGATTGTTGTTTAGTGTGGAGCCTAATTAGTCTCCAAGTGGGAGATTTTTAGATTGTGGTGACTAATTAGGAAAGTACTGTACATACTTCATAATTAGTGGGGTTCAGGGCATCACCCCGAAAAAAAAATTTACTATTCGCCATACGTAGAATTTTTTTTGGTACTATTCACCATTCGTAGATTCACCACTAAAGTTATGGCTAATTATGGCTGACATATTATAACCCTAAAGTGGTTTAATACTTGTATAAAAGGGTTTAGGGTTGGGTATTTTATTTTTTAATATTGTGATGCAAAATTGGTTCTTGCTGCGGTATTGAGCTGTAAGGGATTACGGATTGTAATCAGGCTGTAATCACTAGATTGTAATAAGATCGAACTTGCTATTTGGTGGATGTAGCTCAGGGATTTGGTGAACCATGTTAAATCTTGGTGCCTTGTGTTCATTTCTGTTTGATCTATTATTTTTTTCTATTGGTTATATTTGCATGTAGTTTTTATTTCTATCTATGGTTTATCCTAACAAGAATTGCCTAATGAAATAGGACTTAGGAATGATTGAATAGACTAGAATTGGTTATCATGGCAATGTGCCAATTTTGGGGTATTACATTTGCCCCTCTTTGAATTGATGTGTGAGTAGCATGTTCAATTCAAAGAAATTAGATTGGTTCTGAAATTGATAACACAAAAACCAATTGATAAACTTTTTAAGGTTATCTCTAGAATGAAGCTTAACCTTAGGGGATCTAAGTAGAACACCTAGATACCGAGATTGAAAAGCTTTTAAAGGTTATCTCTAGAATGAAGCTTAACCTTAGGGGATCCATATAGGAAACCTAGATACCAAGATTGATAAGCTTTTAAAGGTTATCTCAAGAATGAAGCTTAACCTTAGGGGATCCATATAGGACACCTAGATACCAAGATTGATAAGCTTTTAAAGGTTATCTCTAGAATAGAGCTTAACCTTAGGGGATCTAGATAGAACACCTAGATACCAAGATTGATAGCATAAAGATTATCAAATTTCATAGAATTATTCTCAAAACAAGACTCAATCCTCAAGGGTTAGGGCTTAGCCTATCCTATACCTATCTATTAAAAGATGACAAGATTTAATCATGATTCATAGAATTATCCCCAGAATGAGGCTTAATTCTCAAGAAAAGTTAGGATTATCTCCATAACGAACCTTAATCCTTAGCAAGAATTTGGAATTATCTCCAAAACAAAGCTTAATCCCATAGAGTCTAGATAAAACAACAAAATACTAGTCCATAAAAGTTAATAAGATCCAATCATCAGTCATAGAATCATCCCTAGAATGAGGTGTGATTCTTAGGAGTCAAGGTTTAGCCTGCCCTGATACCTTTCCATCAAACTCTAACCAGAAATGTTATAAGATGTGAAAGATGAGATAGATGATCTATTATGCTAGATAGGTGGGAACAAGATGCCCTGAGTGATGAGATGCCCCAAGTGATGAGGGAATCAGACTTAGATTGAGTTGAAATTTAGAATTAATGATGTAATCATCTTACCTCCTTGGGAGAAAAATTGAAAGATGACACACCAGAATAATGATGTAGAGAAATATAGTGAAAGATACTAAATAAATTTGAGGTTTGGAAGACTATAGAAGAGATTAGAATGATCAAAAGAAAATTTGAAGTTAATTCGAAGTGACTTCAAGTCCAAAAGACCAAGTTTGACCAAAGTTTGTCCAAAGTTGACTTGAATTGACTTTTCTAGAAATTTTGAAAAATTTCAAGAAATTTGATTTGAAAGTATTCAAAAAGATTCACAAAGTATCAGAAAAATGGATTGCACAAGTGTTCAATCGTGTCAGTGCCAAAATTTTAAAATGTGATTTTGAACTGTTTATGTGTGTCAGATTTTGAATTTGATCCCAAAAATGGATTTAGAGCAATCAAATAAATGAGGGGGTGATCTTTGCATAAATCAGAGTACTTTGAAGAATTAGGTCAAAAACTATATAAGGACCCAAAGGGTCATTTTCCTTTCATTTGTGCTTTTTTCTTTTGTGGAGAAGAGATTTTTGAGGAGCAAATGGTTGTCCCTATATAGAGACATCAATTTGAGCACTCTTGATGGAACAACTAGCCGACAGAGTATGAACCTCTAGTGAATAGTCGATAATCTTACTTTGCCTTTTGATTTTCATGCATTCTAAGATGATTTTAGTGTGGTTTAGGCATTTTTAATATTTTGTGTCTCAGTTCTCGCATGATGATGTCTCTCCTCATGCGATTCTAATCTCTTCTTGTGAGAAGAAGTACTAGACATGTAGTTCATTGTTTGGTGTAATGGGATTTCTCATAGGAGAGATACCCATATGTCATGTGAGAAGCCCTAAAAGGGTTATTTTCTTACCCATTGTTTGATCACTTCTCACATGAAGTAGTGTATTCTCACACAAAGATGTGTGATCTAATATGAGAGGATCAAATTTTGCACAAAATTGTCACGTAAAATGAAAGTTTAAAAGTTTGAGATTTGATATTGATAATTTGTGTGATATTTTTGTTTGTGCAGGTTATATTTCTTGATGTTATATTTTGATCAGATTACCCACCTTACAAAGCTTTATTGTGGTAGCTTGATGATGCTGATATGGCACATATTGATAGACTTAGAGTAGCTTATCTTTGCTATATTCCACCAGTGTTGGTGAATCATGACCTTTTGACTACATTGGTGGAGTGTTTCCATTTGGAGACTAACACATTCCATTTTCCCTAGAAAGAGATGATGATCACTTTGAAGGATATCTATAGGATACTACGGATCCCATTCCATGGACTGTGAGTTGTGTATGATATGGTTCCATGGGTAGGTATAGAGGCACTGAGGGCCTTCTTCCAAGAGGACCTGATCATGGGCAGAGCCATCAACATGGGATGAGCTAGTGCATACCTATGGTCCCACTCATAGGTTACCATTGGTATTGGTGATATTTATTAGAGAGCACCATGGATTAGAGTGGGCCCATGGGGCTGAATGCTTTAGATGATATCATCTTTCTGGGCTCACTACATGCTCACTCACATGTATCATGAGATGTATGAGATAGTATACCATGAGAGGAAGAGCATGGCCGTTGGGGTCTATGTTCTTCAAATATGGGCATGGGAGCACTTTCCAGTTACTAGACCCATCTTTGTAGATGAGTGATAGCCTATGGAGCCATACATTTGTAGATATAGAAGCCAACTTACCCAAACAACTCTGGGGAAGACTAAGTTTTGGAGGGGCCATCTAGATGACTTGGTGTCAGTAATGTGGAGACCATGGAGGGAGATAGAGGATTGGGATGATGTACAAATAGAGCTAAGTTATATTTTCACCTCTTGACCACTAATAGGTTGATATCCACAAAATATGGAGAGATTTCCTCTGGCATAGGTGTGGAAACAATATGGATAGACACAAGACATTTCTTTAGAGTACTATTCCTATGCATGACTAATGACATATCTGGAGGGGGGATGGTCACCAAGATTAGACCCTACTAGATCAATGATAGATGTGTGCAACTTGATTGCAACATAATGGGATTACCTACCTAAAGTAATAGATGGAGGGATGACTCTTACATATCAGGCCCATTTTGTGAGTCATCCTTTTCCATGATTTACAGATCTAGTGGTAATGGTTGTACCTATTTAGCTAGTGTAGGCACTATCAACACCACCACAATAACCCCAATGGGAGGGAATGAGACATAAGACATGCTAGGTGTAGATTCCACCTTAGAAAATGAGAGCAGACCCAAGTGCTAGTGGGAGTGGATTAAGTCAGAGGCAACCTTGAGGTGAGATGGGTTTCTTAGGATCCATTAGAAGAGATGTACAAAGGCCTCACAAAGAGGAATAGCAGGAAGCCAGTAGCCAGAGTAGGGGCTAGGTGACAAGGAGATGTAGGACCAGCCTGCTATAGGGGCCTAGGGTAGAGATATCCTGGTATAAACTCATTAGGCCTTGAGGAGAGCTAGAGAGTAGATATGGACCACACAATGATAGATAAGAGAGTTGCAGATATAGGTGGCTATGAGAGACTCCCAGATTCTAGACTTAGAGCATGAGATCTATGAGTTTTGAGAGTAGCTAGAGTGAGAAGTTCAAAGATTAGAGTAGCAGCAGGATGAGATCTGACTACAATTAGCTAGGACAACCTACTATTTTGTAGCATATGTGGTAGTTGTGCCAAATGAGGCTAAGTAGGTGCCTTGAATTTCTCATTATTCCTATGAGTTAGGGGGAGCATGGCCTATAGCAAGACTAGACATTCCTCCTCCTCCTCCTCCTCTAGTGGAATGTGAGGGAGCAGGAGAGAGTTAGCTTTATTTTGCTCTTATTTTGATTTGGCTATGTATCAATTGGTGTGCCATCACTGTTTTGTATCATTTTTTAGATTGACAACACTCAAGTAGTGTTCATTTTGTCCCCAGTGTACACTTTCAACTTGATACACACATAGACACACATATATGAGATTTTGATTTGAGTACCATCGCATTGTCACTTTCTTTTTCTTTATACATGAGATGTTTTATGCTATGATTATGAATGCAAAAATGATGTGATGTATGAATGAAAATTTGATATGATGTATGAATGTGGTGTAGATGAGATATACCATGATAGTATATATGAAATTCCAAAAATGTAAATGGACTAACATCTCATATAGTATTTTGTTTGTTGATAGTGATAGGTATTCCATGAAGATCGAGAGACGAACTAAAGAAATGAACACTTGTGCAGCCATGGAGAAGCATGATACTTTGAAGAAGCCAAAAATCCCTCATCACAAAGGATGCAAGTGGATTTTTCATTGAACCATGTGCTAATTTAATAGAACCCTATGCTAGATGCAACCTTAGGCTAAATGCAACCCTAGGTCTAGTTACCAAGCTTTGACAATTATCATCACTGAGTGTATAGTGAAACCCTAGATGTCATATAACTCCCACTAACATTGCAATCATGGAAATATGAATAGATCTTTTCTATCTTTTTGGGATTAAATGTAAGCATTCAAGGCAAAAGAAGCCAAAATGAACAGAACATTTGTCCCTTTTGACTTAGCAAGCAAACATAAACATCAGAGCATAAATGTTAGGAAGACTAGAATGTTTCTTGTGTGCAAACACATTAGGGACATGATAGATCCTCCTTGTGCTAAGTAATCAGTAAGAATTCTATCTATAATGGCCCTTGCGTCCATAACCTGAGATAGAAGTGTGCTAGATATAATCGCAGTGACTCATACATTCACTTAGTAGGATGAGTATCAATATTTACTATAGCATGAAGAGTTCACTCCAACAAGTAAGGAGAAGAACCAACCTCACTAATTTACCCATATAAAAGGAGTCAAGGTACACACGACCATCCAATATGAGATGGAGGTTCTTAAGGTGGACACCCCTTTTATATGGATGCTTTAGATCATTGGAACTAAACCATAAATAGAAAGAAAAGAAAAGATCATGCCTCTAGTGCTCACTTCTCTAGTCAAAAGTGACATCATCAAGTTTCTCAAAGAGACATGATAAAGAAAAAGCAAAACAAACAAAGAAAATCTTAGTATATCCCAAATAGATTCATTGTTTTAAGTTCATTTTCTATCTTATAGGATTGATGTCAAGTGTCAATATTTAGAACATATAAAAGAAATCTCTTCAGTAGGGTGACAATAGTAGATAGAAATAGTTAGAACAACTGGTGAATAAGTTCAAAGAGGAATCTTTAGTAAGAAGAACCTTGATAAGAAATAAGAAAAAATAGATAGACATAGTTAGGACAATTGGTGACTGATGTGAGAGAGGTCTTCCATGAGAGGAATCTCAAAAGTGACTCTAGTGATAGTAGGCAGATGTAGTTAGAACAACTGGAGATTGATGTGAGAGATCTTCTATGAGAGGAATCTCCAAAGTGACACTAGTGACAATAGTCAAATGCAATTAGAACAACTAGTCACTGATGCAAGAGAGATCTATGATATTATAGGGGTTGCCCCCAAGTTATGACAAGATTCAATCCATGGATACATGAGAAAAAGAAACAAACTAAAGAAAGAAAGAAATTGTACATGAGCCAAAAGATGTGCTGCGAGATATAGTATTTGGAACAAGAGGCACCTATTTACCAGGTTTTCACCTTCTTGGTAGAGATTTTTTTTTACTACCATGATGCATGTTTGGAGGTTTTCAGCAATGGCACTTTTTTTGTTTTTCAATTTTTTTTTTTATCTTTCTCCTTTTCAATTTTTTTGATATTACCAAGGCGACTATTGCTAGTTTTTCACCAAGGTAATGATTTTTTTAGAACTTTTTACAATTTTTAGATTTTTTTCAGGACATTTTAGTATATAAAGAGAGTTTCTAAAATTAGATCAGCTATAGAACCAATTTAGGTGGAGAGTGTTGATGGGCTCCTTGAGCACCTCTCCCTTGGTTGTAGAAAGTTAGTAAGCACTAGATCCAAACACTGCAGTAACTATGTATGGACCAAGCTAGTTGGGTTCGAACTTCCCCTTTTGTACTCATTATTATTGATTCTTCGGGTTCTCTCTTAGGATTAGATCACCTAGTTGGAAGTCATGTGGCTTAACTTTCTTATTGTAGCTTTTGGACATACATTGGTAATAAACTTGAACATGATCACACACCACTTGCCAACATTCATCTAATAATTCTAGCTCTTGAAGCTGAGATATTCTATAGTCATATCTCAACCTCAATTGGAAGCACAACATCCACTTCATATACTAAAGCAAAGGGCATTGTACCTGTTGGAGTTCTGATACTTTTTTTGTAAGCCCATAAAGCAGGATTAATTTGAAGGTGTCAGTCCCTTCTAGATTTGTTAACTATGGAATGCAAGATCTTAAGGAGAACCTTGTTAGATGCCTCCACTTGACCATTACCCTAGGGGTAATAAATAGAAGACCAGTGTTACATGAATTTGAACTTTTTGCACAATTCCTTTAGATCCTTGTTTTTAAACTATCCTCCATTGTCAGTAATAATGGAGGAAGGTACACCATACCTGTGTATAATGTAATTTATAATGAAAAAATCTATAGTTTTTCCATTTTCTATGGATAGAGGGACTACCTCTACCCACTTAGTGAAGTAATTTGTACTAGTAATAATGAACTTATGTCCATTTGAAGAGGATGGGTGAATTTGACCCACAAGATCAAAGGCCCACTGTTGGAATGGCCACATTGTGATAGATGGAATTAGCTCCCTAGTTGGAGCATGAATCAATTTATCATGGAGCTAGCATTGTTTGTAGGGCTTGGAATATTTGATTGCCTCTTGCTCCATATTTGGCCAATAGTAACCAGCTCTAATAAGTTTACGAGCTAGTGTCAAGCTGTTAGAGTGAGATTTGCAAATGCCTCTGTGTACATATATTAATGTGTGCTTGGATTCATTAGATTCTAGACACCCAAGGAGTGTTCTAGTGAGACCTCTCCTAAAAAATTAATCAACACTAATAACATATTGTGAAGCATTATGGATAAGGTGACATTTTTCATTCTGGGTTAGATTGTCTAAGATGGTTTGAATATGCAAGTAAGAGTATATATGGTGGTAGTGGGATGAGTTGTGTCCTAAAATAGAATAGATTATCCGAGTAGGGTAGAGTAATGTTTCCACTAGGAACTCATGTCAAAGATCATTTTTTGGCATTTGTAACAAGGAAGCAAGAGTAGCCATGGAATCAACCACTTTTTTATTTGCTCAAGAATCTATTGAAAAGTGATATAGGCAAAATATTTATTCAAGTCATCTAATATGCATTTATAAGGGATCAATTTTTCATCTTTTTTTTTATATTCATCATTGACCTAGTTGATTTTGAGCTAGGAATATCCAAAGATGTTCAATTGATCCACTCTCCATTCAACTACAATCTTCATGCCATTAATCAGAGTTTCATACTCTACAATATTGTTTGTACAAGGAAAAAAAATCTTATATGCCTTAGGTAGTGAGTACCTCTATGGTGTAATGAAAAAGAGTCTAGGACCAGATCCCTATTGTGTGAAAATAACATCACCCAAGTTTGATGTTTAATCATTAGAATTGATTCATTAGGAAAATCAATGTTGAGTGGAAAAAGACTCTATATTGGTGTCTCTGCTAACTAATTAGCAATTGCTTGTCCTTTGATAGCCTTTTATTCAACATATTGAATGTCAAACTCACTTAGTATCATGACCCACTAAGCCAATATTCCTATTAGAACTACCTTATTGAGTAAGTACTTCAGTGGATTAATTTTAGCAACCATTTGCATAGTATGGGTGACCATGTAGTGTCTCAACTTTTGAGAAGCAAAGAAAACTACCAAGCAAGCTTTCTCAATGATATTGTAATTCATTTCATAATAAATCAATGTGTCATTTAGATAATAGATATCTCTTTCCTTGTTATCATTATCTTCTTGTGCTATCAAAATACCAAGAGATGATTTTGTTGCTAATATGTACAAGATAAGAGGCTTCCCATGACTAGGAGGCATCAAGATTGGTGGATTAGTAAGGTATTTCTTTATCTCTGTTAGAATCTAATTGCATTCTTCACTCCAATTATATTTCACATATTTATACAAAGTCTTGGTAAAAGGTTGTGACCTATGTGCCAATAGTGAGATGGATTGAAATCTACCCTATAAGACCCTCATCTGACTAATATTGTGAGCTGAAGACATCTCCATGATTGCTTGAACTTTCTCTAGATTAATCTTGATTCCTTTTGGAAACATAATGTACCTAGGAAATTTTCCAAATGTTAGACCAAATGCACATCTCTTGGTATTAAGTCTCAAACTAAATTTCTCTATGCGATCTAGGATAGGTCACAAATCTTGAAGGTGACTGTTTCATTTTGTGCTCTTAACCAAAGTATCATCCACATAGTATTCCATTGGCTTATGCATCATATCATGGAAAATAATTATAACTACCCTTTGATATGTAGTGCTAGTATTTTTCAAGCCAAGTAACATCACATTCCAATAGAAAGTTCCTCATGCACAAGTAAAAGTATTCTTTTCTTGATCTTTTGGTACAATTTTGATCTAATTATAACCATAAAATTCATCCATGAGTGAGTACATTTCATATCCTGTTGTCATGTCCATTATCATATCAATGTTAGGGAGTGGAAAATCATCCTTCAAACATGCTACATTTAGATCTCAAAAATCTCTACATACTCTAATAGATTTTTCATTCTTGGAGATAGGAATGATGTTTGATATCCATTCAGCATAATCAATAGCTCAGATGAAACTAGCTTTCAGAAGCTTTTCTAGTTTAGCCTTGACAAGCAATGCAACATGAGGATGCATTTTTCTAAGTTTTTCTTTGACTTGTTTAACTCCCTATGCAATAGACAAGTGATGCATGATGAGATCAAGATCTAATCCTAGCATATCTGAATATGTCCATGCAAAGTTTATCTTTTTCTCTTGGAAGAAGGCAATGCATTCCTCTTTCTCTTTTGGAGATAGTGACAGTGCAAGATGTATTATGTGAGGATATTATTCTGTTCCCAAGTTGATAAGCTATGTTGGCTCTATCAAAACTGATGATCTTTCCTAAAAATGACTAGGACATGCATCAAATATCTCATCCATAGGTGCCTCAGAGAGGTTTTCACCCTTGGATGCATCTTTTATTTTTACTTTTTAAGGTTCTAACACTACAAAAATGTGGTTTTCACCATCGGACCTTTTATTTCTCTTATTTTTTATTGTATGAATGAGATATTTGATGTTAGGTTCAGTCATGTTGATGCTTTGTTCGCTAGTGGAAGACGTTATAGGCTAAACAACATTTAAGTAATAGGCAAGAGCATAGTCATTCTAGAATGTAGGGACTTCACTAGATGCATTAGAATTCTAGTCTATGATATTAGGATAGGTGAGTGAAAGAGAAGTGGTGGGTTTGATTTTGTTCACAATATAATCACCAAATGCTTGGAAAAAAAATTTGAGACTTAGAGCGGCTTTGTCCACAAGTGTGTTTGAGTACCTCTGAGTTCTAACATCATTGATTGAAGACTTGATGACACTAGTTGGATAAGACTCATTTGACCTAACCCTAGATACTTTACCTACTTTAAGGAGATTTTCATAGACATGAACTTGCTTTATGTCTTTGTCAGTAGTTGGTTCTGAGAGAGAGTTGAATTCGTATTCCTAAGAATCTGTGCTACATGGTGATAGATTGTAGAATTTCCCATAGTGATAGGGACAAACTCTCCTTCACCCTCTAGATTTTTACAAAGATACTCAATGTGAAAATCATAACTAGACTATCCTTTTTCTTGTTGGGTATGATGTGAATTAGTAGTATTATCAGAAGAAACACTATCACCATCCATGGTGCTAATGCATGGTACAAAATCATCTAGTTCAGTAAATAATTTAGCAAGATCATTAGGAATGGGATAAGGATAAGGATCCTCATCATCAATGTTGTCTTCATGGTCATCAGACTTAAATTGTGACTCATTTTCAAATGAAATCTCAGGGCCTGGTATAAATTTGTTAATCCCTATATGGAAGGGAATCTTCTTGAAACCTAGACCAAATGTATCTTGATTCCTCCTAGCTATGGCTTTGAAAAGATCAATAAAATCATTCTTGTTGCATCCAATAGGACTAGTTCCATTATAGACAAAGTGTTTCATGAGTTTAAGACCTAGACCATACTTTTTATAAGTAATTTCATGAGACTGTTCTATGAGGTCAACTAGAGTTTTCTCTTTGTAGATCCATGTAGCAGTAGCTCTATTTTCACTTTCCTCCTTGAGAGGGACAATAGCTTTGAAAAATGTACCATTATACTTGGTTGGAGGTGTCAATGCAAAAGGTCTCTTTTCTTCAAATGGTCTCCCATAATGATGGGGAGATTTAGGAAGAGATGTCAGTGATAGGACAGGTTCTATGTGATATTCACCCATTCCCATTTCTTTCAACTTGAGTGACTACTCAATTTGCTTTAGCTTGTTATCATGATAATCTATAGACTCTCTAGTAGCACACACAAATTTTTCAATATATTTCAACATGCTATAGGTATAGCTAGTACTTGGAGATATGGTGACTTTAGAGCCGTAAAATGGGAACTTTACACATTGATGATAAGCAGAGGGTACAACTCAAATCTCATGTATCCATGGTCTTCCTAGTAGAATATTGTAAGCTAAGGGAATGTCCAGGACTTGACAAGTGAAATGTCTTTCAACAAGACCAACCTAGAGAGGTAACACAAAAAGACCTAGGGATTTGTGCTTAACTTCATCATATGCTTTGATAGTTATCTTGCAATGAGGGTCAATGGACTCTTCAAAATAGTCCAATTATATGAGTAGAGCAAAAAAAACAATATTTAAACTAGCTCCATTATCAATGAGTACATGATAGATACATTTCTAGTGTATCATGACCTCTATGTAGAGGTTGATTATGTGGATGACTCAGAGAATCATCATCCTCCTTAGAAAAGGACATATAGTAAGGTGAGGTCAAATGACCTACCATAGATTGGAACCTCAAGATCAAGATCTTGAGGGACATTTGCCTCAATGAGGGCTTTGTCAAGAATCTGCCTATGAGTAGTCAATATTTTGAGCAATTCAAAGATCATGATTTGAGCATTTGTTCATTGTAACTAATTGAGGATATTGTAGCTAGCAGCCATAGAAGTTGTTGTAGTTTTGTCCCTTTTCTAGATGGACTAGCAATAGGTTTGTCTTTGTGTTGTTCTAACTCAGGAGTAGAAGGAATAGGGCCTTTAAGCACTAACTTGGCACACGAACATGTAACAAAATTGGCACAAGTTTGTGATGGTTCATCATCAGATGTGTTGGAAGCAGGGCCCCTTAAGACAAATGGTGTCTTAGGTTTAGGACTGTCTTATTTTTTCTTGATGATGATAACATTGCAATACTCAAAATCAATAGGTTCAACCATGTTGATCATGTTGTCATCATTAAAGTATGTATAGTTGACCGTGTTATTAGATTTTTGTTTCAATTTTTCTCCTTTCTCATAGAATAGGAATGGCTCTTTGAAAGCCTTATGATCTGATTTCTTGTTATGCCCATCCACAACAATGTCACCATCATCGATTAGGTCTTAGATTTTGTGACACAAGTTGATGTAGTTGGTAGTTATTTGACCTTTGTTTTGGTGATATTCACAAAATGCAGTTTTGTTCCACCATGGTGGTCATGGTTGTGGATCATAAGGATGAGAATTGTCCAATGGAGAAATGAATTTGTTTTGCAGCAAGGTCTTGTAGACCACATCCAAAGGTTCACCAAGAGGTGTAAATTCCTACTTAGGATGGGTGAGCCAAGATGAGTTCCTAGTTTGTTTCTAGACATCTTGGTTAATATAAGGATGTTTCTCAACATTCTTGCATGATCTATAAGATTGAAAGCCACCTTACTAGGTTTAGGAGTAATGTTGTCAACAACTACATCATGCACAACCTCTTAGGTTTTGTTCACGTACTTGGATTTGTCTTTATTAAAGGTTGACCCTTGTTTACTATCTTTTTGAAGGGTTAGTTCACCCTTTTTTACCATGAATTCCTCTATCCAAATAGCTAGTGTGACCATATCTTTGAAGGTATGTGGACCTTGAAGTTGAACTCTATACCCAAAATCAAGCAGGAGATTATCCGTAAAGATATCAAGTTTCTCTATTTTTGAGATTTTGCATGAGTATTTGGTGTAAAGTTGTCTCCATCTTTGAAGGAATGTGAGGAAAGGTTCCCCAAATTTTTCTTTAAGGTTGCACAAGTCTTGAATGTTAACCAGATGTTGTATGTTGTGAGAGTATTGTTGGACAAACAAGTTAGCAATCCCATCAAATTTTTTGATGCCAATAGGAAAGTGTGAAAACCACTCCATAACCTAACCACTTAGACTTCTTGGAAATAGACGTATGAGATATGTCTAATTATGGATAAATTCCATAGATAAGGCACATAATTCCTGCAAATGATCTTGGGGATTGGTAGTTCCAAAGTATGTATTGTACTTAGGTAACTCAACTGCTCTTGGAAAAGGAGGCATGTCTATACTCTTGTCAAAAGGAAATGGACAAAGAGTGTCTAAGGTGTATGTTTTTGTAGGTTTTTCTTTATGATGCATCATTTGGGATAACTATTCTTGCATGATCTTCAATTGTTTTTCAATTTGGAAGTTTTAGTTTCCTCTTCAGATGTAATGATAGTTTCAACATTAAAGTGATGAGGTAGCTTGGCTCCCTCTTGAGAAATTTTGAGAAATTATTTCTTTTTCTCTTCTTAAGAAAGATTTCTATGACCTTTTGGAATTTTTTTTCCTTATGAGATTTTTCAATATGTCCAAGGAGTATTTCTACCTCTTCTTCATTCTCATCAATAAAGAGAGGTTCCTTATGTCATTCATTCCTATGTTGATCTTGGTCTCTACTATGTTCTCCATGTTTGGTTTCCTGATCATCCATTGTCAGAATGTGAAAAATTTTAGTGTGTTTTGGTTGAAAAGGTTGTTTGAATAATAACTCAAGTATGTTGTTTGGAGATGTATGACCTTTTCTAGTTTTGGGATCCTCTTGATATAAGGGGTTCTTGGTTTATTGCAATTTTATAGAGAACATTCTCTGAACACAAGGTGATCTAATAGGTGAAGGAGATCATGAAGACTCCTCACTAGATGAACTAGACATAAACAGTGTATAAAATAAGAAGTGACCTCTACTGCAATTATGACCTCTAGCTCTACCTTTTCTAAGGGGATAAAACACATTTATGCTTCTTGTTGCTATAGTCATAGAAAAGGACAAAAAGAGAAAGCCTAGATAAGGACCACAATAGAACATAGTCTCAAAAAAGAAAGATAAGAGTGTTGTGTACTATGGTATGAGTCATCTAAGTAATGGATAGAACAACCAAAGATTATGACTATTGTGACACAAAGTACAAAAAACATGAGAGGACAAGAACAAGATAAACAAGAGATGAGACTAGTTTGCATGTAGGTCACAAGTTGTTAGCTAAGAAAGAAGTCATTTTTTGACACTATTTGCAGATAGAAAAGTGGTAAAATCTTGTAGGTATAGACTAGACTTAGAGCACAGATAGCTCTGACAAAATAGTTTGATATTTTTAAGAAAAAACCCCACGCAAACATTCTCAAGGAATCTTATGAGGAAGTACAAAGAAGGAAGTGAAGATTTAGAACAACAATTCTGGACCAGTTTTCTCATGTGAGGACTTGCAAAAAGCTGCACGAGAAGTTTTAAAATGGAAAAAAGGATGAGATTCTGACATAAAAAGGCAATTTTTATAAGATCTCACACAAATATTTGTAGAGGACTATGTGAGAACTTGGACTAGGCCATGCGAAGAAATGCTAACTAGACAAGTTCTCATGAGAATTTTTGCAAAACTGAGCATGAGAAAGGAGACTAGACTGACAATTGAGATAGAATTTTGAAGAGGTTTTGCAAGTTTCAAACAATTATAGATAGATTGATAGTTGTTTTTATAGATTTTGGACATGTAACAAAATGGTTTTCAAGTTTTGGACAACATTGTATTTTCAAGAAGAAAATTGTTTTCAAATAGAAATGAGAAGCAAGTAGTAGTTGCAAACAATCCAACTGAGGACAAAGAAACTTGGAGGGACAAGGGAGTTTTGACCTTCAATTTGTTTGACAAGTTTGGACAAGTTTAAAGACTCAATAAAAAACATGATTTATCCTTATAATAAAAAATGGTAGAGGAAGAAAAACCTTTGTCTCACAACTTATGCACATGTGCGTACCTCACACAACCATGTCACACCACTAGAGGGTGCCTATGTTTTTGGTATATTCCAAGGGCTAAATAACATATATACTAGATGAACATTCTTGTGGTAGGGTTCAAGCATGTATATCACCTTCCAAGGCTGAGGTACATGCCTATAGTGAGGATCTACAAGAGAGATTCTTGCCCCTCCTTGCACAAAGATTATGCCTCCTTTTAGAGGTGAACTGGGTAACAACTAACTAAGGAATTTTTACTTGGCTTCCATTCATATTAATCCCTAGTTTCTTTGCAAGTGAAGTTGAGACCAACAACCCACACGAGCATCTAAAAGTCCACACACTTGACTAGCAAGACTAGGGCCGACACTAGCCAATGCAACAGATACAGCTTCCTCTTAATATGCAATATCAAGAATCAAGAGGAAGAAATTAACATGGCTTTGGAGTCTCTCACTCTACAAAGCTTCTTTATTATAGTGAGTTGGAATCTCTAGAGAAAGGGTTGTGCTCACTTGGGTCATTTCTAGAGGTTGGATCACTCTGGTAGGCTCTCTAATGGTTGACTTGTACTAGTGGTTTGGATCTAAGGGTCCAATTTTTTTATTTCCCTCAAGGGAAAAAAAACATACTCATCTACCTCATCACCTTACCCAAACGCACAAGACATGTTAAACAATGAGTTAGTTGAATTGATCCCAATTCATCCTTTCTCAAGATTTTGATTCCCTAAAAGGAAATCAACATCCCTTCATAGAAAAGACTCCTAGGAGAACCAATAACATGCTTGCCTCCCTTGGGTACTATCTTTTAGAGGCTTCTAGGTTTTTGATTTACTCTTGGGCATCACTTCCAAGTAGTAAAGAGCATACTCCCCTATTCCCCTTTTTTGCACCCTACGAAGTTCACAAGCCCTAATTATACTATGTGTGAAAAGAAATAAAGAAGACATGACATTTATGTGGGTCTGAAATAAGCCTTCAACATACGATCTTTGACAAGCATCATGTAATCACATAGTCAGTATATGTTTGAAGTGTTTTGATAAAGGAGTCTTCATCAAGCATCCTACAAACCACTATTAAGATGTAGAAAAACTAGAAATCCAAATGAAAATGCTTTAGAAAAATACCATTAGTCAAATATAATAATAAATTAAATTCTAGAAAACTATATTTTGCATGTGTTGTTGAAATTTTTTGCATGAAATCATGCACAGGCCCACGCAAAGAAATGGTGTGCACCACACAAGAAACAGAGCATTTATGCACTTTTTTGCATGGGGAAGTGTTGTGAAAGAGGTGAAATCTTCAATTCTTCATCTGAAAATGAGATTTCTCACGTGAAGATCTGGAAAATTGTATGGACGAACAAGACATAATCATTAAAAATATAGAAAATAGAGTAAGATGAGGCTAGAAAACTTAATATCTCGACCCCACAGTGGGTACTAGAAATGTATATGTGAAATGTGGGCTTCGAATCCTCAAAAAAACTTCAACATAGTCATTACCTAAGAGATCATCTCTGAATGAACATTGAATTGTTCATCCAAGTAATCCAACAGTGTGACCTGTTGCCCTCTAACTAGAAGGATTTTTCTTTTGCTCTTAGAACGAGAAGTGAGCAACCAAACCCCTAGTATGAAGGATTTATGAAACTATATGAGAGTGCAATTAATCTATATGAAATAAAAGTATTAATCTAAGAATAAGAAATAACATTTAATCTATATGTATGCATTATATTAAGCTAAATGATATTAGAATACTAAAAATTATAAGCACTATGAAAATATGAGCTAAATGAGTGTATATTCTAGCATAAGTTCAATGTAGTAAATATTCAACCTCCTTAATGAGGAATTGAAGGCCTCTTAAATGGAGTTGCAAAATTGATCAATGGTCAAGATCAATTTGGATGGCAGGTCGAGAATAAAGGTGAAATTCAATTGAGATGGAAACTTCCTTGTGTAGGTGAAGTTAATTGTTTTAGATCTAAGTGTGATGAGTAGTTAATAGAGCTTCACATGAGTGTGAGAATAAGTAAACTAAATTAATTCCAATTCATGAGATAGTTTGAAACTCATAGTTTCCATTTTGGAATTGAAGAGAAGATTTGGAGAGATTATTTAATTTAATAAAATGGGATATGACCTCATAAATGCATAAAATTTAATTAATTGAATAATTAAATTCAATAATTGAAATGAAGATATTATTAAATTAAATACATTTAATTCCTTTGAATTATTAGCTAAAGAAGTAATTTGTTTTAATTATTTAATATGAACACTTATAATTAAATTTAATTTAATCAATAGGTTTAATGTAGCTAATTTAAGTCAATACTTTGGAAATTAAATAAAGAGTGTGATTAATGTAGATTAGGGTTTTCTACATTTGACACTTAGGTCAAGTAGAGATTATTAGAATCAAAATTACCTAGTGAAATAGGAAATAGGAATGATTGAATAGACTATAAATGGTTATCATGGCAATATGCCAATTTTGGGGTATTACAAGGTTTTGCAAAAAAATTGGGACAAGACAATGGTATTGATTCTAAAGGTACATTTAGATTTCTTGTCACATTTTAGAATTACTATATAGTATACAACATACATCTTTGGCATTAACGTTAGAAAGGGGGAGAAGTATATTGTAAAGAGGAGAAGATATAATATAAGATGTAGTATACATGAAGGGGGAGAAAATGTATATATCAGATGGAAAAGATGTATAGTGTATACATATGTATGGGGGAACATTATCATATCATATATGTATAGATACTAAAAAGAAACATCTCTTACAAAATAAATTTAAAAAAATCCCAAAAAAAGAGTACTCTATCGAATTGGAGACACAAATGATGAATAAAAGGTGTTCTTGAAAATTTTGAATTTAGTTTTAACTGATAAGTGTTTTTGTCACTAATGCCAAAGGGGGAGATTGTTGACTTTATAGTCATGTTTGTTATTAGTGACACACATTTATTCAAATATATAGTATCTATCAAGCTTATTGTATAGTTTACAATGTTAACCAAGCATTTCAGGCTTTACTAAGTTTTACATTTGCTACCAAGTTCAAGGAACAATATTTAGTTTGTGCCAAGACATTTCTACCAAATTGGTGATCAGCAGTAAAAACTAAGCATTTTAGTGTATGTCGAGTTCCTCAGTGTAAATGAAGTTCATCAATGCTTATCAAGTTCATAGTTATAATGATGTGAATCTAGTGTTGACTAAGCCACTCAATGTGAACCAAGTGATTTAGTTTATACTAAGCTCATTTTTATAGCGTTGACTAAGCTATGGAATGTGAATCAAGTAATTTAGTTTGTATGTAAAGTTTCACAATATTCATCCAAGAAAGAGCAGTTTCATACGCAATAGGGCTTCCAATAGTGAACTTAGTTAGCCAGTGGTTGACCCGTAAGTATACGAGTGAACACAAGCATCAAAGGCAGAACCTTTGGCAGCTAAGACAAAGACATAGCTTGTTGGGATAGAGGCAATGGTTTATCCATAGTTCTACTCGATAGGCAAAGGTAAAGGCAGCTTTAGGACAAGAGGTGAGGGAAGCACCCGTGCAGACCAAGTTTAAAATACTTGGAAGTGATCAATATGGATTGAGCTTCTACATCCACTGAATGCATGGAAATGTTGAGCATTGATAGTAGATGTCAAGTATCATAACCTCACTGAGCTAGTCTTCAGAAGTTGAGTTCTTGCAGCTGGGCCAACTTTCTATATTTTGGGTAAACTTGTATTGTATCCGACTTTGTTGTATTGTAATTTGGATTGGTATATATGTAATGTATTGTATCATATCCAATATATAATATGGAAGTAATGTAACTAGAAGAGAAGAGTAGAAGTGCAAATTACAAAGGCCACAATATTATAAAGAGAAACAAAGATTTATCTATCATAGCTAGGTAATCATTACACTCAAAGGAATCTCATTCAGCAAACCAAGTTGTAGCTCATAGATCAGCCACTATCATAATAGGTGGATCGGTTAAATCCTTTCACAAGGTAGACTTAATAGTCTTTTGTAAATCTCTTTACCGAGTGCATACTTCATTGTATGTTTGTAAATCCTTTTGCAATGTGAATCTAGTAGTCCTTATTGCTCCTAACAAGGTAGATCATCAGAAGTGATCAATGTAAGCCTTAACATGCCAACTTTATACTATAGTACTAAAGCTTTTGGGTATCATCCCCACCCCAATTTTACTTTTTATTTGGAAGGTTTTTGGATTACCATATTGTGTGTCAAAAGTGCTATAAATTTTTTGATGGTTTCATTTTTTTCATGCATGCAATTAGATCAAAATATACAAGAAGGATTAATTGCTAATAAAGAATTAAGTTTTAAGGGTTACTAATTCACCCCAACCCTCTCAGTAACTTAGTCTATCACATATATTTGCAACACTCTTCTCATCTATCCCTTTGTGTGCACCTAGGTGGGCATTCAAACTTAAATTTAATGAATTCATACATATTATGTGATTAGGAAAGGGAGGGTAAGTCTATGCATCCCCTAGATGAGAGGGAAGTTATTTTGAAAACCTAACTCTATGATCAAGTGTTTCATTGAAGGCATAATATAGGTATAATGGAGAAATTACTAGCATATTTATAGCAAATGGCAATGAAAAATATGAGGATTGAGGCTAAAGGATGATATGAAAATTGTGAGAATAAGTTAAAAGAAATATTAGTTTAGTTTGATGTGACTGAGCACTAAAAGATGCAAAAATGGTGCAGAACATGGTCAAAGGTGGCAAAAACTAAAGTTGGAATTGAATTGACAGTCTAAAACACATCATCGAGTTACATATTCAAGTCACCTTGGAAATAAGTCACGACCATAAGATGAAGGTTAGATCAATGGATAGTGTTTTAAGATGGAATTATTAAGTGTTTAATAATGTATCTCCTAAGCTATTAGATCAAAAAAAATCTACAGTTGTTTTTATGTGTCCTTCTAAAGTTACACAATGAATAGTCATGGAGAGATAGTGACAAGCTGAAACCTATCCGTGGGACCCAACCTAGCTAGGACCTTCTTTGACTCATGCACAATAATTAAAGAACACAATGAGGATTTTTTATTTCAAGAAAGATCTACGGCTATCATTTTTTTGCCATGTAAAGTTGCTCGATTTTTAATCATAGAGACATAGCAACACAACAACATTGTCTCAAGGGACCCATCACATTCTGTAAACCTCAGATTCTCCAGGTAATGAAATAGTGCCTATTGTCTACCATGATGTACATAGTTGGAAGGTGGACCCACACTACAAACCAAAAAATAGATCTTTTTCACAATAATTAGATCCTTAAAAGATCAACACTTATCATTAATGTCACCTCCAAAGGATGCAAGGAAAATAACCATAGTGACATAATGACAATTTGACATGTGTACATGGGTAGACCCACAAAGAAATTCATAGAGGGAAATTGCTAGGTTTCAATCATGATCATTGGTTTAAGATTGATGGCCAAAATTCAAAATTGCTATGATTATTGAGATCCAAATTATATGGATTTGGTGCCAATAATAAAATATGAAGGAAACAAAGAGTTTAATAGGGTTTTCTAAAGCCACATGTAGATAAAAACTCACTAGGTGTTCTTAGAGGTGTCATGAGATTAGGATCATTGCTAGGAAAAATGTCACATGTTCATACCATGTTAAAAATTTGATGTTTTCATGTTTTATTCATATTTTCTTCCTATTATGTGACTGTTTCTCTACCAGAACTGAGGAATGATAGAAAATTATAAATGTATTTTATTCTAATAATACAAAGGTTAGTAGACTTGATAATGAATTGGCTCTATAATTCCATTTAGCCTATTCTCTCATCATGTTTTGTTGCCCATTCAATATCTTATTTATGCATTAAGAGTTTAAGGATGATTACATGTGATTTTGTGATCACCGCATGGATTCCATTTCACCATGTTATTTACAGTATAAGTAATTTCATTTACTTTTCATATGTGGTTCTCCTTCTCCCCTCATTTGTTCTATGGTATGTTAAAAGTAGTTTCATTAGAAATTGATGAATAAATGTGGATTCCATTTCACCCAAGTCTATTAGTTAAAGAAATTCCATTTTCTCTCATGTGCATCTCTTTGTCCTCTCCTCTTTTTCATTTAGAATAGGAGTAAGGATTGGAAAATCTCAAGGCAGTCTGCTATAGTAATTCCATTAGGTCTGATAGGTTGTCCTAATCCATATTTCTTGAATATTTGTGTCTACAATAAATTTGGTTAACTTTTATTGCTCTTAGGTTAAGAGATTATTTTGTCATAAACTTTGATCTAAGAAAGACATATTAATTGCATATCATTGTAAGTCCTAAGGGAGTTGTACCTTGTAATTTAGAGGGCAGTGATAGAACACATACATTGACCCATTAGTTGGTGACATCCTTTTGTTTCTCCAAAACATTGGGCATTAAAAGATTCAAGTTATAAAACCTAATAGGAGAACAAACTGTTATACAACATTAATAATGGAAGAAGAATTGTGAGCATATATACTACTAGAGAGATAGGGGTATAAAGACATATTTTAAAATTTCTTTACCAATTTTCTTCATCTATGACAATACAAAAGTTGTGTATCATCTCATATCTCATCTTTAACCAAGTGTCTTAAAATTATGTCTCTATAAGAAAATATGAAACAAAAGTATTTTTGTCTCTTTAGAGACAATTTACTTAATCTCAGCTATTGCCTCTAGAGGAAAAATATGTATTTACATCCAACAATTGTTTCTCATAGATGTTATTAAAAAAATCTATTAAGAAAAATTAAATTAATATTTTTTCTTACAATTTCAACATCTAATGTTTCCAAAAAATAATAATACGGATATTCATTGTAGTTATTTTTAAGATTACTTATAAGAAACTCAACAAAGTAGCACAACAAACAAACTTGGCATGAAAGACATATTAATTTATTTATTTCCAAGGATTTTTACTAACAAAATTATGTGGGAATTGCACCACCACAACCAATTAAGTACTCCATGGATATTACATATCCTTCATTGAATAATAACATTAACTTCCCTTAACTTTATAGCCTCATAGAAAAGTATCCTTGACCTGAAAACCCTCATATTACATGTCCACCAAGTCTAATGATGTAATACAAAAGATCCTTGCTTTAAATGCATATTTTAATGATGAAAAACATAAGGAAAGTTCTTGTTTACATGTCTAGAGTGATGTGTCACTATTTTTATAAGCTAAGATCTAAAAATTCTTGCACTTTTACTGCAATCTAATTGGCATGGTCCCTAATGACATGAATGCCTATCGCAGTGGGATATGTTCCCTACAACTCATACAATAGAGTAAAAAGCTATGATCAAAACCATGGTGCAATCTAAAATGTTTCCAAACTTCATGAAATTGACTAGAGGGGAAAATTTACCATCAATTGAGAACAAATCGTAACATTGTATACTTAAATACTGACCTTAATTTGGATCTTCAAACTTATTGTTTTAAATATCAACTAATGCACCATATTTATGTATGAATTACATTCACATAAGAAAAATGAATGAAATGAAAAAGAATTGACTGGGAAATTAATATTACCTTTCTCTTATGAAAGTTGTGGTAATTTGCCCATGGTTCTTATGTATGTGATGCAAGGCTAGAGAATCACCAAAGGAGATGTCCTAGCCCCTAGAAAATAACCACACCATGAAAATACAACAATAATGCAATAAAAATACAAGATCTGATACCAAATGCGACTCTTTATTTACAAAATAATTGTCTACATGCAACATGCTTGGTTGTAAGGCCTTCGAGGTTAGGGCCAAATACAACCACTAGCTCCTTAATCCAAACTTGCAACTCTACCATGATACTACTATAAACTACCTCACATTCTACACTTTGTCCATAGACTCAAGAAAATGTGCCCTTTAGCTACTCTCCAAACTCACTTCTCTAAAAGAATGAATCGCTAAAAGACTCCACAAGACCCCCTACTTATACCCAAGTAAGCCACAAGTCAGCTCACAACAAACATTAAATACAAAATTTTAACCCTTGCATTAACCCACAGTTAACACATGATAACCACACAAAATACTTAGGACAAGCCCTATGTTTACAATATAGATTTAAATGCACATAGGAGAGATAACCAAGACCACAAATAGGTCTACTGAAATTCCTAGATTGATCCACAACATGATTATATGCTACATGCATTAAATGCACCCAAAACTCTAGTCAACAACAGTAGATTGCTGAGTGATAGCAAAATCCCAAGCATCGCCAAACTCCCAATACATGTCAAGCACAATAGATCATGCCAAGATCCAAAACCATGCTGAGCTCCAAGACCATGTAGAGCTCCAAGACTATGTCAAGCTCCAAGACCATGATGAGTTCCATAAACCATGCCCAGCTCCTAGAGCATGTCAAGCACCTTTCCTTCTTTGACAAAGTACTAGTCCAAGCAACCTCCAAAGCAACTATTGATCCTCCTCCCACAAACTCCAAAGTAGTCACCAAGCAAACCCAAGATGCTCCTGCATCAGACTCCCCAAGTAAATAAAAAAAGTGTTTCCCACACTTTGATGCCCAAAGAAAGATGAACAACCATCTTCATCTTCACCAAAGGCTTTCACTTCAATAGGGAAAAGAAACCAACACACAAATCATCGACATCTACATCATTCTATCAAAGACTAGAATCTCAACCACCCAATCAACATGCTCACTCCTAGGATCAAACTAAACATAAAACTTCATCAAAAAATCCTCATCCACAACAACAACTAATGAATCCACACCAACAACAACAAACTTCACATCAGCAACAATACATAGATCTACATCAATACATGTAAAACTCACAACACCAAAAATCTCATTACTCACAAAAAGATGCTTTGCAACATAAAATTCATCACCAATAACAACCAAATCATCCATGACTGAGTGCTCTACAATCTCCATGTCAGACTCATCCAAGTGATCATGAAAACCAACCTCTATCCTATCATCAACAAGGTTAGAAATATCTTTAGCAACAACCTCCAGTTTCCTTGTAAGTTTTGTATCAGTTTCTATAAAGTAATCAACAAAACCACCCCTTCCACCTCAACCTTTCTATGTCATCTTCTCTCTTGAATGAGTCTCCTAATTGACTAGACAACTCTCTTTTGATTTGGTAGACTCCAACTCCACAAAAATCTAAAAAATTCCTTCCTTATCCCATCCTTAACTCAGTCAACAAAACTAGCTTCAAACTAAGAAAACATCTCAAAAAACCTCTTGTCCACCATATCACATCAATTCACAATCATCCCAGTGTCCAATCCTCTTGGAGCCATCTTCCATGATCTTCACTAACCTTCTAAAGTAAATCCTTCCCACACCTCTTGTGAAAAACCTAAATTGTTTGCAAGCTATATTGTAACCTACAACCTTGCATGAACAATCAAGAACCAAACTACAAGTCTAGGAACATGGATCTACAATATAAAAACTCTCTACAATCATGCCTTAACAAGATCAACCTTTCATCTTTGCATCAATAAATAAATCTACAAGCCCTCTACAATTGCAAGTTAGAACCACAATTTTCCACCTCAGAACCAAGAGATCTAGGACTCCAAAAAGAAAAATCTACTACTAGATCAACTTCTCTCAACCCAAGTCCTAGTGCAAACTACCTTAGCTTCAGTGATCTATCTATACGCTTAGGAACAACCTTCACTTTGATACCACCTCACGTAGTGTAAGGCCAAAGAATCCCCAAAGGAGATTTCCTAGCCCCCAAAAAATAACCACATAGTTCAAACACATCAACAATGCAATAATAGTGCAAGATCTGATACCAAATGAAACTCTTTATTTATAAAATAACTATTTACATGCAATATGCTCAGTTGTAAGGCCTTCTAGGTTAGGGAAAAATACAACAGCAATTACAATAACAATTCTACAAGATCCCTCAAGATCCAACTCAATCCTACCTAGCCCAAATGTATAAGATAATAGTAATTTGGTAGAAACCTCTAAGATCTCAACTTGTGCTTGCAAGCCACAAAGGAACCTCCTTGTTTCTAAACCACAGTCACTAGCTCCTTAATCCAAACATGCAACTCTACCACAATCCTACTATAAACTGCCTCACATTTGGTGCTCTATCCACAAACTCAGGAAAACTTTCCCTTTAGCTACTCTCTAGACTCACTCCTCCAAAAGAATGAATCACTCCATGAATAAATCGCTAAAAGATTCCACAAGACCCCCTACTTATACCCAACTAACCCACAAGTTGACCTAATAATTATAAATTAAATAAACCCCTTGCATTAAATGTATATTTAAGCTACAAGTCGGCTCACAAAAAACATTAAATGAAAATGTTAACCCATAGTTAAAACATGATAAGCACACAAAATACTTAGGACAAGCACCATATTTACAATATAAATTCAAATGCACATAAGAGAGATAACCAAGACTGCAAATAGGTCCACACAAGCTCCCCAATTGATCTATGATATGATCACATGTTATATGCATTAAATGTGCCATGAACTCTAGTCAACACCAACAGACTACTAAGTGACAACAAACTCCCAAGCATCATTAAACTCCCAATACATGTTGAGCATAATAGACCATGCTGAGCTCCAAGACCATGTTGAGCTTCAAGACTATGTCAAGCTCCCAAATCATGTCGAGCACCAAGACCATGTTGAGCTCCATAGACCATGCCAAGCTCCTAGAGCATGCTAAGTACTAGTCCTTGTTTGACCAAGTACCAGTCCAAGCACCCTCTGAAGCAACTTCTAAGCCTCCTCTCATGAACTCTAAAGTGGTCACTGAGCAAACCCAAGATGCTCCTACATCAATTGTCCTATTCTATTCTTTTATATGTAAAACAAAGGGCAAAGCCTATAGCTTTCATCTTCACAACAAATTATCTAAATTTTATTATTACCATACCCATCTAATTTCAAGTATGTGAATTCACACTACCTAAAATTCGAAGATGATAAAAAGGCACTAAAATTCAAATCCAATAGCATATCAATGAGTCAAAAGAGAACAGACTGTGTTTTTCTTACCCTATAAGAAATGGCTGCCTAACTTTGAAGATTTCTTCTATATTCCATCAATCCAAAAACCATTAGAAAATATATTTATGATCCCCAAATAAGAAATTCTTGATAATGTATTATTTTCATTTAATCAGAAGCTCAATTTGTCTAATTTGATTGACATTCAAAAAATGAAAAAGAAAAAATATCCAACGGCTAGTAAGTCTATAAAACCTATTCATTGAAAAGAAGAAATTATCTATAAGAAGAAAATAACAATTTAGATGAAAGAAACTCATTAGATTGTAATCACTTCCAATATTTAGCCTTCTAGAAAAATAGTGTATTACCAATTGTAGAATTCATTAGTTCCTTTAGCACCAAGAAATTAATATTTTTTTGTTGGAAATATAAAGGAGTAACTAAGAGGGGGGGTGAATCAATTACCACTAAAATATTTCCTAGATCCCTTAGATGTCAATAATAAAATTTAGACTGAGAAAACTGATTACTACTATTACTCGGTAAACACACAGAAAATGTTGTAACTCGGTAAATGTAGAGTGTGAATTTCTTTTACTAGATCTTAAAACATTAACATTAATTAATCTTGCAAGCATAAGAGAAATAACATGAACACATGAGACACCAAGATTAAATGTGGAAACCCAATTTGGGAAAAACCACCAATGTAACTAGTTACTATTTTTCACTCTTCTGAAGTGAGCCTTGTTAGGAGCCAACCCTGTTAAAGGTTACAAAACACACTGTTAGGTGTGACCCTATTAGAGGATTTAATCACCCTATTAGGAGTTTCCTTGCAAGAGGTCTTAAAACAATTCAATAGAATTTCCACCTTGTTAGAGGATTTACAACTAGCTACTAAACCAACTCTATTAAGAGATTTTAGATCACTGCTACAATGGTTAGAGAGTAACAATGAAATGACTTGATAGTGATGCAACTGAATTGATGAATCCAGATCTCTATTCTGCTTAAACTTGATCCTTCCTAATTGAATATTACTTTTCAACTCCATAAGGATACCTGCTTATCCTTCAAGTTCACTCCCTCTCTTTTCTTCTCAATTCAATCAATACACTTACACACACACCTAGAATCTCAACTTGATCTTTTATTTATACCTTCCAATTTGTCAAGTTGGCCCTAATTCAAATTACAATAACCAAAATTTATCACCATAGTCAGCTAGAATCAATACATAAAGTAATTAAGCTTCATATGCCAAAACAAAAAAAATCCTTCATAAGTTGACCCTACTCAGTAGAAACTAACTTTAGAATGATTGCTTATGTTAACCAACAGAATCTTAGTTAACACTGAGAACTTGTAGAAATCCTTTGGCAACTGAATGAACTTGGTGAATACTAACTTTGTCCAATTTTTCCTTCATTAACCGAGTGAACTTAGTTAACACTCTTTTCTTCCTCAATTCCTTTGACATCCGAGTGAGCTTGGTAGACAGTGTCATTTGTTCAGAGTAAACCTATGAATGCTTGGTAGACAAGGAAAGACAATCTTCACTGACCTAGTGAGCTCAGTAATCATTGTCTATGACATTTGTGTAACATCAAAGACAACACACAATTAATCAATTGTATCCAACATTTTTATTAATAATAAAGGCATGTAGAATTCTTTCCTTTTCATAAGCTTCAAAGGCACTCTTGTTAAATCATCTTAGGGATTTAAAAAAATAAATACAAAATGTTTAGTCTATTATGCAATTAGCATACACAAAAAATACAAGCATTGTAATTCTAAGAACACATCTAATTATTTTCCAAAACAAATGTCTATGACGAATATGGTTAATAGAGACTATCTTCTTTTGATAGTTTAATAATATGAATTCAATTTCCTTTTGAATTAGTTTCAATAGAAGGACAAAAATAAGAGGCATTGACCTTAAAATAGAAGAAATTGCAAACTACTTAGCAAGCTCTAATCCATTCTCAAAACAAAGACTAGCTCCTTGACCATACAATGGATTTACAACATGGGAAACATTTGAAATATGATGAAATATTGGTAGACCTTGGTTAGAAAAATAAGCAATATTAGAGTATTTGGATCAAGGATATATACAATTTTGATTTATAGAAATATAATGGTAACATAGAATGTGTTAAATAAATGCTAAAATATGTAACAAATATGACTCCAAATTATAAAGATCTAACCTCCCAAAAGAACAACATGACCACATGACCACTTTGAAAGGTAATGAACGTCTAACATCCAATTTTCTAGGATAAATTACAGATCTATGGTCTACAAATATATTAGCTAAATTCCTAACTTGATGAGATAAAATATGAAAGGCATTATATAAGCTCTTGATAGTAATGACTAAGACAACCAAAGAACTAATATAGTCTCACTGTGTGGATATACTCACCTGAATAACATGGGTAGCAACATCCCACCCTTCAAAATATTTTACCAACCTCTCTTTTTCCTCCTCTTTACTTTTTAAACAATTTTTTGTTTCTCCTTGAGTACATTCATCTATGACACTTAAAGCCCAATATATTTTATCCTT
Organism: Cupressus sempervirens; assembly: GCA_028749045.1. Taxonomy (NCBI): domain Eukaryota; kingdom Viridiplantae; phylum Streptophyta; class Pinopsida; order Cupressales; family Cupressaceae; genus Cupressus; species Cupressus sempervirens. The sequence continues at coordinate 686,071,475 of CM053786.1, read as the reverse complement.
CACACCATTTATAATAAATATTATTTGGCTATTTTGCACTAATGTAAGAGTTTCAATCACTAAGGCCTTGTAAAAGTAGGTCCTCATCAAGAATTGAACTATATGGAACCTCAAAATAGTATCAACATTTTCTAGGAAATATAATATGCATACCAATCAAATTTCTCATTAACACTATTGAAACCACAAGTCACTATGTAAAATCAAGGATGTGTTCTTCATAAGATAGAATATCAAAATAAATTATAGAAGTTGATTTTGATTTGATAAATACATTGTGTGAGTTATTTTTATTCAAACCCCTTCAACACTCCTCTTGTTGTTGAAAATAGATTGATACAAGTATGAATATGTGTTTTAATCATTGTTTTGTCTCTAATGTCAAACTCGCTACTTGAAGGTAAGATATTGCTTAGAAGATTTGAGTACTATCATTTGTTTGACTGATGAAGAGGATTTGATCAAATGATGTAATAATAGCACCTAGAGGAAATATTGAGTTATGATATGGAAAATGAGTACAAGGATCAGTTAAGACAGTGATATTATAGTGCATTCATAATCTACTTAAGGTTGCAAGTGATAGATACACTGATTAAGTTCATAAGAACAAGTTAAATGAAGTATGTCTTCCAAGCTTAAAAATCTGCATAGTAGGTGCCAAGAAAAGTTAGTGTAAGCTAAGCAAAAAAATAGTTGGAGCTGAGAAAAGTCAATTTCATTGTAAGTCGAGTGCTATAGTATAAGCTGAGTAAAGTGTAGTTGATACCAAGCATGAGTAAACTTTAGTTTGTGTCAAGTGTTTTGATACTGGATACTAAGAAATGTAGTATGTGTCGAGCATCAGAAGAAAATTAATGCCAAGGGTTAGCATTATGAGAAAGATTGTGAAATTATGCGAACTATGTGGAAGATAAGCTTGATGAACTAGTGGCACATATTCATGATGAACCATTTTGAGTAAAATTCAAAGAAGATTGGAGGAAAAGTTTCTATAATAGAATGAAATGTAATAATGGATAGATTCATTGAATCCTACCTAATTCAATCTAACCCTAAAATGGACAAAGAAGGGTGAATGAAAAAACATCTTAATTTTCTATTTATAGAGATGGTTGGTCAAATGAAAAGGTTGTCATGTGTGAGAACCTAAGAAAGAGAATGAGTCTAGGGTATTGCTCCATTTAGTGACCTAAGAGAAGAGATTGCATTGGCAAGAAAAAAAAAAAGGCTTAAGGGGATGGATGCTTGAAGGGTGAACAAGCTATCAGATTTGAAGTGTATCAAAGCTAAGTAGAATGAAGGACTAAAATAGAGATTTGTAATCTATAAGTGTGTTGTAAGTTGTTATTAGATCAAGCCCTACTGTTACTTTCTAATCATTGTACCAATCTATGGTAAATCCTTTTGATTAAGGTTGACCTAACAATCATTTTTAAATCCTTTAATTGGGTGATATTCCAAGTGAATGATCTAAATTCCTCTCATAAGGCTCACTCCTAATAGGGTGATTGAAATTGTTTAACCAGGTCACATTTAATAGTGTGCATTATAACCTTTAACAAGGTTGGCCTTTCACAGGACATCACTTCAGAAGAGAGAGAATGAGTAGCATGTTACTAGTGGTTTTTCCAAATTAGGTTTCCATGTTAAATCATTGTGTCAAATGTGTTATTGAATCTATTATGTTTCATGCTTACATTTCTGCAAAGTTGATTTGAAGTAACATACAAGTTTAAGTGATTATATGATCTAATGGATGCATGCGTGATAAAAATGATTTATGGATATGGGTTCACTAAATTGTAAAAAGTTTCATTTATAGATCTAGACCTTGGATAATTGATTCACCCCCCTCTTAGTTATTCTAAAGAATTTCAATAATTGGTATCAAATCTATCTACTTAAGAGGACTAATTTGAAGGTACTGGTATGGAAGCTTAATAAAGATAACTTTCCTACATGGCAAAGTTTGATGAAGCTACACCTAGGAGGGCTTGGAAATCATGCACAATCTACCATCACCACTGAGCATGTTGACCCTACTGGAGCCCTAATTGCTAAAGATATAAAAAAGAAGAAAGAACACAACTAGGGAATGTTGGAGATTACCTCTATCCTAAGTTATGCTGAGTTTGATGATATCAAGGGTTATGATAGTGAAAAGAAAATGTGGGATGCCCTATGGGTAAAAGCACAAACCTGTGTCACCCTTTTGTAAAGGAAAAGACTAACAAAATTATAATTGTTTACCTTCAATGACATAAAATTGATATTATTATTTTGAATTTGAAAATGAAGTAAACTTATGAAATGTATAGAAATGGATGAAGTTTAGGATTATAAATTTTAATAATAATTTGGAATAAGAATTGATATAATTTCCTAATTTTATAGATAATTTTTTAGCTACTAAAAAATAATAAAAATTAGGCATCTAGTTCCCATCAGAAAACTATATGAAAATAAACTCATTTCCCTTTGATCTCAAACTATGTTATAGATAACATATATAGCTAGAAAAATCAAAAAAATAAAAATCTTTAGGCTTATATTTTCTCTTTTATAATGATTCAAATTTCAACTCACCTAAAGTTGATAGTTTTCATTTTCCACCACATTTTTCAAAAAAAATCTATTGTAACTAGGAAAAAATCATACATTCTAGAAGAGGACTTTCTCCTCTAGAACCTCATATAAAGTTTTTTATTTTTTTATATGATTTAATATTTTTTTCTTTCTCAAAATCGACATCTTTTTGAGTGTTGAAATACGTGCTCGTAGAATTTTTTAATTAGAATATACTATATCTAATTAAAACACTATAAACTCTATACAAGAATATTCGTGACTCTGAGCTCTATAAAATGGTTTTTATATGTTATTAAGAATATGTCATAAAAATAGTAAGAGTTATTGGAGCACCACTTTTCTAAAATAGTTTTATTTCTTTAGTAATTGGATACGAACTAGTATAAAACATGCATTTAATAGACATTTCCAATTGGAAAAGTGTGAGGCCATATATAACTTAGCTAGACTAAATTTATCTAGATCATATGTTTGAACAAAAATAATTTTTAGATAGAAATACTAAAATTCAATTTTTCTAATAAGTCAACCTAAAAGATGAAACAACTTTGTACTTTTACCACTACAAACTATCTATGGAGGTGACACAAATTTTTTGAGAGCCAAATTTGAAAGTCTTAGAGGTAAATTCAATGATATGAGAATTGAAGAAGGTGAGAATATTGCTCAATATTACTCTAGGATAAAAGGTGTTAATGGAATAAGAGGAGCTAATCATAAAATAGATGATGAGACTATACTAAGAAAAGTTTTGAGAATGTTGCTACTCATCTATGCTATTATAGTTTCTGCAATACAAGAACTAAGATGTATACCAGGCACTAATCTAACTCTTAAAAGCCTAGTAGGTAGGCTCACTATTTTTGAGCTATCTAATTTTGATAATTTTAAACCTAACAATGTTGAATTTTCTTTCAAAGCCAAGCTGTCATTAAAGGAACCTAATGAGAAGAAGAAGAAAAAGGTAATATATGTTTCCGATGATAGTGATATAGATGAGGAAGATGTAGATCAACTTGAAGCACTACTAGCAAGGATATTTCACAAATGTAAAGGTGAGTTCAAAGGTAAGTTACCTATCATGTGTTTCAATTGCAATGAGGTTGGTCATATTGCTACTAGATGTCCAGAGAAGAAGAATTATAGAGGTGGAGAAAAGTACAAAAGTAGAAGAGATGAAGATAGCAAAGATTACAAATACAAAGGAAAGAAGTCTTGCTCTATTGCTGAAGATGAAACAAAAGATGGATCTGACGATCATGATGATGAAGTGGTGCATATTGCAATAAAGGATGAATCTAATGAGGATGAGACAACTGCATTGGTGTCTTGTGTGAAAAAAATGACAAATGGATCATTGGTAGTGGATTTTCACATCACATGACTAGAGATAAAAGTAAGTTTATTACCTTGAATTATTATGATGGAAACAGTGTAAGGTTTGGTAATGATGCACTTTGTCTGATAAAAGGAAAAGGTTCCATCAAACTTATAGAAAAGATGTTAGGGTATGTGCAGGATCATGGTGTACCAAACTATGGCCTTAAGTGGCAGTGAAAAATCAAAAAATCAGGGTTATGTCAACTTGACACATAATTTTAAAGTGGTTATGGACTTTATATAAAAAAGTTGTAAGAAAATAATCTATAAGAAATTGAATGTAGTTTCTAAACTACTAGGCCTTATCAGGAGAAAAAAATAATTGATTGGTCAAAAGGTTGAATTTTAATGCAGTACTACAAAAATTTCAGGGCAAAAATAAAAAGTAGGTGTATGTCTGACCACCTTAATCAAAATCAAATGATAATATTTTTTAATATAATTATAGATATGAAAAGTAGACTCATGCCCAGATGTGACGCATATTTTTCGGTATTTTTATTCCAAATAAATAATTAAATATGAATTTTTTACCAAAACTTTTTCGGAAAAAAAAAAGTCCCGTGTCTGACCACCTTAATTAATAGAAAATTTTACCAAATTTAATTTTATTTTATTTTTTCTTATACTAGGCGAAGCATAGAATGTGACGCAACTTTTAGATTTAAAAAATGTTATACCGTTTGAAAATTATAGTTGTTTTTCAATCAGTATATCAATCAGCACTTTGCAATAATCTTCATTGATAATTAACTAATAAATAGTTATCGATCTCAGAATTTGATAGAAATTATATTGATGGAATCTTCAGAGCGATATTAAAAAACCCTTTTCATTTCATTCAATTTCAATCAAAATAACATTGTCAGACGACTACCCGAAGTCTGAGTATCACTAAAACCCTCTTCAAACATGTCTTTTGGGTTGACCGGGTAGGCTTGGTAAATACCAAGCCTAATCGGATATCAGATTTGAAATCGGATATCGGATTTCAAATCGGATATCTGATATGGCTAGGTGAATTTTGGTAAAAAATTTGAAATCCCAACCCATTTTGGAGGGAAAACCGGATTTAAGACTTATAGCTTATGATTTATAAATTATTTTTGTTATATTACTATGTAAATATGTATTATAATATATTATATATATATATATATATATATTATAACGTAATGTAAAGATATAACATATAATATATTAATATATAATAATATAATATGTTATTCTCATTATAATCTATAAATATAATTTATATTATTATTATTACTAAATATAATAACGTAATATTTTTATTAAATATAATAACCTTATATATATATATGTTATTAATATATATAATAACGTTATATATATATATATAATAACGTAATATATATTATAACATAATATTTTATAGCTTATAATTTATAAAAAAAAAAATTATATTACTATGTAAATATGTATTATAATATATTATATATATAATAATGTAATGTAAAGATATAACATATAATATATTAATATATAATAATATATTATGTTATTCTCATTATAATCTATAAATATAATTTATATTATTATTATTTTTGCTAAAGATAATAACGTAATATATATATATATATAAGTATGTTATTAATATATATATAATAACGTAATATTTTTATTAAATATAATAACCATATATATATATATATAAAAGTATGTTATTAATATATATATAATAACGTAATATTTTTATTAAATATAATAACCATATATATATAGATATATAGATATATATATATATTTGTGTGTGTGTGTGTTATTAATATATATTATTATATTAATATGTATTTTATTAATATATATATGTATATTATTAATATATATGAGTCAAAGGGGGTCATAGGTTGACCTATGACCCCCTTCGACCCATTACATAACAACATATGTCCCTAGGGGTCCTAGGAACCCTAGTGATATATTAGAATCGTTCTTATGGGTTGAAGGAGGTCATAGGTTGACCTATGAACCCTTTCGACGTATTACATTACGACATATGTCCCTAGGGGTCCTAGGACCACTAAGAACATATTAGAATCGTTCTTATGGGTCAAAGGGGGTCATAGGTTGACCTATGACCTCATTCAACCCATTAAATGATGACATATGTCCCTAGGGGTCTAGGACCCATAGGGACATATTAGAATCGCTCTTATGGGTCAAAGGGGGTCATAGGTTGACCTATGACTCCCTTCGACCCATTAAATGATGACATATGTCCCTAGGGGTCCTAAGACCCCTAGGGACATATTAGAATCGTCCATATGGGTCAAAAGGCGTCATAGGTTGACCTATGACCCCCTTTGACCCATTACATGATGACATATGTCCCTAGGGGTCCTAGCACCCCTAGGGACATATTAGAATCATTCATATGGGTTGAAGGGGCTCGTAGGTTGACTTATGATCCCCTTCGACCCATTACATAATGATATATGTCCCTAGAGGTCCTAGGACCCCTAGGGACATATTAGAATCATTCTTATGGATCAAAGGGGGTCATAGGTCAATCGACACATTACATGATGACATATGTCCCTAGGGGTCTTGGGACCCCTAGGAAAATATTAGAATCGTTCATATGGGTCAAAGGGGGTCATAGGTTGACCTATGACACCCTTCGACCCATTACATGAAGACATTTGTCCCTAGGGTTCCTAAGACCCCTAGGGACATATTAGAATCATTCATATGGGTCAAAGGAGGTCATAGGGTGACCTAGGACCCCCTTCGACCCATTAAACGATGACATATATCCCTAGGGGTTCTAGGACCCGTAGGGACATATTAGAATTATTAATATGGATCAAAAGAGATCATAGGTTGACCTATGAACCCCTTCGACCCATTAAATGATGACATATGTCTCTAGGGGTCCTAGGACCCATAGGGATATATTAGAATTGTTCATATAGATCAAAGGGGGTCATAGGGTGACCTATCGCCCCCTTCGACCAATTACATGACGACATATGTCCCTAGGGTTCCTAGGACCCCTACGGACATATAAGAATCATTCTTATGGGTCTAAGGGGGTCATAAGTTGACCTATGACCCCCTTTGATCCATTACATGATGACATATGTCCCTAAAGGGTCCTAGGAACCCTAGGGACATATTAGAATCATTCTTATGGGTCAAAGGGGCCCATAGGGGTACCTATGATCCCCTTCGACCTATTAAATGATGACATATGTTCTTAGGGGTCCTAGGACCCCTAGGTAGATATTAAAATTGTTTTTATGGGTCGAAGAGGGTCATAAATCAACCTATGAGCCACTTTGACCCATATGAACAATTCTAATATGTCCCTAGGGATCGTAGGACCCCTAGGGACATATGTCATCATGTAATGGATCGAAGGGGGTCATAGGTCAAACTATGACCCCATTTGACCCATATGAACAATTCTAATATGTCCCTAGGGGTCCTAGGACACCTAGGTACATATGTCATCATGTAATCTGTCGAAGCGGGTCATAGGGGTCATAGTTCAACCTATGACGCCCTTGAACCCATAAGAATGATTCTAATATGTCTCTAGGGGTCCTAGGATCGCTAGGGACATATGTTGTCATTTAAAGGGTCAAAGGGGGTCATAGGACAACATATGACCCCCTTTGACCCATAAGAATGATTCTAATATGTCCCTAGGGGTCCTAGGACCGCTAGGTACATATATCATCATTTAATAGGTCAAAGGGGGTCATAGGTCAACCTATGACCCCTTTTGACCCATATGAAGCATTCTAATATGTTCGTAGGGGTCCTAGGATTCCTAAGGACATATGTCATCATGTAATGGTTCGAAGGGGGTCATAGGTCACCCTATGACCCCTTTTGACCCATAAGAACAATGCTAATATGTCCCTAGGGGTCTTAGGACCCCTAGGGACATATCTTATCATTTAATGGGTAAAAGGGGGTCATAGGTCATCATATAACCCCGTTTGACCCATATGAAGCATTCTAATATGTCCCTAAGGGTCTTAGGACCCCTAGGGACATATGCCATCATGTAATGTGTCGAAGGTGGTCATAGGTCAACCTATGACCCCCTTTGACCCACAAGAATGATTCTAATATGTCCCTAGGGGTCCTAGGACCCCTAGGGATATATGTCATCATTTAATGGGTCGAAGGGGGTCATAGGTCAACCTATGACACCCTTTGACCCATATGAAGCATTCTAATATGTCCCTAGGTGTCCTAGGACCCCTAGGGACAAATGTCATCATTTAATGGGTTGATGGGGGTCATAGGTCACCTTATGACCCCCTTTGACCCATAAGAACGATTCTAATATCTCCCTGGGGGTCCTAGGACCCCTAGGGACAGATGTCATCATGTAATTGGTCAAAGGGGGTCATAGGTCAACCTATGACCCCCTTTGACCCATAAGAACGATTCTAATATGTCCCTAGGGGTCCTAGGACCCCTAGGGACATATGTCATCATTTAATGGGTCAAAGGGGGTCATAGGTCAACCTATGACCCCCTTTGACCCATATGAAGCATTCTAATATGTTCGTAGGGGTCCTAAGATCCCTAAGGACATATGTCGTCATGTAATGGTTTGAGGGGGGTCATAGGTCACCCTATGACCCCCTTTGACCCATAAGAACAATTCTAACATGTCCCTAGGGGTCCTAGGACCCCTAGGGACATATCTTGTCATTTAATGGGTAAAAGGGGGTCATGGGTCATCATATGACCCCATTTGACCCATTTGACCCATTCTAATATGTCCTTAAGGGTCTTAGGACCCCTAGGGACATATGTCATCATGTAATGTGTCGAAGGTGATCATAGGTCAACCTATGACTCCCTTTGACCCATATGAACGATTCTAATATGTCCCTAGGGGTCCGAAGAGCCCTAAGAACATATGTCATCATTTAATGGGTTAAAGGGGGTCATAGGTCAACCTATGACCCCCTTTGATCCATATGAACGATTCTAATATGTCCCTACGGGTCCTAAGACCCCTAGGGACATATGTCGTCATATAATGGGTCGAATGGGGTCATAGGTTGACCTATGACCCCCTTAGACCCATATGAAAGATTCTAATATGTCCCTAAGGGTCCTAGGACCCCTAGGGACTATATCATCATGTAATGGGTCCTGAACAATTCTAAAACGTTCCTAGGGGTCCTAGGACCCCTAGAAAAATATGTCATCATGTAATTGGTCAAAGGGGGTCATAGATCAACCTATGACCCCCTTTGACTCATAAGAATGATTCTAATATGTCCCTAGGGCTCCTAGGACCCCTAGGGACATATGTCATCATTTAATGGTTCGAAGGGACCTATGACCCCCTTTGACCCATATGAACAAATTTAATATGTTCCTAGGGGTCTTAGGACCCCTAGGGACATACATCGTCATGTAATATGTCAAAGGGGGTTAGAGGTTAACCTATGACCTCTTTTGAGCCATAGAAATGATTCTAATATGTCCCTAGGGGTCCTAGGACCCCTAGGGAGATATGTCATCATTTGATGGGTTGAAGAGGGTCATATGTCAACCTATGACCCGCTTTGACCCATATGAAGTATTCTAATATGTCCCTAGGGGTCCTAGGACCCCTATGGACATATGTCGTCAGGTAATGGGTCGAAGGGGGTCATAGGTCACCTTATGACTCCCTTTGACCGATTAGAAGGATTCTAATATGTCCCTAGGGGTCTTAGGACCCCTAGGGACATATGTAGTCATGTAATGGGTCAAAGGGGGTTATAGGTCAACCTATGACCCCCTTTGACCCATAAGAATGATTGTAATATGTCCTGAGGGGTCCTAGCACCCCTAGGGACAAATGTCATCATTTAATGGGTTGAAGGGGGTCATAGGTCAACCTATGACCCCCGTTGATCCATAAGAACAATTCTAATATGTCCTTAGGGGTCCTAGGATTGGTAGGGACATATGTTGTCATTTAATGGGTCAAAAGGGGTCATTGGTAAACCTATGACCTCCTTTGACCCATATGAATGATTCTAATATGTTCCGAGGGATCCTAGGACCCCTGGGGACATATGTCATCATGTAATGGGTCGAACAGGGTCATAGGTCAATCTATGACCCCCTTTAATCCATATGAATGATTCTAATATGTCCCTAGGGATCCTAGGACCCTTGGGGACATATGTCGTCATGTAATGGGTTGAAGATTCTAATATGTCCCTAAGGGTCCTAGGACCCCTATGGATATATGTTGTCATTTAATGGGTCGAAGGGGGTCATAGGTCAAACTATGACCCCCTTTGACCCATATGAAACATTCTAATATGTCCCTAGGGGTCCTAGGACCCCTAGGGATATATGTTGTCATGTAATGTATCAGAGGGGGTTAGAGGTCAACCTATGACCCCTTGTGACCTATAAGAATGATTGTAATATGTCCCTAGGGGTCTTAGGACCCCTAGCTATATATGTCATCATTTAATGGGTCGAAGGGGGTCATAGGTTAACCTATAGCATCGTTTGACCCAAATGAAGCATTCTAATATGTCCCTAGGTGTCCTAGTACCCCTAGGGACATATGTCATCATGTAATGTGTCGAAGAGGGTCATATATCAACGTATGACCCCCTTTGACCCATAAGAACGATTCTAATATGTCCTTAGGGGTCCTAGGACCTCTAGGGACATATGTCGTCATCTAATGGGTCGAAGGGGTTCATAGGTCACCCTATGAGCCCCTTTGACCCATAAGAATGATTCTAATATGTCCCTAGGGGTCCTAGGACCCCTACAAACATATGTCATCATTTAATGGGTTAAAGAGGGTCATAGGTCAACCTATGACCCCCTTTGACCCATATGAAGCATTCTAATATGTCCCTAGGTGTCCTAGGACCCCTAGGGACATATGTCATCATGTAATGTGTCAAATGGGGTCATAATTCACCCTATGACCCCCTTCAAACCATATGAAAGATTCTAATATGTCCCTAGGGATCTTAGGACCCTTAGGGACATATGTCATCGTGGATTGTGTCGAAGGGGGTCATATGTCACCCTATGATTCCCTTCGACCCATATGAATGATTCTAATATGTCCCTAGGGGTCTTAGGATCCCTAAGGACATATGTCATCGTGGAATGTGTTGAAGGTGGTCATTGGTCACCCTATGACCCCCTTCGACCCATATGAATGATTCTAATATGTCCCTAAGGGTCCTAGGACCCCTAGGGACAAATGTCATCTTCTAATATGTCGAAAGGGTTCATAGGTCATCCTGTGACCCCCTTCGACCCATATAAACTATTCTAATATGTCCCTAGGGGTCCTAGGATCCCTTAGGGACATATGTCATCATGGAATGTGTCTAAAGGGGTCATAGGTCATCCTGTGAGCCCTTTTGACCCATATAAATGACTCCACTAGAAATAATATAGTAAAAATAATAATAATATAGTATAACAATCATATATATATATATATATATATAATTTATAGATTATAATAATAATAATATAATATATTATATATTATAATTTACATATGATAATAATAATAATAATATATTATAGATTATAATTTATATATGATAATAATAATAATATGTATTAATAACATATATATAATATATTACGTTATTATATTTAATAAAAATATAGCAAATATAATAATAATATATTATAATAATATATATTATATTTATAGATAATAATAATAATAATAACATAATATATTATTATATATTAATAGATTATATATTATATCTTTACATTACGTTATATATATATATATATATATATATAATATTATATTATATTATTATATAATATATAGATTATATATTATTTTATATATAATAGTTATGTTATTATATTATATATTTATAGATTATATATTATATCTTTACATATTTCATAACTCAAATTAGTTATATCACCTACAAATTTGTTTTTCCCTCTAATTTTTGTCCCTTTTCCCTCCAATTTTTATGCTGCCGATATCGGATATCGGATCTCATATCGGATATTCGATATGAGATATGATATCCGATCTCATATCGGATATCCGATAAGGCTTGGGCCTTACTTTCTAGGTTTGGTACTTGGATAGGTGAAAAAAATTCAGAGCGGATTTTGAAGCGCTTTTAGACATGTTCAAACTCTATTTTTTTCACATTGCCACTTTTTGGCACACCATGATCCTGCACATACCCGTTATGTGACAATGCTTATTATATTGAAAGAATTAACTATAATTTGTTGACTATGTCACAACTAAATAATTCATGGTGTAAGGTTGGCTTGAAAACAAGATTTCTAAGATATATGATACTAATGGAAAACTATTTGGAAAAGGTGATCAAACTAGACATAATCTATTCTACATTGATATAGAGGATACTACTTGTTTAGATGTAGAATATGATTATATGTGGCTTTGGCACAAGAGGTTATGTCATATTAATTTTGATAACTTGGTTAGTATCAGTACCATGAGAAGAGCGAGAGGTTTTTCTAAGTTGAAGAAGCCTAACAATATAATTTACAAACAATATTAGTTGGGCAAAATGACAAAATCATGTTTTAAGTATAAGACTCATACCTTTAAAGGAATATTAGAGATTGCTCATACTAACTTATGTGGACCAATTGATGTGAAAAGCTACAAAGGAGATAAGTACATTATGTTATTTTTTGATGATTATTCTAGAATGATGAGGGTTATGTTTCTAAATTAGAAATCTGATGCTTTCCAAATGTTTAAGTGGTACTTAGCAAGAGTTGAGAATGAAACATGTAAAAGTCTAAAATGTTTGTGATATTATAGAGGAGGATAATTTAAATCAAATGAGTTTGAGCGACTTTTTAATGACAAAGGAATCAAAAGATAGACATCTACTCTTAGGACCCCTCCACAAAATGGAACTTCTGAAAGGAGGAATATGTCTATAATGAACTCTGCTAGGACATTCATGATGGAGAAAAATGTTGCTTTCAAATACTAGAGATAAGCTATAAGTACAATGTTCTATACCTTGAGTCATGTGCAAGTCAAGAAAGGTACTCATTCAATAGCTTTTGAATTATGGTATGGATACTCACCCAATGTAAAATAATTTAAGGTATTTGGAAGCAAGTGTTATATTCTTAATAATTTCAAGAATGGTAAATTAAATGCAAAAAGTGAAGAAGGTATATTCATTGGCTATTCCACAATAAGTAAAGATTATAAGTGTTTAAATACTAATACTATCAAAGTTGTGGAAAGTGTAAATGTGAAATTTGATGAATGTATAGAAGTACATGAGGTTGAACCTATGAAGGAACCAGAAGAGTAAAAATCATTTCCATACTTTTATGAAGGTATGCCTACAGATGAAGATGTTATAAATCAAGTTTTAATCAACAAAAAGTTTCAGTGACTATCGAGTCACATACCATAAATGTTGAGTTGGACTTAGGAACCAAGCCACATTCAGGTGTTCAGTTATAGAATGAAGTTGAGGCACATTTCGATTCTAAGATTATGTACATGAAACAGATGTTGAACTGTAAGAATTTTCCTTAGGGAAAAATTCACCTAAGACCAAGAAGCACAATAACTAGCACAAAAGACCAATAGAGTATGATCAGAATGACAATATGATATTCAATTCATTATATAGTACACTAGAGGTGCTTATCTATAAAGGCCTCTACGATGCATCTCGAATGCCTAGGAGTTAGCAACATGATAAGTCTTACAACTAGGCACATGTCCACCAGGTGTGGGTTATCCTCCATTAAGCATAGGAGTTAGTGTGATGATGAGAGGATAAGCCTACAAAGGTGTAGAACATACAATTATGTTGTAGACACCATGTGCTAAAATAATAGTGTGAACAACTGTGTTGTCTACATGATGACTCAGTTGTTTATGCAAAGTCTAGTGTTATAGACACAATATACTAAATTGGAGTTTCTTACTCCAGTGTTGTAAACATGACAACTCAAATGAGTATGCAAAATCCTAGGTGTCTAATCTAAGAAATAATAAAATAATTCATTTATCCTAAGTAAACTTAAGTAAAGTATAAATAATAATTATTTACACTAATACTTCCCTTAATTGCAACTTAGGGGAATGCACTTAAGCTTACAAAAACTATGATGAAATGCATAATGGGTCTCGACTACTAGGTTATGTTAGGTACCCAAGTATAATTCAATGCTAAAATGCATAAAATCTCTCTACAAACGAAGAAAGAGGGAAAACCTCATGGGAAAAACCCGCCTCCAAAAAGAGAGCTATGTACAATATAGCAGGGGAGGATCATGTAACCCCCCTGGTGAAAAATCCCTCACCCCCAAGAGATCTTGCAAATGAATATACTTGACCTCTATGAAGGGCTTGGTGAAGATGTCAGCTAGCTACTACTTAGTAGGACAATACTATAGTGTGATGACCTACTCATGAATCAACTCTTTGATATAGTGCATGTGAACCTCAATATGTTTAGTGTGCTAATGTTGCACTGGATGTTTTGAGATCTTAATTGCACTTTGGTTATCACAATGGATGACTATGGGTTGGCTATAGATCAAATCCAAACTACTTCAAAATTTGTTGTAGCCAGATAACCTCTATTGTTGCATTCACAGCTCCTCGATGCTCAACCTTAGTCAATGAAAGAGCAATGTTGTTTTTCTTTTTACATCACCAAAAAATGGGGCCAAAACCAAGATAAAAAACACATATCCTGAAGTAGACTTGCGAGAATCAAGGTCCCCTACATAGTTGGAGTCTGTGTAACCCACTAACTAAAGACCTATACAAGCTACATAGTGTATCCCATGTGTATGTGTACCCTAGATGTACTGTAGGATGCATTTGGATACCTTCTAATGAAGTTCATGTGGCTCTTTCATGAAGCAAGAAACCATGCCAACTGCAAATGAGATGTCAAAGCATGTATGTGTCAAGTAGATGAGGCTTCCCACCAACTATCTATAAAGAGTCGCATCAACAAGTGGAGAGGAACACTTTGTCTCTAACTTAACAATAAAATGAATGGAGTAGTTGTAGACTTGCAATCAATCATGTGAAATTGAGCTAGAAGATCAAGAGCATACTTGGGCTATGATTGTGTTATCCCTGATAAAGATTGATGTATCTCTATACCAAAGAAATAATATAGCAGCATCATGTCTGTCATCAAAATTTTGTCTTGAAAAGTAACCTTAACATTGTCGATGATGGATGCAGCACTTCTTGTAATGATCAAGTCATCCACATAAAGCACAAGGATAAAATGTGAATCATCCCTCTGAAGAATGTAGACATTTGGATCAGAATGACATCTGGTGAAGCCTTTGGAGAGAAGGAAGGAATCCATCAGCTTGTTTAAGTCCATAGATAGACTTCTTCAATTTGCAAACCAAGGTAGTATCATGTATGAATCCCTGTGGCTGCTCCATATGTATCTCCTCATATAGATCACCATTCAAAAATGCACTCTTCGCATCCATCTGATGAACAACCCATCTCTGAGCTGCTGCAATAGCTATTGTCAAATGAATGGAATTCATCTTTTCCACTAGTGCAAAGGTCTCAGTCTAATTAATGCCTTATACTTGAGAGATACCTTTTGCAACAATTCTAGCTTTATGTTTATCAACACTTCCATATGTTGCAAATTTTTTCTAATAGATCCACTTACATCAAACCAACTTTCTTCCCTTAGGAAGAGAGACTAAGTCCCATGTATCATTTCTCATAAGAGAGTTATACTCTTCCTCCATTGCTCTATCCCATTTTGGAACACCTAATGCTTCTTTAAATAATTATGGATCTAAAGAAACTGTAATATAAGCATGTGGGAGTGAGTTGTGTTGTGATGTTGTCCTCCTATTATCAGAAAAATTCCCTACCAATGGTCCTCTGACATCCAATGTCTACTTAGCCCATCTAGGTCTAGAAGAAGATGTAGTAGGAGTATCCTCAACTTCAATTGGTTGATGCCTCCATGGAGGTTGAGGATGAACATCTTCTAAGTCACTAGTTTCACTATCACTCTCTTCAATGAAGGAGGAAGAAGGAGGAGTTGAAGAAGAAAAAATTGGACAACTTTCTTCAAAATGATCACTCCTCTCATATAATATATCATGTGTCTCTCGATCCATTAACTTGTAGGCTTTATGTGACTCTACATATCTAACAAAAATGCAAGGTTTGCTTTGAGCTTGTAATGCCTTGCATTTCTATGGAGGTATTCTTGCCCATGTGGGACAACCAAAGACTCTAAAGTTCTTAACTGTAGGTTTCCTACTAGTCCATGCTTCAAAAGGAGTTACACCATCCAAAGCTGTCTGAGGACTTCTATTCTATATATAGTTAGATCAATTCATTGCTTCTGCCCAAAAGATTTAATCAAGAGACTTTTTTTGTAGCATGCAAGTGGTCATCTCCTTGAGAGTTCTATTTTTCCTTTCAGAAACACCATTTTCCTATGGCATATATGGTGGTGAGTGCTGAAGATCAATACTCACTTGAGTGAAAAATTCTATTAGTCTTTTGTTCACATACTCCACCCCATTATCTATTCATAGAACTTTGATGAATTTCCTTGACTATTTTTGCACTTGAGCCTTGAAGCTTAGAAATTTTTCAAATACTTCACTCTTATGAGTCATGAAGAAAACCCAAGTAAAGCAAGAGTAGTCATCTATGAAGGTGAGTGCATAGTGAGACTTGCCAAATGATGGCACTAGAAATGGTCTTGCCACATCACCATGAACCAATTCAAGAACACATTGTGCTCTCCAAGACTTCCCCTTTTCATAGAATTTTTTTGGATGTTTTCCAAGTGAGCAACCTAAACAAGAACATTCAAAAAATTGAATTTGAGGTAGACCATTGACCATATTCTCGCTGCTGAATTGCTAAAGATATTTGTAGTTGAGATGTCCATATCTCTCATGCCACAGTTTTCTTTCTACATTTGAATGTAATAACAAGGCTTGTGCATTTGATTTTGGCACAAAGAAGGAGAAAGTATAAAGCCTTGAATCATGATTGGCTTCACCAATTGTAATCATTGAGTCATAATTAATGCTTTTCACTACCACTAAATCTAGAAGAAATTCCACTTTATTACCACCTCCATAGTGAGTCATTTGGTAGACTGAAAGAAGATTAGAGGTAAGATTAGGAACATATAAAACATCCTTGAATGTTCCATTGTTCATCTCAACTTCACCTTTACCTTCAACTTTGACCTTAGTATCATCACCTACAAAGATGTGTGGTGCCTCAAAATGTGTCATAGAAGAAAAATCTCGCTTTGATGCACCCATATGATGTGTGGCACCTGAATTAATGATCCATTCTCCCTAACTAACAGCATTCATGAGTAAAGCATACCCTTTTCCCTTAGAATCTGAAGATGAATTTCCTTTCTCCTTATAAGCATTAGATAGTGGAACATTGTGTTTCTTCATGATGTTCTTCAACTCATCAACTTGTTGTGGTAACACTCATGTTCGTCATGACCCAACATCTTGTAATAAACACATTTTTTCTTCCCCTTATTAGTGTCTCACTTCTTGTTTGTATTTGAAGAAGACTTGCCTTGTTGAGTTGATGTTGGTGTTGTCTTTTCCACATCCTGTTGTTTGTTACTCTTCCACTTCTTCTTTTTTCCCTTTCCTTTGTTTGAAGTTTGACTAGCTAAATTTTAAGAACCCTCATTATTAGTCATTGATCCTTAGACTTTGACAACTTGAGAATTCCCATTGATTTCAACTTATTTTCTTCATCATCCAACAGTTAAGCATAACCATCAAAAGTGACTTTTTGAGAGGCAGCCCCTAATCTAGTCTTTATGGTGTTGTAAGAAGAAACAAATGTGGAGTACTCAGATGGTAGCTTATTATGAATGAGATAGATTAACATATCATCTTTAATAGGACTACCACAATCATTAAGCTTTGTTCTTAATTCATTCACCTTAATAATAAAATTTTGTATAGAATCAAATGTCTTAGGATCTAGGGAGACAAACTCATCTTTTATTTTGTAAACATCCTCTTCACTTTACCATATAGGTTTTTGAGGGTATCCCATGCTTCCTTGGATGTCTTATACTTCTCAACCTTATAAAAGATCTTGTCTTCAACCCCCAACATAATATCACCTAGGCCTTTCCTATCTACCATTTCTAAAGCAATAATATCACTTTTAGATACTTGATCACATATTCATTTAGGAGGGTACCATCTACATATTGAGAAACTTAATTGTGCATTAATTGGCACCACATTTTAATTTACCAGGTAGCATAGTTATGTGGTGTTAATTTTGAAAACTTAAGATTTCCCATGATGCCAGAAATGAAAGAAAATAATAGAAAAAGAGGAGCACAACACAAAGAGACACCCCCCTACTTACTCAATCAAGAACCCCCCCACCACACCTCACCCCCAAATGAAATATTTTGGCACTTTATACTCAATGTGATTACAATAGCCACTTTCCAATTTTGGCCTTTGTGGTCTTCTAATTTAATGTTTACAACCTCCTCTTGGACTCCAAATCTAAAACTAAGCAATGTACAACAATTTTCAAGCAATACAATGCAAAGAAAGTACCTAATTTTGAAAGTGATATTTTTGTCCACATAAACCTATAATCTTATTATAGATCTAAAAATTAGACAAAAAATTATGCATTTTCAAAAAAAATAGAACCTGATTTGGAGTCCAAATGAGCCTGTATGGAGTGTTTGAAGTTACAAAATGTAGTATTGGATAGGTATAGTCACCAAAAACTATAATTTCTAACAAATTCATGCACCAAAACTAGAAAATAATTGCACCACTGAAAAGTTTAGGAAATTCTACCCAAAATCAAAAAAATTGCACCTAATTTGGAGCCTAGATGACTGAGATATGGCCTCCCAAATTTGGACTATCAAATCAAAAATGAATCTAGAGAGGGGTCTGATTAACAAAGTGTGAGGTTAAATTTGGCATCCAAACGGCCATCACAGTA
Organism: Cupressus sempervirens; assembly: GCA_028749045.1. Taxonomy (NCBI): domain Eukaryota; kingdom Viridiplantae; phylum Streptophyta; class Pinopsida; order Cupressales; family Cupressaceae; genus Cupressus; species Cupressus sempervirens. The sequence continues at coordinate 686,052,475 of CM053786.1, read as the reverse complement.
GTTCAAATTTGCCTACAAATGACAGTCAAATGGCCATTAAATTTAAGACATTGAATTGTTGACATTAGCAAAAAATGGGTCCCCTAGCTGACATGGCAAATGACATCACAATGATGTTAACACCATACGAACTGTACAAAATGATGTGGTAGGGTATAGATCCGACATGTACAATGCTTGCATGTCACCTAATGTGTCTATCTATGCATACGACAAGTGTGACATGTCATTGTTGACTTGTTCTGTTTGCATGGCATATCTACAAGGGGCCACATGTCACAAGTTGTTGTTGAGCTATGCAAGAGGTGATGTGGAGGGGTATGTATGGCAAGTACTTAGTTTGATTGTCACCTATGTGTCAAAGGGGTCAAAAAAATCAATGGGAAATGGAAACTTTTTACAAGTGCTACAAATTAGAATGTCAGCATCAGAAAGGTATTTCAGTTGTCGGGAGTCATCAGAAGGCGATGTTGGGTTTTGGTGTTGCCATGGACACTACTAATGGAACTGTTGTTGGCACTGGGTATGCCAATATAGTGTCAGAATCTCAAAAGATGTTGTCAAAGATTGGGTTTTAGTCTCACATTGCTTGTAGGATGGAACTCTACACTTTTTAAAATGCAAAGCCCACAATTCTAATGCAAAGCAAGGCTGCTAGGAGTTGGAGAGGTACCAGCCAGTGTAGTATGTCACTTGTTAGAATGTAAGTAGGTCAAATGTGACTTGGTCAGATTTATATAAATGCCAAAAATGTTGTTGGTTAGACAGTTTGGAATATCCACTGGAATAAAATGGAATATTCTATGGGGGTCGGGGTTTCACTACCTGGTTCCTGCAAAAAAAAAATCTCTGCAAGCCCTACTAGCCTTTAAAAAAATTGAAAAATTGCTCTAAAAATAAAATTGCAAAGAAAATTCAGATTTGGAAAATAAATTAACAGATGTAATAAATGACCATACTAGATTTGGAAATCGGTCCTTTGGGTGTCAATTTGCAAAAAAAATTTACCTAAAAATTGACTATGGCCCAATATAGGCAAATTTATAGTCAATTTTTATCGAATCAACACTCCAAATGCAATGGTGAGGTCCACTTTTTCTTTAGATGCTCCCAATATCTATGGGTTCTCTAGATCTGAGTAGAGGTTTCCTTAGAGAGGTGAAGCAAGATTGGTCTCCAATGGCTATGAAATGATGCTCCTATGGCTCTGATACCATGTAAGAATTTTTCTTAGGGCAAGATTCACCCAATACCAAGAAGCACAATAACTAGCACAAAACACCAACAGAGTATGATCAGAATAACAATATGATATTCAATTCACTGTATAGTACACTAGAGGTACCTGTATATAAAGGCCTCTATGATGCATCTAAAATGCCTAGGAGTTAGGAACATGATAAGTCTTACAACTAGGAACATGTCCACCAAGTGTGGGTTATCCTCCATTAAGCACAAGAGTTAGTGTGATGATGAGAGGATAAGCCTACAAAGGTATAGCATGTACAATTAGGTTGTAGACACCATGTACTAAATTGGAGTTGCTTACTATAGTGTTGTCAACATGGTGACTCAAATGAGTATGCAAACTTCTAGGTGTCTAACCTTAGAAATAATAAAATAATGAATTTATCCTAAGTAAACTTAAGTAAAGTGTAAATAATAATTATTTACACTAACATAAACTATCTGATAGAGATGTACATAGTGATTCTAAAGTTGAGAGACCAAATGAGGAAAATAGAGCAGAACCAAGATTTTCTAAGTATGTCAAGAGACATCACCCTACTACACAAATCATTGGAGATAAAGATGCTAGACCAGTGACAAGGAAGAAGTTGAGAAATGATACATGTTTTCTAAGCATGCATAAACCTAAAATAGTGAAAGATGCCTTAGAAGACTTGGAGTGGAGTAAAGCCATGAAAGAAGAGATTGAAAAAATTGAGAAAAATAATACATGGACCATAGTTCCTATAGACTAAAAGACAAAAATGTGATTGGCACCAAGTGGGTATGCTGAAATAAGTTAGATAAAAATGGTGAAGTCAAAAGGAATAAGGAAAGAATAGTTTGTAAAGGATATGGACAAGAAGAAGGGATAGACTATGGAGAAACATTTTCTCATATTGCAAGACTAGAAGGAGTAAGAACTCTACTTGCTTACTCTGCATACAATGGTTTCAAAGTTTACCAAATGGATGTTAAGTCTACATTTTTAAATGATATATTGGAGGAATAGGTTTATGTAGAACAACTAGGAGGATTTGTTGATGCTAACAACAAAAATATAGTATGTAGACTACACAAAGCTTTATATGGTTTGAAGCAACCACCAAGAGCATGGTATGAAAGGATTCATAATTATCTTGTGAAGATTGGATTTGAGAGGACTGATGATAATAGCAATCTATACTTAAGATAGAGAAAGACAAAGGTATTTTACTATCTAAAATTTGTGTTGATGATATCATATTTGGAGGTCGAGATACTTTATGTAAATCTTTTGCAAATGAAATGAAGAAAGAATTTGAGATGTCTATGTGTAGAGAGATCAAGTTTTTTGTGGGTTTGCAAGTACGTCATATGAAATATGGTGTATACATCACTCAATTAAATTATGTAAAGGAGATATTGAAAACTAGTGAGCACACCTATGGTGACAGGCCATGAATTGTCAAAGAATGATGATTCAGCTGAGGTGAATCAAACATTATAAAGGTCTATGATTGGAAAATTATAATATTTCATACACAACAGACCTAATATATCATTATTTGTTGGGATAGTTGAAATATTCTTTGCTAATCCCAGGAAGAATCATTTGATGGTTTTTATGAGAATAATGAGATACCTGAAAGGAATAGATGACTATGGTTTATACTATAAGAAAAATAAGAAATTTGAATTGAGAGCCTACACTAATGCCGATTGGGCTGGAAATATTGATGACATAAAGAGCACTATTGGAGGAACATTTTTCTTAGGAAAAATTCTAGTTACATGGACTAGCAACAAACAAAAATGCATCTCTAAATCTATTGTTGAAGCTAAATATATTGTTGCTACAGTAAATTAAACAAACATTGTATAGATCAAACAGCTACTCAAAGGTATGAAGGAGGAAATCACTTAACTTGTGATAGTTTATTGTGATAATACAAGTGTTATAAATAAATCAACAAATTCTATGATGCATACAAAGACTAAGCACATTACAATCAAGTATAATTACTCAAGAGAGTTAGTTCAATATAAAGAGATGAAGATGGAATATGTTAATACAAAAGAGAAAATAGTGGATATCTTCACAAAAGTATTACCTAAGGATTCATATGAGTATCTAAGAGGTAAATTAGGTATGATACCCCTATCAAAGGCTATCTAAGAAGCATGGAAAGTGCCCTACATCAAACAAGTTGATTGACATATGTTACACATTGATATAGTGGATATTACTTTAGGAGTTGCCTAAAGTAATCAAGGAGATGGAATTACAAATTAGTCACAAGATAGGTAACCAAGAGAGAAACTAAAAATATTTATATCTACATATTAAGATGAAAATTCTTTGGCATTGTTTTCAAAGAGGGAGAAATCCTCTTGAAGGGAGAAATCTTGCTGAGGGAGAAATCCTAATTATTGAGGGAGATATTGTTGTCAAAAAGGTAGATGAAAGTAAACACAAAAGAAAAATGAATACCTTGTAAGAGGGAGTTAATGTCAAAGGAAATATAAGAAGTGATCTAGAGGGAATCATAAGGATGAGTTAATTGATTGTTTATTGATCAAAACAGAATCTTGTAACCTATTCAGAAGATGAAAAGTTGTTGATAGATGGAGATATTTCAATATAAGGAACTATTTTATTTTTGGTATTTTGTTGGTTATACTAGTTAAGTTTGGTTAGTTTGGTTTGCCATCAATGCCAAAGAGGGATATTTTTGAAAATATATTGATACAAGTATGAGTGTGTGTTTTAATCATTGTTTTGTCACTAATTTTAAGCCTACTACTTGTTGGTAATACAATTACTTAGATGATTTGAGTACTATCATTTATTTGATTGATGAAGATGATTTGATCAAATGAGGTAACAATAGCACCTAGATGAAAGGTTGAGTTATGATATGGAAAATGAGTACAAGAATTAGTTAATACAATGATATTATAGTGCATTGATAATCTACTTAAGGTTGAAAATGATGGATACACTAATTAAGTTTACAACAACAAGTTAAATTATGTCTGCCAAGCTTAAAAATCTTCATAGTAGGTGCCAAGGAAAGTTAGTGTAAGCTGAGCAAAAAATTAGTTGGAGCCAAGGAAAGTCAATTCCAATGTCAGTCAAGTGATACAATGTAAGCCAAGTAAAGTTTAGTTGATGTCAAACACTACTAAACTTTGGTTCATGCTAAGTGTTTTGATAGTGGATGGTGACCAATGCAGCATGTGTCAAGCATTATAAGCAAGTTAATGTCGAGTGTCAGCATTATGAGAAATATTGTGAATTTAATAAATCTAAGCCAAAAAAATTGATTTCTTGGATTGTGTGAAATGTATGGAAGATAAGCTTGATGAGCTGGTGGTACAAAATTCATGGTGAACTATTTCAAGGTAAATTCAAAGAGGATTGAAGGAGAAGTTTTTAGAAGGGACTGAAATTAAATTATGGGTAGATTCATTAAATTCTACCTAATCCAACCTGACCCTAAAATGGACAAAGGAGGATGAGTGACAAAAGATCTTACTTTTTTATTTATAGAGATGCCTATGTTGGAAATAGAAATGGAGTAACTGAGAGGGGAGGGGTGAATCAGTTACCACAAAAATAAATTCACAGGTCCTTAGATGTCTTAAAATATAGTTGCTGCTGATACTCGATAACCACACAAATAAATGTTGAAACTTGATAGATGTTTGGTTAACTTATTAAGCATTTAAAGTGATTAACATGCATGCATAAAGAAATAACATAAACACAAGAGACACTAGATTTAACATGGAAACCCAATTTGGGAAAAACCACTAAGTAACCAGTTACCAATTTTCACTCTTCTGAAGTGATCCCTGTTAGGAGCCAACTCTGTTAAAGGTTACAAAAACACTGTTAGGTGTGACCCTATTAGAGGATTTAATCACCCTATTAGAAGTGGCCTTGTCAGAGGTCTTTAGAAATAATTCAACTGAATTGTCACCTTGTTAGAGGATTTACAAAATGGCTGTTAAACCAACTCTGTTAAGAGATTTTGAATCACTATTACAATGATTAGAAAGCAACAATGAAGTGATCTGAAATATATGCATCTTATCTTTGATGAATATAGATCTCTATTCTGCTTCACTAGATCTTCACTGATCGAATACAACTTTGTAGCTCCATAAGCATATTTAATCCTTTTTCAACATTCGCTCATACATTCAATATTCTCTCATTCCATATCCATATATTCGCACTCTTATGCATCCAAACTCTTACTTTTTTTTTAATTCACAACTTGACCTTTCATATATACCTTATAGATTGTCAAGTCGACTCAATTACAAGTTACAACAACTCAAAAATATTAAATCAGTCAGCTGCAAACATTGCACAAAACAATTAAACTTGATTCTTAAGAACCATAAAGTTCTTCGCTGCCTGACCCAGCTCGATGACCACTGCTCCAGAATAGTTTCCCCAGTGTTAACCAAGTGAAGCTCGATAATCACTGCAAACCTTGCAACTTCCTTCAAAGACCAAGTTAACTTGGTAAACACTGACCTTCCTTCATTTATCGAGTGAGCTCGATAAAAGCTAACTTTCTCTTTGATGACCGAGTCAACTCGGTAGACATTGTCTTTCCTTTTGTTAACCTTGGGAGCTCAGTTAACATTAACTTTCTGCTACAGAATCCTTTGATGCCCGAGTGAGCTTAGTAAGAGCTAACTTTTCTTTGTGCTATTCAGGAACGTTTGGTAGACACTATAAATTGCTTTGCTGACCATCTGAGCTCGGTAGACTCTGTTTGATGGTTGATATGATATTTGTGTAACATCAAAGACAATACACAATTAACAATTGTATCCAAAAATATCCCTCTTTGGCATTGATGGCAACACAACATGTCATAGAAAAATGAAATTTAAAAACAAGTCTTTCTCTTATATGGCAACACAATATGTCAACATAACAATTCTTCCTCTAAGATAGAAAAACTCTCCCTCTTACAGTAATCTCCCTCTGTGAAGGAATTACATAGCAAACTCTTTTATCTTAAACAAATTTCAGAGAGATATGACAGTAAAACTCTCCCTCTTTGACAACACATGCCAAAGACAACTCAACTCAAATGAATTTTAGTGTACCTTTATTACTGATTCATATGCAATATTTCTTGGTTATGCTGCATCAACTGATAGATCTTCAACTTGGTATGAGTTGACGCATCACTAAAACTTTATTTTAGTAAACTTCAGAAAGGGGAGTGACCCCTAACTTACCTCTTAGATATAGGAATGCATCCTTAGGCAATGGTTTTGTGAATATATCAACAATTTGTTCCTTTGTATGAACATATTCCAATCTGATCTCCTTATCTTGCACCAATTCTCTGACAAAATGATATTTTATTGCAATGTGCTTGGTTTTGGAATGCATCACTGGATTCTTAGATATGTTGATTGCACTTGTATTATCACAAAACATAACAATTGGTTCTTTGATTTCCATCTTCATACCTTTCAACAACTGTTTAAACCATACAATATTAGAACAGTTTATTGTTGTAGCAACATACTCTGCCTCTGCTGAAGATTGAGATGTACAATCCTTCTTTTTGCTTGTCCAAGAAACCAACCTCTTTCCAAGAAAGAATGCACCTCCACTTGTACTTTTTCTGTCATCAAGGTTTTCTACCCAATCAACATCAGTAAACACTTTCAAATCTAAATTACCTCCAAATTTATACCATAAACCATACTCTTCAGTTCCTTTCAAATATCTCATTATTATTTTGATTGCCATAATGTGATTTTCTCTTGATTTTGCTGAAAATCTTGCTACAATACCAACTGAAAGGGCAATATCTAGCCTAGTATGAACTACATACTACAACTTTCCAATCATACATCTATACAATGTTTGATCTACTTCTTTTGATTCATCTTCCTTGGTAAGTTTTAATCTGGTACACATAGGAGTCCCAACTAGTTTACAATCTTCCATTCCAAACTTTTCAATATCTCCTTGATGTATTTTGATTGAGTGATGTAGATACCATTTTTATTCTATTGAATTTGAAGACCAACAAAGAATTTGATCTCACCAAACATAGACATTTCAAATTCCTTGTTCATTTGTTCTGAGAATTCTTTGCACAGATCATCATTCCCTATGAAAACAGTATCATCTACAAATATTTTTGCCAAGACAATCTTATTATCTGGTCCTTCCTTAATGTACAAGCTACTATTATCATTAGTTCTTTGAAAACCAATCTGAATAAGATAGTTATGAAATCTTTCATACCATGCTCTAGGGGCTTGTTTCAGACCGTACAATGCCTTGTGTAATTTGCAGACCATGTTCTTCTTATCTGGATCAACAAAACCTTCAGGTTGTTCAATGTAAACCTCTTCATCCAGTATACCATTGAAAAATGTTGACTTGACATCCATCTGATAAACTTTGAATCCTTTGTGAGCAGCATATGCTAGTAAGGTTCTGAATCCTTCCAATCTTGCAACAGAAACAAAAGTTTCTCCATAGTCTATTCCTTCTTCTTGAGCATATCCTTTGCATACTAGTCTAGCTTTGTTTCTTGATACCTTACCATCTTCATCCAACTTGTTTCTAAATACCCACTTGGTTCCAATCACATTTTTATCTTTAGGCCTGGGTACAAGAGTCCATGTCTTATTTTTCTCTACTTGTTCTATTTCTTCATTCATAGCCTCAATCCAACTATCATTTTCTAAAGCATCTTTGATATTCCTAGGTTCAAAATCAGCAAGTAAACAAGTACCTTTTAACTTGCTTCTTGTCATGGTTCCTTCAGATTTGTCTCCAATGATTTGATCTATTGAATGATGTCTCCTGACATATTTAGCTAATATAGGTTCCTTGCCTTTTGAATGGATTTCATTATTATCCTCTTGCATTTCAACTTCAGGTTCTATCTATTCTAGCTTGGTAGATATTTGCTCGGTAGATGCTAGCTCAGGTCCTTCAGACTCGGTAGACACTTGCATGGTAGACACTGAATTTAACTCAGTTTTCTATGGCTCGATTTGAATTTCCTGTAACTCGGTTACAGATGACTCGGGAGTAGAAGATTCTTGATTCTCTGATGTAACTGGTACTGTATCAGGTTCAATGAAGGCAAACCTTCTATAATCTTCCAGTTTCCTTTTGCTTTCTTCTTTAGTCCTTTCTACAAACTCATCAACTTTCACATGTGCACTTTCTATGACTTTGAGAGTAGTCAAGTTCAAACATCTATATGCCTTACTTTTGTATGAGTATCCAAAGAATATACCTTCATCACATTTCACATAAAATTTTACTTTTCTAGATTCTTTCAAAATGTAACATTTACTTCCAAATACTTTAAGGTAACTTACATTAGGTTTATAGCCATACCATAACTCATAGGGGGTTTTGAATGAGTCTTACTTCAGCTGTACTTGGTTCAGGGTATATACTGCAGTGCTGATAGCTTCCTTCCAATATTTGATAGCAATGCTCTTTTCAATCATTAAAGTTCTTTCACAATCCATGGTGGATCTATTCCTTCTTTCAGCTATTCCATTTTTTTGGGGTGTTCCAGGGGCTGATACCTATCTTTTGATTCCTCTTTCAATGAAAAAGTTATTAAACTCATGTGAAATCAATTCTCCACCTCTGTCTGACCTCAAGCATTTTAATCTTTTCCTTGTTTCTTTTTCTACTCTGGCCAAATACCATTTGAACTTTTCAAATGCTTTTGATTTGTTTCTTAGATACATGACTATCATCATTCTTGAGTAATCATCAACAAAAAGAATGAAGAACTTTTCTCCAGTATAGCTTTCAATTCTAATGGGTCCACATAAATCAGTATGCACAATTTCTAATATATCTTCAGACTAATAGTTTTTACTTTTAAAACTAGTCTTTCCCATCTTTCCAATCTGACAATTTTTGCATAGACCGACCTCAAGTTTCTTTATGTTAGGAATGCCTCTTACTTTCTTGAATTTGGTTATCTTTACCAGATTATCAAAGGTCACATGACACAACCTTTTATGCCATAACCAACTTTCTTCTACTTGCGCAATGAAACATGAACATTCACCTAGTTCAAGATAGAACAAGTTACCTTTAGTTTGAGTACTTGATCCAATCAGCTTTCCTTTGCCATCCAGCAGTCTTGCTCTACCATGCATGAATTCTACTTTGAATTCATTATTGAGTAACTATGCCACACTTAACAAATTATTCTTTAGTCCTTCTACCCAATAGGAATTATCAGATATAAGTTCCTTGGTTAGAGAGATTCTTCCTCTTCCTTTTATACAACAAGGTTCATTGTTACCAAATCTTACACTGCCACCATTGTAGTCTTCAAAGTATTCAAACTTAGTTTTGTCGCTAGTCATGTGATGAGAACAACCACCATCTATGATTCATGTATCATTTTTTCTCATATGAGAAATGAGTGCCATTTCCTCATCATTATTAGATTCATCTTTCACAGCAATGTAGACAATTTCATCTTCTTCTCCATCATTAGAATCATTAGATTTTTTAGCCATAAAACATGTTTTCTTACCTTTATCCTTGAATGATTTGAAATTTTTCTTCCCATTCCATTTTTTATCTTTCTTTTCATCTTTATTCTGCTTGTTTGGACACCTAGCAGCAATATGACCAACTTCTTCACATGAAAAATAGATTATGGGTACTTTACCTTTGTATTTTCCTCTACCTCGAGAATATTTCCTTGCTAGAAGTGCTTCAATTACTTCAAAATCACTGTCTAAACTTTGGTTTGATTCATCTTCACTTTCTGACTGAGATTTCTTTTTTCCTTTCTCCTTGAGTGAAAGTTTGGCTTCAAATGCTGATTCAATGTTCTTGGAAGCTGGAACATAGTTATCAAAGTTGTCTAGTTCAAATGTAGTCAATCTTCCAACTATAGCCTCTAGATTTATCTTATGATTTGCTTCACATCTTCTTTCTTGAATTGCAGAAACTCTGATTGCATAAATGGGAAGCAAAGTTCTGAGAACTTTACTTATAATTGCCTCTTCCTTGATATCTCCTCCAGATGCTTTGATTGCACTGACACATGCTTTGATTCTTTCAACATATTTTGCAATGTTTTCATCCTCTCTCATCCTCATTTGATCAAATTGTCCTCTTAGACTTTCTGCTTTGGCTCTTCTAACATTATCATCTCCTCCATAGATCTCTTTCATCTTTTCTCACATTTCAAAAGTAGATTTGCAGTCCTTGATATCATCAAATTCTTCATAACTTAGAGCAGATGCTATATCTATCATCATAATGTTGTGGGTATTCTTTTCAACAATATCATTGACAGATAGTGTACCAGCTAGTTCTACATATTTTTCATCAAGGTATTTTAGTCTTGTATCTCCAATAGAAGCTAGATGAAGTCTCAACAACCCTTGCCATCCTGAGAAGTTGTCCCTGTTTAAGTCTTGGAATTTCCCTCTTATAAGACATCCTGATCTTTAGCTTAGATCCTTGAAATCTTATCTTACAAGCACCAAAAGCTCTGATACCAATTGTTGAAAATAGAGATGGAGTAACTGAGAGGGGAGGGGTGAATCAGTTACCACAAAAATAAATCCATAGGTCCTTAGATGTATTAAAATATAGTTGTTGTTGATACTCGGTAACCACACAAATAAATGCTAAAACTCGATAGATGTTCTATTAACTTATTAAGCATTTAAAGTGATTAACATGCATGCATAAAAAAATAACATGAACACAAGAGACACCAAATTTAAAAACTGCCAAGTAACTAGTTACCAATTTTCACTCTTCTGAAGTGAACCCTATTAGGAGCCAACCCTGTTAAAGGTTACAAAACACACTATTAGGTGTGACCCTATTAGAGAATTTAATCACCCTATTAGAAGTGGCCTTGTCAGAGGTCTTTAGAAAAATTCAACTAAATTGTCACCTTGTTAGAGGATTTACAAAATGTCTATTAAACCAACTCTATTAAGAGATTTTGAATCACTGTTACAATGATTAGAAAGCAACAATGAAGTGATCTAAAATATATGCATCTTATCTTTGCTGAATACAGATCTCTATTTTGCTTCACTAGATCCTCATTGATCGAATATAACTTTGCAGCTCCATAAGCATATCTAATCCTTCTTCAACATTCGCTCATATATTCAATATTTTCTCATTCCATATCCATATATTCACACTCTTATGCATCCAAACTCTTACTTTTTTTTTGAATTCACAACTTCACCTTTCATATATACCTTACAGATTGTCAAGTCGGCTCAATTACAAGTTACAACAACTCAAAAACATTAAATTAGTCGACTGCAAACATTGCACAAAACAATTAAACTTGATTCTTTAGAACCATAAAGTTCTTCTTTGCTCGACCCAACTCAGTGACCACTACTCCAGAATAGTTTCCCCAGTGTTAACCAAGTGAAGCTCGGTAATCACTGCAAACCTTGCAAATTTGATGGGGACACAACCCAAGAACAGAATGGACACAACAGAAAAGGGAAATTATATTAACTGAGAAAATAAGCTAGTACAAATCGTACAGAGAAAATAAACTTTAGAACATGCCCTAAGGGCTTACAATAGCATAAATTTGGAGAATATTTCTCCTTTTAGCACCTCCTCTCAAACTCCACTCCGAACTGCCTTTTATAATGCCAAAAATCTCCTTAAATAGACCCTGGAGGATTAAGGACTAGGAGTACATTCTAGAAACTGCTAGTAGGCATCCACCGACAAAATAGAAGGTTCCAGAAGCTGTGTTAGACGTCGGTGCAAATCTAGAAGAATCCAGAAATGGTAGCCAAACTTTTGGGAGGCATAACTTTCGAACCGTAGCTTCGATTGACGAACTATTTAGATTTTTGTAAAGCTCTCAAAGCGCTCTATAGACCTATGGACCAGCTTCACTTGTCCCCCATTTTTTGACCTTTTTTGAGGTCATTTAATGCCCCAAAACTAACTTTGAAGCATTCTTAGGAGGTCTCCAAAACCTGAAAAACTGTAATAACTTTCAAACCGTGGGGCCTATTGACCTGATTCTTTTTTTGGAATGCTCCAAATCATGATTACATTCATCTGGCCAATTCACACCTTCTAGTTTATCGAAATGATGGCCCAAATACATGCTCCTATTTTTTTGGGATTTTGAAACGCACTGATAGTTGAACTATGAGAGTTGGAACCTTTATTTGAGCCAAATGGGTATCCAAAAATGTAAAGACATGAAACATAAACTAAGTCTAAGTACACTTTTTTTGGGTGACACAGGATTGCCCTTATACCTGTGGATGCTCCTGCATCAGACACCTAGGGTAGATTGAAAAGTGACCTTGTCACTTTATGGATGGTAGAGGAAATCCCAAATGGGAAACCTCAGCTACTAAAATCGAAGTTGAGTCCTCAATCGGCCATCCTTTCCATTTGACCAAATACTCTTCATACTGCCTGTTTCTGGTACTCCTACCCACACGATGATCTAGAATGTCTTCTATCTCCTCCTTCTTAGAAGCAGGAATTGGACATGGCTCTAAAACTAGCTCCTCATCTGCATCATCATCATGATACTCTGTTAAATCTACAATGTTGAAAATGGGAGAAATGTGAATACCATCTGGCAGCTCCACCTCATATGCATTTCCTGAATCATGTTTCTTCAAAACTTTGCAGGGGCCAAATTTCTTCATTTTCAGCTTGTTGTAAGTACCAATTAGAAATCTTTCTTTTTGTAAGTGCACCATGACTAGATCCCTTACTTGGAATTCCTTATGTCTTCTCCTTTGATCAGCCCTAGCTTTATACTCTTGATTCATCTTGATAATGTGTGCTTGAACCTCCTCATGTAGACGCTTGATGTGTTCAGCAAATTCCTCAGCTTCAGCACTTGTCCTCTCCCCTTGTTCTATCTTCTTCAATTCTGGTGCAGTCCTTGGGCTATTCCCATATACAATTTGAAATGGTGATTTTTTAGTACTCCTATTTACAGAGTTATTATAAGAAAACTCTGCCTGTGGTAGAATCAAATCCCATCCCTTGGGCTTATCTCCAACTAAACATCTCAGCAAATTGCCCAGACTTCTATTTACCACTTCTGTTTGGCCATCAGTCTGTAGGTGATGCGTGGAACTAAATTTCAAGTCTGTTCTCAACTTCTTCCACAATGTCCTTCAGAAATACCCCACAAATTTAGTATCTCTGTCAAAAACTATACTCCTTGGAAGACCATGTAGTCTTACCACCTCTTTGAAAAACAAGTCTGCAATATGGATAGCATCATGAGTTTTGTGGCATGGAATGAAATGTGCCATTTTGGAGAACCTATCAACCACCATGAATACTGAGTCATTACCCCTTTGTGTCCTTGGCAATCCAAGAACAAAATCCATACTTATGTCCTCCCATGGCCTTGATGGAACAGGCAATGGCTGATATAAGCCAGTATTTTGACTAAACACCTTGGCAACTTGACAAACCTGGCAACTCTATACAAACTTCTTCACATCCTGTGTAATTTGAAGCCAAAAATAATGTTCTCTAAGAATGGCAATGGTCTTATCCTGACCAAAATGTCCTGCCATCCCTCCACTGTGTTTCTCCTTAATCAGATTTTCCCTCATGGAACTCCTTGGAATGCACAATTGACTACCTTTGAACAACATGCCATCCTGAATCAAATAGTCTAACCACTTGGTTCTATCTACAACAACAGGTTCTTTACAATCTTTCCATGCTTCAGCAAAATCAGGATCCTTGGGGTACAAATTCTTGAGTTCATCAAACCCAACTACTTCAACCTGCATTACTGTAAGCAGTGACTGTCTCCTACTTAGTGCATCTGCAACCCTGTTAGATTTTCCACTTCTATGCTTCAACACAAATGTATAACTCTGCAAGAATTCTACCCACTTCATATGCCTCTGATTCAATTTACCTTGGCTATTTAGGTACTATAATGCCTGATGATCAGTATACAAAACAAATTCCTTTGGCAATAAATAATGCCTCCATTTCTTTAAGGCCTGAACTATTGCATAGAATTCTTGATCATAAATAGAATACTTCTTCTTTGCATCATTCAATTTTTCACTAAAATATGCAATAGGCTTATCTTCTTGGCTTAATACAGCCCCAATAGCACTACCACTAGCATCACAATCCACCTGGAATACTTTTCTAAAATCTGGAAGTGCCAACACAGGTTGTTTAGTCACCTTCTTCTTCAGCAATTCAAAACTTCTCGCAACTGTTGCAGTCCATTTGAACTCTTTTCTATCCCCTCTTATTGTATCAGTTAGGGGTACACATATGCCACTTAAATTCTTAATAAACTTCCTGTAAAAACTAACCAGACCATGAAATTATCTTACCTCAGTAGCAGACCTTGGAGTAGGCCATTCCAAGATGGCTTTTACCTTCTCTGGATCCATTTTGAGACCTTCAGGTGATATAACAAATCCCAAATAGACTAACTCCCTTTTTGCAAAGACACACTTCTTTAGATTAATTAACAATTTCTCTTCCCTTAGCCTTTCAAGGACACTACGAATATGTAGTAAATGTTCTTCCAAAGTCTTGCTGAAAATTAAAATATCATCCAAATAGACAATAACAAATTTTCCCAAGAATTTCTTAAGTACCTCATTCATGAGCCGCATGAAGGTGCTTGGGGCGTTCGTCAATCCAAAGGGCATGACTAACCACTCATAAAGACCCTCCTTGGTCTTGAAGGTTGTTTTCCACTCATCTCCTTCTCGAATCCATATCTGATGATAGCCACTCTTCAGATCTATCTTTGTGAAGTACTGAGCTCCACTCAAGCAGTCCATAAGATCATCCATCCTTGGTAAAGGAAACTGGTACTTGATGGTTATTCTATTTATAGCTCAAGAATTTGTACACATCCTCCACTCTCCATCCTTCTTTGGTGCAAGTACTACAGGTACTGCACATGGACTCAGGCTCTCTTGAATCAAGCCCTTCCTCAACAACTCCTGAACCTATCTATTTAGCTCCTCTGTTTCAGTAGGAGTCATCCTGTGAGTAGCCTTGTTAGGCAAACTTGCTCCTGGAATCAAATCTATCTGATGACTAATTTGCCTTACTGGTGGCAATCCATCTGGAACATTATCAGAGATAATATCTCCAAATTCCCCTAGTAAATCTAAAACTTCAAATTGTATTTCACTACTACCTTCTTTATCTTTCCTAGGAATCAAAGCATAGCATATATGTTGATGTTTCATGCCATCTAAAAACTTCCTTCCATCAACAAGACAAATCCTAGTACTGCTACATACTTTTTCACCTTCCTTTTTCATGGGCTTCAATTTGTGGGGAACTCCATCCTTTGTCAGAGAGTATGTGTTTGCATGTCCATCATGCACTGCATGTCTATCAAACTGCCATGGTCTACCCAATAATAGATGGCAAACATCCATCGAAATAACATCACAGAGAACTTCATCATGGTAACTCCCAATTTTGAATTTTACTAAACATTGTTCACTTACTAGGACCTTATGATCATCTTTTACCCAAGAAATCCGATAGAGTTGGGGATGTTTCTCCCTTTTGAGCTTTAGCTTAGAGACCATCTCTTCTAATACTAGGTTATCAGTGCTACCACCATCAATGATCACATCACACTTGCATATGGTATGAAACAAACTCCTTCATTGTCCTGGTTCAACCTCACCACTTAGTAGGACTCTTTCATTTACCAAGGTCTCTCCTCTTTCTGCATCCTCTGAATGTGATGATTGTGCATCCTCATCCACATGAGCAACCCTAGCTTGGCCCTCATCTCTCCTATCTGTCCTTCCTTGTCGTTGAGGGAATTTAAAGGCACGATGACCTTCTTCATTGCAATGGAAACAGGTTCCATGGAAGCCTCCTCTTCCTTTTCCACATCCTCTACCTCTTCCTCTTTGATTTTCAAAGTCTTGATCATGGGAGCGGTTGAAACCCTCATTCCTCTGGTTTCTACTAGTACCCACATCTTCATTTTTCTTTTGGGTTTCATTGCGGCCTCCAAATGATCTACCACTTCCCCTTCCTCCTTGACCACACCCTCTTTGTCTTCCTTCAAACCTTTTACTTAGCTTCTCTTCAACTCGTAGAGCAAACTGGTATGCTTCTTCAACGCTGGTCATTCTTACCAGACTGAATTCCTCCTGGATGCTAGGTCGCAACCCATTGATATAACGAGCAACCTTCTCCTTATTTGCTTCTGCATTCCCCACTCTAATCAAGAGTCGGTAAAAATCCTCTGTATATTCTTGGACTGATCTTCCTGCTTGCTTTAACCCATACATCTTCTTAAACAGATCAAGCTCATAGTCCACAGGAATGAACTGCTTCTTCAATTTGTCCACCATGCGATCCCATCTTGTGATCTTCTCCTTTCCTCTTCTAAGTCTTTCTAGTTGAACCTCTTGCCACCAAATTTTGGCATGGCCTTTCAGTTTGGCCTTTGCAAACTTAACCCTATCTGGGTCCCTTATATCCTCATACTCAAAGTATTCTTCCAGTTCATTGATCCAATCGATCAACTCATCTGGTTTCAGATTTCCTGAAAATATACCCACTTCAATTGTAGGTCTTTTCCCAAACATAGTAATGGCCCTAAAAAGCCTTTCCTCTATAGGATTAAGAACTTCCCTGTCAACTTCCTCTTCTAGTCCCATTACTTCCTCTTCATTGTCATCCTCACTATTGTCACCTGCAGCAACATTTTCTCCTCTAGGAAGCTCCTCTTGCAAAGCTTGTACCTACCTCTGGAGGGCTCTAACCTCCTCAAGATCAATAGCTCTGGCCCTTCCACCATGCTCTCTTTGTGGAGGCATCTTCTAACTCAAACCCACAACCACATAGTCCTGGTGCAAACTGCCTCACAATCGACACTCTGTCTACACACTCAGGAAAACCCGCTCTGATACCACTTGATGGGGACACAACCCAAGAACAAAATGGACACAACAGAAAAGGGAAATTATATTAACTAAGAAAATAAGCTAGTATAAATAGTACAGAGAAAATAAACTTCAGAACATGCCCTAAGGGCTTACAATAGCATAAATCTGGAGAATATTTCTCCTTTTAGCACCTCCTCTCAAACTCCACTCCGAACTGCCTTTTACAATGCTAAAAATCTCCTTAAATAGACCCCAGAGGGTTAAGGACTAGGAGTACATTCTAGAAAGTGCTAGTAGGCATCCACTGACAAAATAGAAGGTTCCAAAAGCTGCGTTAGAAGTCGGTGCAAATCTAGAAGAATCCAGAAACGGTAGCCGAACTTTCGGGAGGCATAACTTTTGAACCATAGCTCCAATTGACAAATCGTTTACATTTTTGGAAATCTCTTGAAGCGCTCTATAGCCCTATGGAATAGCTTCACTCATCCCCCATTTTTCAACCCTTTTCAAGGTCATTTAATGCCCCAAACTTGACTTTGAAGCATTCTTAGGAGGTCTCCAAAACTCAAAAAACTGCAATAACTTTCAAACCATGGGGCCTATTGACCTGATTCTTTTTTTGGAATGCTCTAAATCATGATTACATTCATCTGGCCAATTTACACCTTCTAGTTTATCGAAATGATGGCCCAAATATATGCTCCTATTTTTTTAGGATTTTCAAACGCACTGATAGTTGAACTATGAGAGTTGAAACCTTTATTTGAGCCAAATGGGTATCCAAAAATGTAAAGACATGAAACAAAAACTAAGTCTAAGTACATTTTTTTTGGGTGACACAGGATTGCCCTTATACCTCCGGATGCTCCTGCATCAAACTTCCTTCATAGATTGAGTTAACTTAGTAAACACTGACCTTCCTTCATTTACTGAGTGAGCTCGATAAAAGCTAACTTTCTCTTTGATGACCGAGTCAACTCGGTAGACATTGTCTTTCCTTTTGTTAACCTTGGAAGCTCAGTTAACATTAACTTTTTGCTACAGAATCCTTTGATGCCCGAGTGAGCTCGGTAAGAGCTAACTTTCCTTTGTGTTGTTCAAGAACATTCTGTAGACACTGTAAATTACTTTGCTGACTGTCTGAGCTCGGTAGACTCTATCTGATGGCTGATATGACATTTACATAACATCAAAGAGAATACACAATTAACAATTGTATCCAACAGCCTAGTCAAAAGAAAAGGTTTCCATGTGTGAGAACCTAAGGAAGACAAGGAGTCTAGAGTATTGCTTTATTCAGTGACCTAAGAGAAGAGACTACATTAACAAGAAAAGAAAGAGGGCTTAAGGTATGGATGCTTGAAGGGTGAACAAGTTGTCAAAGATGAAGTGTGTAAAAGCCAAGCAGAATGGAGGATTGAAATGGAGATATGTAATCTAGAAGTGTGTTGTAAGTTGTTATCAAATCAATCCTTATTGTTACTTTCTAATCATTGTACCAATCTAGGGTAAATTCTTTGGATTAAGGTTGACCTAATAGTCATTTGTAAATCTTTTAACCGAGTGGCATTCCAATTGAATGATCTAAAGTCCTCTAACAAGGCTCACTCCTAACAGGGTGATTGAAATCCTTTAACCAAGTCACATTTAGTAATGTGCATTGTAACCTTTAATAGGGTTGGCCTTTCACAAGGTATCACTTCAGAAGAGTGAGAATGACTAGCATATTATTCATGGGTTTTCCCAAATTGGGTTTCCATGTTAAATTATTGTGTTAAATGTGTTATTGAATCTGTTATGTTTCATGCTTACATTTCTACAAAGTTGATTTGACAGTAACCTACAAGTTTAAGTGATTGTATGATCTAATGGATGCATGCATGATGAAAATGATTTATGGATATGGGTTCACTAAATTGTGAAAAGTTTTAATTGTATATCTAGACCTTGGTTAACTAATTCACCCCCCATCTTAGTTATTCTAAAGAATTCCAATACTTGCCTATAATATGGGAAAAAAAAATTCAAATAGTTATAGCATGACAATGTATGAAGTGAAGCACAATAGATAGAAAATCCTATGGTCAAAAAATAATCAAGCATCCTCGATGATGACAAACATAATAATAAAAAACTGAAATATATCAAAATACAACATTGTAATATAGAATTTCAAAGAAACAATTGACCTACAACCAATAACTTTCCATGGTAGATCAACATTTTGATTATCTACTAAGAATTTTATTTGACCCTTAAACACAATGTAGAAGGATGAATATAAATTTGTAAGTGTTTCAACTAGAGAGTTTGATAATGGATGGAATTTGATATCTTGTATAGGTATAATTTAATGTTTCATATATTGGTGTACAATCAACACTATGAAAATATGAAATTCTAGAAATTATACTAGTCAACACAGAGTCATTTGGGAGTTGAACCAAATGATCAATAACAAAAATAAAAATTTGTCAAAGAAAAATAAATTACAATAGATGTTTTGAACTTTCTTAGTAATACTATTTTAACCACATGTCACTATTTTAAATCAAGCATGTGTTTTCTAAAAGATAGACTATCAAAAGAAACAACATGAGATTATTTTGATTTGATAAATATCTTGTGCGAGCTACTTTTATTCAAACCCACATTGGCACGCTTCTTTCCTACAAGAAGACAAAGGTATTCAAATAGTTATAGCAAGGCAAGGCAATGTATGAAGTGAACCACAAAAGATAGAAAAACATATGGTAAAAAATTAAGCAATCATCTTCAATGATGACAAACATAAGAATACAAATTGAAATACATCAAAATAAAACATTGGAATACAAAATTGCAAAGACACAATTCACCTTCAACCAATCAACTTTCCATGGTTGGTCAAAATTTAGATTATCTAACAAAAATTTTATTTCACCCTTCAACACAAGAGAAAAGAATGAATATAAATATGGAAGTGTTATCTAGTGAAGAGGTAGATAATGGATGGAATGAAGTGTCTCCTATAGGTAGAATTTCATATTGCATATAAGTGTGCAATTAGCACTATGAAAATATGAAATTCTAGAAAATGTATCAGTGAATAGAACTTCATTTGTGACCTGAACCAAATGATCTATAGAGAAATAAAAATGTGTCAAAGAAAAATAAGAATACAATAGATCTTTTCAACTTACCTCTTATACTTAAATCTGCAATTAGTACCCAACACTACAAAATAAGCCAAAAGAATATTTGTTGGTGTAAATAAGTATTTACTTATTACACTTACTTAAGTTTTACTTAGGTTAACGCATTATTTAATTATTTTGCATTATTTTATTATTATTTTAGGTGAGACACTTAGGAGTTTGTGTACTCTCACTGAGTTACACAACTCTAATTATGCACATGGTGTCTACAACATAGGAGTATGCATCATTCACTGAGTTGTCATGATGAAAACATAGTTATCCGCACTCCTCATTTAGCACATGTTGTCCACACCATTGTAGGCTTATCCTCACATCATCGCACTTAATCCCATGCTTAATGGAGGATAACCCATATCTGATGAACATGTGCCTGGTTGTATGACATATCATGATGCTAACTTCTATACATTCTAGAAGCTCTCTTGAGGCCTTTATATTCAAGCACTCCTAGTGTACTCTCATCTAGTTATTGAATGAATATCGTCATTTTGATCATACTCTGTCTATTTTGGTCTAATGTGTGCTTGTGTTGAGTTCTTTATTTCTTGGGTGAATTCTAGCCTAAGACAAATTCTTACAATATTAGAAAAGAATAACAATACTACCTACATCTCTTGTGATATGTGTTAACCTTAATTATTTAATTTAAAAATGTGTAGAAAAGAACTGAATAGGACATGATATATACAAAGAGTTCAAAGATTCTATTGCTAACTGAATGTTCTCACTTAAACACCACAAATTACTACTACATTAGTTTTACACACAAAATAAATTTTGTTGCATATCCAAGAATAGAATGTAGCAAAACATGCACAAATAACACTTGCAAATGCAAAGCTTGGAAATAGAGCATGCATTACTTTAATAAATCAAAGGTAAAGTCCTATAAAATTTAATCTATTTTTCTTATCTTCTAAGAAAAAATTTTCTCCATCCTTGTCCTTTTTGTATTCTTTCCACTAGGCATTAGAAAAAGTGTGGTTTCAGATTATTCATTGCATTGAAAATATTCCTCACCATTCTTGTCTCCTATTTGTTGAGATTTAGTGATGGTTTCCAACTGAATTTTTGGAATGTTGGTTGACTCATTGTGTTTGAAAGAAAAATCACCATGTGAATGCATCTCCTTCTCATTCTCACTACCATATGCTTCACTTGATGAGTTTGATTTTTGAGCCTCCTATATACAACAAAATTTAACTATTAAAACATAACATATCCAATTAAATTAATACATGTGATAAAATATATCAATTACTTACATCAAATTTCTTGCTAGTGATTAATTTCTTGCCTCAATCAATTATGTGTTGTAAAAGGCTTTGGGAACCATATAGGAGAGCATACTTTAAGTCCTCCTCTGAAGCGTCCTTTAAAAATAGTGAACCTTAAATAAAAAAGAGAACCAAACTTATAAGGTACAATAACTAAAAAGATACAATTAAGTTTTTTTTATTGAAGTAGATTAAATATTAATTTAACATTTCATCACAAATGCTATTATATCTGTTGGTCTAATTTTTCACAGTATAGAAAAAGGTCTAAAAGTTGGGCAAAAAATTAGTTAAGTCATTGCATTTTGCAGGATAGGGTTTCATTCCTCATAATTTTCATAATTTTAGGTAACCCTAGTCATGCCCTAATTCATGTGTTGTTGAAACTTATTAAATTCTCAAGGTTTGTCCCTCAACACAGCCATTATAATACCTTAAGTGCACCCTAGGTCTCCTGTGTTTATTTTAAATTTGGGCGTGAGCACTTTAAAGTTTCTGAATATTCCCTTACATTCTTTAGCTTTTGCACCCTATATCTTTTTCCTTTTAAGGAGCATGGCCTAATCATGGCATGATCAATGGCTATCATTTTGGTGCTATAATAAGATGTGAGTGAAATAACCATACCGAGGTAGTGACTATTGTTAAACTAAGATGCGGTGCCCAGATAGTTGGAGGCGATGACCGGAAAGGGTTTCACATTGGATTTTTTTAAAATCATGTGTTCTTTTTTTTTGCTACCTAAGCTGAAAGGGGAAACAAAAATTCTGGAAACTCATGTTATGGTAGCCGCCAAGCTTTCCAGTGGTCATTAAGAGTTCCAAGTGGCATAATAAGTTAGGATGTCATTGTTGTGTCAAACCATGAAGTGGGTAGTTGTGATGTGACATGCTTTTATTTCTCAGCGCTAAGTTTCATTAAAGCTACTAGAGCTCATTACCTTGCTATCAAAAAATTCAAGCACTTTGCCATTAGCGACATAGTGAGCTACCATGAAATGAACAAATGGTGGGACCCAAGCAATATGGACAGGTGATTGGGATTAAAATATGGTTTTTATTATGCTAGCCATGTAGGGTTTATCACATCATTAGTAACCTATTTCCATGCCCCATTCATAAAACACATGAGATATTCTGATCGTCAGATCAGGATGGAATCAATGATCTTTGATGCCTTGCTATAGAAAGATGTGTGTTATTTACTCTATGCAAGATAGTGAATATGGGACCCACCACTTCTTAAGAAGTTCATGTAGTTTCCATGCCATTAGATCAAGCTTACATCAATGATTTTTCTATCTCGTTATGAAAAGTTGCTCGGAGGATATGTACAGTGAGATAGCAAGCAAATAGCCCACCACTATTCTTCTAAGCAATGCACTAATGTGTCATCATCATATCAAGATCAAATCAATAGCTATTGCTACTTTTCTATGGCAAGGTGCTTGTTCTTTATGCATGGTGAGGTAGCGAGATGTTGACATGTGTCCTCAGTTGCCAAGTGGGTCTAGATGGAAGTGCCATCAAAGAAGGAGTTGTATACGTGCTCAATTCTCATTGGGTTGACTGACCAACTTGTTAAGTAGAATTCTTGTCACCTTTTCTACATCCCTTGATCTCAAGATTTTTAAAGATCGACGACACAGAATTAAACACAAAAGGTGGTGCCACTCTGTATTTATTAGATATGAAAGCTTCACATGTGTAAAAAAAAATAGAGAATAACACAGAAGATTTTCTCAATCCCTCCTTATGTAAATAAAGATTTCAAGCCTTTTCTTAGCAGAAGCAATTAATGAGAAGATTGTATTTAGCAAGTGTGTGAAGCAATTAGTTCATGAAGAAGTTGTAGAATTGCAGAAAGAAATAAGAAAGAACTTCAATTAAGTAACTATACTACAATTTCTATTGTGCTCCAATCCTACAAGTTATAATCAAAGAATGCCCCCAATGTACTCATCAAATCCTAGGCTGTGGATAGCAGAGGGATTGCTTAATAAAAGTAATTGGGTCCGGGATGTTGATACCTCGCAAACTAAATTAGGACCAAATATTCTTATAGGGGATGCATATGGATTTGAAAGCATTAAAGAAATTGGTAAACTATGCATGTGTATTAGGATAGATGATGGGAATCAAAATGAAACTAAGATAGTTGTAATACATCAGTTTTCATTTGAATCATCCCCAAGTATACCCACCTTGGTTTAGCAGAGCTTGAAGAGTAGGAAACCTTCTTTGGTTTCATTGAAATTGGGTCCAGAAGATCTGCTTGTGTAATTGATCATAAGAATTGGCTACTCTTTAGATTATTTGAGCACTATCATTCTGGTATTGAGCATTTATGTTGCTCAGTAGTTTCAAACACCAGCAAAATGGCGACTTTGCTAGGGAGTAACACTTTCTATGTCATAAACTAGAGTATTATTTAAGATCTATATTTCCCTTAGGTAGAGTCTAAGGTAGATGTTTTATTGAGATATTTTTTGTGGTCTCAAGGGTCATTTGTATTTTGTCTGTGGAATTTAGTGAAAGAATTGTGATCCATTCATAAGTTTTTCCCATTTTGATAGGGTGGGTGGCAACTCATAAGGTTTTAACCAGTGTCATTTTTTTAGAAGATTTACTATCAAAAAAACATGGAAAACAAAAGAAACACAGGAAAATATGAGGAAAAACCTGGGAATCAAATTACAAACTAATCTCCCTCCTAGGGGAAGACAGAGTTGGGCTGTGAAAAGATCTCAGATGCATAGAGAAGACCATCCCTAAGAGCAAGAAATAAGGGGAGAGAACATTCATTTTTTTGCTATGGAAAGGGAATCATCTTTCAAAAGTTCTAGATCCCATCCTGGACTATCTGGTGATGACTTTTTTAGCACACCTAAAGTGATATGTCAAGAAACTGTAGAGCTGCATAATACACCCAGTTTAGACAAAGGGAATAGCAATAATATTTTCCAATGAAGTATGAACCCTTTCTTGTCTTATTATTATCAAGGAGAAGTAGCACCAAAACATCCAGATCCTGAGAGTTTCAATGATGAAAAAATTGCTAGTTCTAAGTTTACTATCCCAGATCCTGATGAAATCGAAGTCTTGAGAATGCAACCGGCTAAGCAAGAAGCCATAAATAAAAAATTAAAAAAGGAAAGGGAGGAAAAGATTATAAAAGCCTTTGAAGAAAAATAAACATTACTTAGGAAAATTGCTACCCTAAAGAAGAAAAATGAAGTAGCAGCTAAGGCATGGAAACCAGAGATTATAGGTCAAGTTGAACAGCTTAAAATAAAAGAACAAAAGTTGTTGGAAACTCAGAACCTGAACCTAGAAGGACTTGTAATACAATAGATTAAAAAGTATAGTGCTCTAGAAGCTAACAATAGAAAAGCAAAGGATATAGGGCATGCTATTGAAGTTAAAGATAAGGGGAAACAAAAGGAGATTTGTGTTAAGATTAATGAACTAGAAAAAGTTGTTTAGGTCTATGATTCCATGTCACTTTTAGATATTGAGCTAGAGAAGAAAAGAAAAGAGAAGGATACCTTGGTTAAGAAATTAGAGATTTCAAAAAATGAAGTAGCCATAGCTGAGATAAACAATAAGATCAAATTCTTGGAGAATGCTAAAAGGCAATCTATAGCTATGCCTAAAGATGATGGTGGATCTAATGATGTAAATAAAAATACTACTAAGGTACCTACTCCTTTCTTATCCTCATTTTCTCATAAAGTAGATCTTAACAAATTTGTTAGTGATGCTAGCACTAGTAATATTGTGGGTAACACAAGGAATGATATTGACCATCATCCTAAGCTTGATTTAAACAGAAGATCTGTCCAGTTAGAAGGCTATAGGCAAATATTTTTTAATGGAATCCTTGGTTACCCTAATCCTATTCTACAAGAAATGAGAAAAAGGTTGCCTAAATTTGCTAGGAACAATGTTATAACTTGTGAAGACCATTTGAGGAGTTTTCTTGATATAATGAGTGATCATGAGGTTGAGGTTGAGGATATTATTATGAAGTTGTTTGTTTAGTCCTTAACTAAAGATACTATAGAATGGTTCAAGAGACTTCCTAAATTATCTATTGTTGATTGGAAGGATATTGAATACTGTTTCATGGAATAGTATGGTGACAAGCAAAATCAAAGCTACATTTTGAGTGAATTTAATAACATTAAGAGGTTACCTAATGAATCTATCACTAAATTTAACATTAGATTCCAGAAGAGGATGTACAAGCTAATGTAGGCCATGCGATTAGATGATAAGGTATGCTTGATTACTTATTTGAATGCTTTTGATGGTAAAATGACATACCAACTTAGGGATGAAGAGCCAAGGACTTTAAGAGATGCTTTAAGAATTGCCATAAATGTGGAAAATAATTTGAGAATTTCAGGAAGACTTGAAAGTAAGAGAGATGAGCCTAGATTGTTTGGAAATAAGGAAATAGAAAGGAGGATAATAAAGGTGTAGGTGGGAAGAAGCAAGATCCTAGTGAAATAGCTCATGTTCTAAATTCTATAAAGATTCTAAATACCCCTCAGGTGAAAAATGATAGGAATCCTACTGAAAATAGAGTCCCTTACTAATAAAATTTCAATAGATAAAATAGGTTGCAAAATTTCCCTTATACTACCACCTAGAAAGATGGTCAGCCAAATGTCCCTCCCCGCAAGAACACAAAAAACAAGGTCACCCTTGATCCCTTATCTAAAAACTCAGTAAATGTAGTAGATGAACCTGAATTCATTGTTGAACCTATATGGTGTATTGTGTGTCAATTACCACATGCTCCTGAATCATGTGTAGTAGCCTTGTCTTTCCCTAGAAATCAGAATGTAGTAGAAAAATGTCAAGAATATCGAGAAGACCAAGAGGATGTAGGATGTAACATGTTTGAATCACATTATGATCATTATGACTGTGAGGATCATTATAGAGATGTAAATTAGCGAAGGCAGTTTTAGAATAAAGTGCAACAGCAAGTGTTCTCTAATGAGAGTGATGTTGAAGATACTGTGTGTAACATGGTAAGTGCCAAAGAAGAAATCATTTTAAGAAAGCCCTCTAGGGAAGAGATTGACCAAATTAATATGAATGTGATAGCTCAAGTATAGACTAAAAACATGGCTAAAAGGGAAGGCAATGATAAGGTGGTTGGCATGTTTATAAAGAGAGTTAATCTTTAAAAAAGGGAAGCTATGAAGCCTAAAGAGATCCTTGCTAAGAAGGTTAAGATTACAAATAAAAAGTGGGAATCAAAGAAGGAAAATAATCCTAAAGTTGGTGAGTCCCCAAATAGTGTTTTGAAGAAGTTAGATGAGAGGATACCAAAAGCAATCATTACAAGTGATAAGAATCACCAAGGTGAGGTAAGTATTTTTTATAAGCATCATGATAAGAGGAGTACAATCATTGATAGCTCATCTAATTATTTTATAGATATGACTACAATGTTATCACAAATCACTATCAAAGTTCCTTTATCTTAATTATTGAGGATCCCTGAACATAGAGATAAAGATTTAGCATGGTTGGGAAATACTGGTACAAATGTGAGACATGAGTGCAATAAAAACCATAGTCCCAAAGAGAGTAGTAAAGAAAAGGTAAAGGAGTGTGAAGTTGAAGTATTTGTGGCTCAAATTCCTCAAATGTTTTTGGATAATTCTGTAAATCAGTGTTTGGGAAATGTTAAACCATTTTTCTTAAGCATTTTAGTAAATGGTAAAATATTAAAAAATTGTATGATTGACTTTGGTGGCTCCAATAATATGATGCCTTTTGAAATAATGAAGGAATTAGGCTTAAAGGTGGATACTACTCAAGGAAGATGTTGTGCTATGGATAAAAGAGAAGTTATAGTCATAGGCACTATAGATTCTTTGCCATATAGATTAATAGCCTATCTTGACAAAGAACTTACTATAAGTATATTGGTTGTTGACATTACACCTCAGTTTGGCATGTTGTTATCAAGAAAGTGGAGTGCTGCCATGGGTGGGAGTCTACAATGTGATTTGTCATTTTCCACTTTTAATATTGAGGGGAATTTGATAAAAGTCAATAGGGAGTTTAAATGTATATACATGATAGAGGAAGATATAGAAGACAATATGAAAAATTTTGTGGATACAGACATCAATGCATTTAGAGTTGAAGTTTTGACTTTGAAAAAATCCAAGCATAAGTCTCAGATGGAAATGGAAGCTATCACAAAAACAGACAAGGGTGATCTATGGACTATGTTTTTGATGGTGCTTACTACAAAGATGGATTTGGTGCAGGCATTTTGCTGATATCTCCAGCAGGGGTAATATACAAATTCTCCTTTTACATTAAGTTTCCCTTTTACTAGAAATATAGTAGAATATGAGGCTTTATTGTTAGGTCTTAGATTAGCTCATAAGCATGGGATAAAGTTTTTTCATGTTGTAGGAGATTTTGAATTGGTGGTATCCCAAGTGAGAAATGCTTATGTGTCAAAGAACAAAAGGTTAAAATAGTATAGAAATGCAATATGGGATATGATTGAATGTTTTGATGCATTTGGGATAATTTGGAAAGATAGGACAAATAATAAGATGGAAGACTTACTAGCAAACATAGCAATAAAACTTGATGATATCACATTTTTCAGTGTGTCTAAGATTGAGATACAAACTAGACCTTTTGTCCCTGATAATGTTCAGAACTGGAAAGTGTTTGAAGATGATAAGAATATCCTAAGATTTTTGAACTTTGATAATATGTTGTTAGGACAAGAAATTGATTGTGTAGCTTATGTAGAGAATATAGATGGAAAAGATACTATTTTTGGGTAGGAAGTTGTGCAATTGAAGACAAATAAAATCCCTAAGGGTCTAGTTGTTTTGGAAATAGTTTTGACAACCAAGACAAGTCACAAATGAATACTAATGAAAACAATGCCAAATATTTGGAGGAGGTAAACTCGGGAATTCAAGAGACACCTAAAAAGGTGTATATTGGTAAGAAATTGCCTTCTAAAATTAGGAAAGATTTGATATACATGTTAAGGAAGTATAGACATGTGTTTGCATGGTCATATGATGACCTAAAGGCCTATAGGGAAGATCATTTTCAGCATGAAATCCCTTTGAAACTAGATGCCAAACCTCTTAGGCAGAAATAAAGACCAATAAATCTAACGTTGGTTCCCAAAATGCAAGAGGAACTAATCAAATCGAGGGATGCAAGAATCATAAAGCCTATTAGACATTCTTCTTGGGTATCCAATTTAGTTCTTGTCAAGAAGAAATATGGAGACATAAGGTTATGTTTTGACTTCAAAAATCTCAATATATCCTCCTTAAAAGATAATTATGGATTGCCAAATATGGAAGCCATGTTGCAAAGGGTCACTGGTTCAGAGCTTATGTCAATGATGGATGGATTTTTAGGTTACAATCAAATCATTGTCAAAGAATCAAAATAGTTCAAGATTTCTTTCACTACTCCATGGGTTACTTATGTTTATGCCAAGATGCCTTTTGGGCTTACTAATGCTAGAGCTACTTTTCAAAGGGCTATGGATGTGGCTTTTGCTGATATTATTGAAAAAAATTTGTTGTATATTAGGATGACCTCACTACCTATTTCAAGGATGAGAATGATCATTGCCTACATTTGGAAAAGGTATTTATCATAGCCCTTAAGTATGGTATTTCTTTGAATCCAAGGAAATGTAATTTTGGTGTTACTAAAGGAAGGTTGCTAAGACATTTAGTTGGAAAGCATGGAGTGAGAATTGACCCTGAAACGGTAGAGGCAATAGACAAGATTTAGAAACCCGAAAGTGTTAAAGGCATTCAGTCATTATTTGGACAGATCAACTTTCTTAGGAGATTTGTGACAAATTTTGCAAAAATTAGTAGGCCTATATCAAGGACACTAAAGAAAGGATTTGAGATAAAATGGGATGGTGAACCTAGTATTGCATTTTAGAAAATTAAGCAAGCTATTAAAGATTCCCCTATCCTTAGAGCTCAAAATTATGATAAATCAATGCATATATTTTCTTTTGCCTCATTTCACACTGTTGCTATAGTATTGTTACAAAAAAATGAGGAAGGTTATGAGCAGCTCATTGCATTCTTCAGCAAGTCTTTGCAAGTAGCAAAACTTAAGTATGACATCAATGAAAAATAGGCATATGCACTAGTGAAAGGAGTCAAGGCTTTTAGATGTTACTTAGTGGGAGCTACTATCATTTCTTTTGTTCCTACTAACTTAGTGGGAGCTACTGTCATTGCTTTTGTTCCTACTGTTGCTGTGAAGGACATTTTTTCACAACAAGAGGTATCTGGCAGGAGGTGTAGATGGATTAATAGGATACAAGAGTTTAATATTGATATTCAAATTACCAAACTAGTTAGGGGTCAAGGTTCGGCCAAATTGATGACAGAAACCAATCTAGAGGAAAACCAAATTAATCAACTTGATGATAGTTGCAAGGATAATCTTTGTGATATGGATATCTCTGACTGGTACAAAGGTATAATTTATTATTTGCAAAATATGAAATCTCCACCAGAGTCAACAGACAATTAGAAAAGATCCCTTAAGTTATAGGCCACGAGGTGTGTTATAATGCAGGGTCAATTGTGGTGAAGAAATATGGAAGGGGTACTTTTAAAGTGTGTGGATGAGATTGAGTCTAAAAGAATTTTGAAAGATATGCATGAAGGTGTGTCTGGTGGTCATTATATGGCTAAAACCACTACTCATAAAATTCTTAGGGCTGGTTTTTGGTGGCCAACACTTTTCAGAGATACTCATGAGTTTGTAAAAGTTTGTGATGCTTGTCAAAGGTTTAGTGGAAAGTTAAAATTCTCTGGGAATTTTCCATTGAGACTAGTTGAAGTGTAGACACCATTTCAACAGTGGGGAATTGATTTTATAGGTGAAATCACAAATAAATCCAGTGGTGGGCATTCATGGATCTTAGTACCCATAGATTATTTCACCAAGTGGGTCAAGGCAATCCCTACTAAGAATGTGACAAGTAGGGTGGTGATTAATTTCATTCTAAATAATATTGTGACCAAATTTTGGTGCCCACACAAGATTGTAATAGATAATGCTATGTGTTTCAAATCAGAGGAATATAAAAAAAATTGTAAGAAATATGGTATTACAGAGTATACATCATCACCTTATCATCCCCAAGGAAATTGTCAAGCAGAATCAAGTAATAAGAGTATACGAAAAATCATCAAGAGGATTTTAGGAGAAAATAAAGAAAGCTTGGGATTCAAAATTTCCATTATCCCTATGGGCTGATAGGTTTACTATGAAAAAGGCCATTGGATGTGCTCCATTTGACCTGGTTTATGGTATATAGGCTAGACTCCCACAGAATAACCTAAAAGAGATGTATAAATTTGTTTAGTTTTATGAAGATGATATCTTTGATGAAATGCAACTCAAAATGGATGATATATTGCAACTAGGGGAAATAAGGAGAGAGTCTTCTATTCAAAATGCCAAGTTACAATCACAAATGAAGCATTTATATGACAAAAGAGCTATTGATAGGAAATTTGAAATAGGTGACATGGTTATGATGTGGAATGCTAGAGTGGAAGATAAAGGAAAGCATGGTAAATTGCTTGGCCCATATAACATTTGTGATACAAACAGAGAATATTCATATCTCTTGAGACATCTAACTGGAGATATTCTTGCATTGCTAGTTCATGGACAATTCTTAAAAGGGTACTTTTCTTAAGGTATCTAGTTTTACATGAACAATACCTTACGTTCCTTGTGTTCTTGTACATTGTGTATTTTTTGTAGATCCTTGTAAATCTTTGTACAATCTAGTTTCTTGTTTTTGTGTGTTGCTCTGTGCTCTCTGAAGAAGTTATCACTTAGAAACTCAAGTATGTGGTCTGCTCTTCCATAGAT
This sequence comes from Cupressus sempervirens, assembly GCA_028749045.1. Lineage (NCBI taxonomy): Eukaryota > Viridiplantae > Streptophyta > Pinopsida > Cupressales > Cupressaceae > Cupressus > Cupressus sempervirens. The sequence continues at coordinate 686,020,885 of CM053786.1, read as the reverse complement.
TTTGAATTCTTGCATAGAATCAAGTAGTCTATCATCCCTAGATAGCACCACTGTTGGTCTAATTTTTCACAGTATAGAAAAGGGTCTAAAAGTTGGGCTAAAAATCAACTAAGTCATTGTATTTTGTAGGATAGGGTTTCATTCCTCATAATTTTCATAATTTTAGGTTACCCTAGTCATGTCTTGATTCATGTGTTGTAGAAAATTATTAAATTCCCAAGGTTTGTCCCTCAAAACGGCCATTATAATACCTTAAGTGAACCTTAGGTCTCCTGTGTTTATTTTAAATTTGGGCACATACACTTTAAAGTTTCTAAATATTCCCTTACATTCTTTAGCTTTCATGCCCTACATATTTTTCCTTTTAAGGAGCACTGTTTGATTGTGGCAAGATTTATGGCTGTCATTTTGTCAGTATAATAAGATGTGAGTGAAATAACCATAGTGAAGTAGTGACTACCATTAAACTAAGCTTCGGTGCCTGAATAGTTGGAGGCAGTGACCAAAAAGGGTTTCACGTTGGATTTTTTTTAAATCACGTGTTGTTTTTTTTTGCTACCTAAGCCAAAAAGGGAAACAGGGATCCTAGAAACTCATGTTATGGTGGCCGCCAAGTTTTTTGGTGGTCATTAAGAGTTACAGGTGGCATAATAAGTTAGGATGTAATTGTCATGTCAAACCATGAAGTGGGCAGTTGTGATGTGAAATGCTTTTATTTCTTGGCATCGAGTTTTGTTAAAGCTACCAGAGCTTGTTACCTCGCTATCAAAAAATTTAGGCACCTCGCCATTAGCGACGTAGCAAGCTGACGTGAAATGAACAAACAGTGGGACCCAAGTGATGTGGAAAGGTGATTGGGATTAAAATATGGTTTTTATTGTGCTAACCATGCAGGACTTATCATGTCATCAGTAACCTATTTCCATGCCCCATTCATAAAACACATGAGATATTTTGATCATCAGATCAAGATGGAATTAATGATCTTTGTTGTCTCGCTATAGAAAGATGTGTGTTGTTTACTCTATGCAAGATAGCAAATATGGGACCCATCGCTTCTTAAGAAGTTCATATAGTTTCCATGCCATTAGATCAAGCTCACATCAACAATTTTTGCTATCTTGTTATGAAAAGTTGCTCAGAGGATATGTATAGTGAGATAGCAAGAAAAGGGCCCACCACTATTCTTCTAAGCAATGCAGTAATGTGTCATCATCAGATCAAGATCAAATCAATGGTTGTTACTACTTCGCTATGGCAAGGTGCTCGTTCTTTATGCATAGTGAGGTAGCATGATGTCAACACATGTCCTTAGTTGCTAAGTGGGTCTAGACAGAAGTGCCATTAAAGAAGGGCCTATATACATGGTCAATTCTCATTGGGTTGACTAGCCAACTTGTCAACTGGAATGCTTGTCACCTTTTCCACATCCCTTGATCGCAGGACTTTTAAAGATCAATGACGCATATTTAAACACAAAAGGTGGTGCCACTCTGTGTATTTATTAGATATGAAAGCTTCGCATGTGTAAAAACAAAAGTGTATAACATAGAAGATTTTCTCAGTCCCACCTTATGCGAATAAAGATTATAAGCCTTTTCTAAGTAGAAGCAATTAATGAGAAGATTGTATTTGGCAAGTGTGTGAAGCAATTTGTTCATCAAGAAGTTGCAGAATTGCAGAAAGAAATAAGAAAGAACTTCAATTAAGTAACTATACTTTAATTTTTGTTGTGCTCCAATCCTGCAAGATATAGTCAAAGAATGCCTCCAATAGACTCATCAAATCCTAGGTTGTGGATAGTAGAGAGATTTCTTAATAAAGGTAATTGGGTTCGGGATGTTGATACCTCACAAACTGATTCGAATTTGTTCAAAAGATGGTTTGCAGAGAGGAAGTTGTTTGCTCCACATGCCAGTATATGGAATTTTGACTGAGGAAGACTAGTAGTCCCAGGTGATTTTATGGATTATGATCTCCTGGAGACCGTGGCAAAGACTTGTGATCAAGTCACTAAGGTGGTGAGAAGAGCAAAGGGTGAACTTGGCAAAATTAGAACACTATCAATAATAATATCATTCTCTAAGGAATTTTCCAAGAAAGTATATTACAATAATAGGGTAGTAGTGATATATAGATCCCTATACAAATTTTTTGGAGAGAGTGAAGAAGATTTTATACCCATGAGTTTCATGTGTATAATTACTCTAACCTTTTGTTAACACATGTCTTTCTTTTCAAAAGAGAGAGATATTTTGGTAGAGGAATGGTTTTGAATGTAGATATGGTTGAGGAAGCAGAAAATGTCTATTTTATTATATTTGACAGCCACATTTCCTCTAAGCTCTGATGCTTCATATTAAGTGACAATCCCATAACCCTAGGATACTGATATAACCAAGGAATAGTGATAGGTAAAATTGACTCTCATAGTATAATGATGATGAAAATCATGGGTTGAGGTTAGTTTGCAATAATCAGAACAGATTTCATCATTGGTGGGCTTAGTAGTTGCATACACAAAGAAATCAGAGTAGCAGCCAAATTAGAATCTAGAAATGTAACAGAAAGGGACCTACAAAGGAATATTTAATCTGCATGTCTTTCCATTATTTGCAGTTTTGTCTTTTTTGATAGGTGTTTTGAATCTCTTCTATAAAGGACACCTGTAAATCACATTTTTCTTTTGCTTTTTGCAACTCATGCCTATATAAATGAGTTTTCAGGGCATTGTGATGGTCCTAAAATTTTGGTATGTCTTTAGTTATTCCAAGAAACTACATTCGGTCCAGTCATATGTAGTTCTTTTGAGTTTATTTTCAATGATATATTTTTTGATAATGAATAAAAATGTAGAGTCGGTATGATTATGTTGGTTCCTTACTAAGTTCCTATTGGTTATTGTATTAGTCAGAAAGAAGGATAATACAAAGGGATATTTACACCAAATCTATGTCACCATTTTTCTATCTCCTTTTCATGAGTTTATCAGTTTTGAGATCATTTGGATAATGTTCATTTGATTGAATGCATTTTGGATGGGATGTGTATTGGTTATATTGTTGCTTTTAATTCAATGAGTTATGTAAATGCTTCAATAAATCAATAGAATTCATGAGTTTATGAAGAGGATATCATGTAAGAATGGAAATAGGTGATCATAGTTGACAAATTCAATTACAAGCTAATTGAACAAGGTCTCCTACCAATAATCGACTCTGTTGCCCAATGGATAAGGTACTAGTCTTATAAATCAAAGATGATCAAGAATAAATTATACCTCTACATGTTAAAATTATTTATATTATTTTTTTCAAGGTTGTAATGCTGGTCACCACTCATTTACATTTAGTTTTATGAGTCATAGGTAGCTACTATTCCTAGAAACACTTGTAAAATCTAGGAGAATTAGGACCAGATCTACTTATAGGGGATGCATATGGATTTGAAAGCATTAAAGAAATTGGTAAACTATGCATGTGTATGAGGATAGAAGATGAGAATTAGAATGAAACTAAGATGGTTGTAATACATCAGTTTGCATTTGAATCATCCCCAAGTATACCCACCTTGGTTTAGCAGAGCCTAAGAGTAGGAAACCATCCTTGGTTTTGTTGAAGTTGGGTCAAGATGATCTACTTGTGTAATTGATCATAGGAATTGGCTACTCTTTAGATTTTTTGATTACTATCATTTTGGTATTGAGCATTTATGTTGCTCAGTAATTTCAAACACCAACAATATCCACCATATCCTAATTTATAAGATCCAATCTTTAACACCCAAGCTTGGGTTGCATTCCTTCTATCATGAGGGCATCTTTTACCTCCTTTTATAGATGGCCTATAGTTTGGATTATCATGAACCTTCCTCTTAAACTTGGCATCCGTCACAAGTCCATCCTATATCACTTGATATGTGATTCAAGCGAGACATGGATACTTCAAGTCTTTTGTCAATTTCGACCATAGAATATCTCATTTAGAGTGAATGTACTTACATGTAATATCTTAAATAACATCTTTATTAAAACTAGGGTCACCAAATTTTGTTATGCCATCTTTAAATAGTTATTTCTTTTTATGATTTTTCTTTCTCCTCTAATCCATTTGGATGACCTATCTCCAAAACAAAATTTGCATAATGATAAATAAAGTGAAATAAAATTAAGCTTGTTTCATCCTTCAACACATCCTTTTGAGGTAAGCAAGATCATTACTTCTTGCAATATTTTATAGTTATTGATGATACTTTTTTAGTCCTAAGGGTTGACGAAAATTCCCTTACTAGAATGTCAATCACTTGGTCATTTACTTCATGTATTTATAATAAAATTATGAAATCAGTTAAAACCCAACCAAAATGTTAAGCTATTGTCAAATCTAAAACAAGTGTGAAGATACTATTCATAAATGAGAATTGAAAGAAAAGACAATGCTAACAAATAGAATATACAAAGGATAAGAATTATGTTTTGGACAATCATGCAACAAAAGTAGAATACTTGATATTTTATAATATCATTGATGTCAAAATTGATACACACACACACACAATAAATATCTCCACTACACTAAAATCTATAGAAAGTTTTATGATTCATTATTTACCTATATATACATATATATATACATATATATATACATATATACATATATATATACATATATATATACATATATACATATATATACATATATACATATATATATACATATATACATATATATATACATATATACATATATATATATACATATATACATATATACATATATATATACATACATACATATATATATATATACATATATATATATGTATATATGTATATATATATGTATATATGTATATATGTATATGTATATATATATGTATATATGTATGTATATATGTATATATATATGTATATATATATATATATATGTATGTATATATATATATATATATATATATATATATATATATATATATATATATATATATATATATATATATATATATATATATAATGCCTAGAGTTCTACAATATTATTTTTTGATACTCACATGTAAAGAATGATTGAATACCAAGAATAAGAAAAATTTAATATTATCACTATTTATGATGTAGGAGCATCCAGAGGTATAAGGGCAATCCTGTGTCACCCAAAAAATGTACCTAGACTTAGTTTTTGTTTCATGTGTTTTCATTTTTGGATACCCATTTGGGTCAAATAAAGGTTACAACTTGCACAGTTCCATTATTAGTGTTCTAGGATAGAGTATTTGAACACCTTGGGATACATGTAAATGCCAAAAAAATAGGAGTATGTAATTGAGCCATAATTTTGGTGAACTAGAAGGTGTAAATTGGCTAGATGAATGTAATTGTAATTTAGAGCATTCTAGAAAAAGAACCAGGTCAAAAGGCCCCACGATTTGAAAGTTATTGTAGTTTTTCATTTTTTGGAAACCTCCTAAGAATGCTTCAAAGTCAGGTTAGGGGCATTAAATTACCTCAAATAGGGCCAAAAAATGGGGGACGAGCAAAGCTGGTCCATAGGGCTATAGAACACTTTGAGAGCTTTTCAGAAATGCAAACGGTTTGTCAATCAGAGCTACAGTTCAAAAGTTATGCCTCTCGAAAGTTCGGTTACCATTTCTAGATTCTTCTAGTTTTGCACCGACTTCTAATGCAGCTTTTGGAGCCTTCTATTTGGTCGATGGATGCCAACTAGCACTTTCTATAATGTATTCCTAATCCTTAACTCTCTGGGGTCTATTTAAGGACATTTCTGGCATTGTAAAAGGCAGTTCGGAGTGTAGTTTGAGAGGAGGTACTACAAGGAGAAATTATCTCCACATTTATGCTATTGTAAGCCCATAGGGCATGTTTTGAAGTCTATTTTCTCTGTACTAAATGTATTAGCTTATTTACAAAGTTAATAAAATTTCCTTTCCTATAGTGTAATAAAATTTCCCTTTCCTATAGTGTCCATTCTATGCTTGGGGTTGTGTCCCCATCAATTTAGATTTATAGAGATTGAATTTTTCAAATATTTGAATTAACAATGATGTTCTTTGTGTTGAAGTAATACAAAAAATTTGATATGTGCTTGCCATTTTTGAGAGAATCAGTTAGATGAGACCTAGAGGTAGGAAATTATTTTATCTAAATCATGTAGTACATAATTCTTCTCACATTATTATTTATTAATTTTTACCTAACTTTGAATAGAGTCTACAACTTGACTGACTACAATGCTCCATGTGATTTACCACATACTTCTCCTACTCCCCACAACAACATCATAAAACTTAAACTTAAAAAATATTTTCTAGGACCCCTCACTCACTGATCATGCAAGTAACATCCTCTATTCACCCGTAAGACTTCAATGATGTGAAAAAAATTTGAACTCCTAAAATGATCACTCATTATACTGTGACTATCCCTTTTGTAAACCCTTAATGAACCCTTGCACCAAAACTCCCTTCATAACTTGGCATCCCTATTTCTTAACAATATGAGAATAAGTCTTACTACATCTCAATACATTTCATACCCTCTTTAACCCTTTAACCTTAAATTAGCCTAGTGCACTATTTTGATTTTTTATACTGCCCAACTAGGCCCAGTGTTGTTGGTTAAAGTCATGATAACCTTCAAATGGTTCTATAAGTTCTCTCAAGATTATTATGTCATAATTTTGTGCTCATATAAATTTTTGTATTCAACATTTTGGAGAGTCGATTCTCTAGAATGCATATGTGTATCATGGAGCTAAATTCTCTGAATTGATGTAGTACAATCCACACCAATCTTATGCCTACTTTTTAGAAAACATATAATATGTTAAACATGTCATGCTAACAAAACAACACATGCACACATAACTAAATACAACATAAGATGGTCCATGTTGGAGCTAGAATTTAGTTAATCTGGATTGCACCAATCAATTACTCATCCCATTTTTACCTTTAATGACTCCATACCCAAAACATAAATTTTATTATTTAAAATAAAAAATCAAAAAATCAAAAAGTATATAGAAGAACTCGATTTTAAAAAATTGAAAAAACAAGACAAAGTATGCTTCTAGATTATCATAATAGGTTTTTAAATGATATATGGTTTAAAATACAGAACTCCAGGAAAATTTAATTAATGCCTAGAGGTGATTAAACTCAATCAATGTAAATTTTTCATACAATGATTCAAAACAAACTTTAGGAAAAAAGAGGCTCTCTAGATTGAGGAATAAGATATAAATTAATGATAAAAGCATAGAGGATGATTAGGACCAAAAGAAGGTGAAAAAAGAAAAACATCTGCCTAAAAATTTATAGAAAAGAAAGAAAGAAATTATAAATGACTAAAAATGCATCTAGTAAAAATAGAGAATAATTATGGTAAACATATTGTAGGAAATGAAATGAATTAAACTCTATTCTAGAAGACAATCAATTAGCCCACAACACACTTCTACATGTGCACTTTACTAGAAAAGCTTCATTGTCTAAATCTGATCTTGTTGCTAAACTAGTATTGGTTACCCATGTAGAAAGACTTTTCTTCTATTTGATCATCTAACATGGGTAGAGATTCACATTACTATTAGACTATGTAGATAATATATAAATCAACTAGAGAATATTTGAAGACAAAACTAACAAGCTTAGTTCTAAATTAGAGTCTATTGGGTCTATATGAACTAATATGGAGGATAAAACATTATAGAGGCCCAAGGAATGTCAAAAATAATTTTTTTCTTTATAATCAAATTAATTTCCCTTACATAGCCATGTTTCATTCATGATCTTTTAAGAACAAGTATTTAGTCAATGCATAGGAATTTTTTGAGTGGTTACCATTTGGACCTTTTCACACCATCATCCCAATCCACATAGAGACCCCCTCTTTTTGTTATGGTAGTAGTAGTGGTATTAGATGGTCATGGTAGAAAATTGAAAGTCTTTGAGTCAAAAAGATGAGTTTAAGAAAATTTTACCCATCTAAGAGTCAGGTTAGTCAAGCTACTTGAAATTATGAGCAAGGAGTCCAACACTTAGTCAAGTGTCAAGAGGGATTGAATTAGAGGTCCATGATCATATTAGGTCATCAAAAAATATGTTTTATCTCTAATTCTTATGTCTCAAAAGGATTTTTCCCCTAGTATTGGTGATGTTAACTATATGATGACCCCCAATTGGAGTCAAATTCTTATCCGCTAGAGAGAATGAGATATGGATTTGAAAGATGAGATGAAGTCAAGATAAGTATGGTAGAAGAATCACTTAGTGAGTTAGATACTAAGATGAGATTGATGAGTCCATTTGTCTCAAGTATGAAGTTAACTTGAAAGGTATAACTAGGAGTTGAACTTTGAATATGAAAACATGGAAGTTTGATGATTTTTTGAAGGAAAATGAGATGGAAAAAGGATGAAGAAAGGAGATAAATTCACTAAAATATCTTGAAGAAAATGAACAAAATGGAAGATGAATACATGAGGTGACTAAGACTTTTGTCCAAGAATAGGTCAAAATTCAACTTAGCTTTGGACAGGGTCATACAAGGATAGGTTAAATTCTAAGTTGACCTTGGATAGGGTGGTCCAAGGACCTGTAGTATGACAACCCAATGTTGGGCATGATTGTTTGTGTATTATTATTCTGAGTTTGACTCTACCATAAAGTGAGTCAACATTCAAAAACCCTTGTTTACTACGTGTAAACTTCTTCAAGAGATTTTGTGACATCCTTGGATGATGTGCCAAAATGTAGGTCTCCTTCTTGTGTTAGGTTTTCAATTACCTTTAAACTTTAAAAAAAAAAATTGATTCCTTTTATTGACTATGTATGACAACTCCTTGGTGATTTCATTTCATCCTTACAAGGCTACACTGATTTGGGAAGCATTTCTACTAGCTTTATTGGATATTTCTCATGGTTTTTCTAGCCTTTCAAACCCACCACTAACCACATTGGAGTTATAAAATGTTTAAAGTTTCTAAAGTTAAACATGTGTTGTGGTTGAGAATGCATGAATTGGGAAGTGCTAAACCTCTTTTGGAGTCCGCCATAATCAAGTATGACTAGGTAAAATAACTAGCCAATTAGAACCCCTCAATAACAACAAAAATTTATATAATTTGTATTTGGAAGAAAATCTTACAAATTCTTTCTTGTAAAAAAAAACTTTGAAAATAATAAAACCTTCAACACAAATCTATTATTTCAAATATTCATAAATGTTTAAATGTGAATGGTTTTGACTTGTAAATTGGGTTGGGTTAATCTCTCACTAATGAAACCAATTTCTTATGGGGTTTCTATCCAATGCGGAAGAAACTAAAACATTATCATTTAGTTTTAAAACTTTTTCAATAGTTAATCACTTGAAAATTGATCTTGGTAAATAATAAGTATGCATTGCTCTTTAATTCACCTTTTTGCAACCTAAATATTTATTTATTATTTCAGTCAATTCCCACACATTCACCCAAAGTTATGGAAAATAAACAAATTAGTATGAAGGCTTATTTTTAATGCACTAACATATTTTGATGCTTGATGGAGATCCAATTTAGTAGATGTCTAAAGTTCCCAAAATATAATACCCCTATGAGAACCCTTGAATGTACCCAACAAGTCAAAATATTACTAGAATGTATAATCAAAACCTTCTTGATCTCCAAACACATTGCCATTGGCATCAATATAACCCTGAGAAATTATTTCTCTTCAAGAAATTTGGAGTCCTTATAGAAACTGAAAAGGCCATTTAAAGAGACACTATAGGTGTGAAGGCCAATCTATGTGTAGTACTAGATTAAAGTTTAGTTCAATATCATATCAAGGTTTCCATTTCATACTTGAGCACTAAAACTTCAAAACAAGTCAAATATGACCTTGAGCCTTTTATTTAATTTGATTTTGTTGTAATAATTTATTCGAATACAATATGAGAACCCTCTTGAAGCTTATGGTAGCAGTCTCACTCTAATCAATTTCTCTGGATTCAAATATGTTCCCTCAACTTCAAATGTATAGAAATAAATTATAGACCAATACATGGATGTACTATAATAGATCACCAATCAAAAAAATAAAACAACACAGAAGGATAAATTTCCCTTTGAATTGGTAGTGGAAGTTCCTTGAAAACCTAACAATACTTTTAGAGTCAATGCTATGAACAAGATTTAAGGTTTCTCAAAAATCCTAAAAAATAAACTTCCACTATACACAAGGAGACATGTCATCATATTATAAGAGTCCTTGGTTTCTATACACATGGGTATACCCATTCACAACCACATTAATATATCATGATCTAGTACCAAAATGAAGTGGCAAAGTAATGAATTTTTTTTATCAGGAGTCAAAATATATATAAGAGAACATTGTTGGTTAGAGGAGGAAATTTCCCTACCACCTAGCCAACTTATGTTAATAAAAATAATCATATGTTATTATTATTAACATACATACAAATAATGATTTATATACTAGTTTATAACTTTATTATAATACAAAAATGTGCAATTAAATCTCACCTACAACATTAAATAAGTGTGGTTTAAGATTGTAAAATTTTTATTGGGCTGAGATTAGGAAAAAAAAAATCTTTCTTTAGTTAATAGTTTTGAAAGTGTTAAGGTTTTTTATTCAAATACTCAATTTAAGATTATTTTTTTGTCTCCAAATTTGTTTTTGCTATTAAATTTTCAATTTTGAACTATAAACTTTTAAAATTAAAATTAAGATGGCAATTTTTCCTCTAACCCTACTTGTAGATTTATTTCTAATTGCTCACAAAGAATTAATTATGTAAAACCCCACTAGGGAACCCAAGATAAATCAACTTATAATGTTGATAAGTTTTCTTAACATTTTTTTTAAAGAATAAATCAACACAAGATAACTAAGAAGAAGCAATAACTCAAATACACATCACATACATAAATAAGAAAAGCACTAACACTGACATCTCTTTAGAGTTTCATAATGCTAAATCACACACATAAGTTTTATTAAGTTTAAGTTTCATAAATAAAAAAATCCATGTAATAGAAATAACCACATGTACAAAATCATGTGAAAGAATATTGCAAGTAAATAAGATGCCACATGGAATACCCAAAATGCATACTCATCCTCTGTACATGTCACTAAGTATGACATGATAAAAGTTTATACATCATGATATGGTACAAAATCTTGTAGGATCTCAAGTATATGAAGTAAAAATACCAAATATGACCATACAACACAATCATAAGATAAGGAAAATGAATCATCTGCAACATGATACATCCAACATCGGCATCCAACTGTCGGATCACAATGGCAAAAGAATCAATACCACCTAACCTTGTCTAAGTGAAAGAATCCTAAAATCATTCTATCTCAAGGTACTAAGTACAAAATGTTATATGTAATCCCAGAGGTAAACAAGACATGTAGGAAACATAATATTCATATGGGAAAGTGTCATTACATGAGTGAACTCTAAGGTTACCTTGACAATCTCTAAGAACTCTAGTTCCCTAGTGACTCTATGCATTATCAGTGTGCTTTCTTACAAAAAAGGTATATCGATAAGGCAAGGTCATAACCAAGCATCCTCTCTACTCCCATCATAACCTATACTAGCACTTGAGACATGGGTGAGACAACAAACTAATTCTTGTTAATTAATTTTGTCCCCATTAATAAAAATGTTCTCACTTATTTAGACTACTTACAATGAGTTACCCTAGCAACCTCTTTAGGGCTCTGACCCCCATTGCAAGCCACTTTTCAACATACACATAGATAACCTACCCTAAGATTATAGAAATGCATCTCATAAAATCAAAATAACAACATCAATCCTATATGAGCAACTGGAAATCACCAAAAGATAGCAGATCAAACCCTCAAAGGTTACATCAAGAAATCATAACACATGAGCATCGCCTACAATAATTGTGTCTCACCATAGAAATAGATATAAAAATAGACATAACATAAGCACTTTAAAAGCATACTCACAACTCCCCACCTCTGGTAAACATTCCTAATTTGGCTACCTGCAAGCTTTCCCCAACCCATCACCAGATAAAACATAATATCACAAAGGACATTAAGGAAAGTGTAAGTTACAACAATGTAGTTTCAGTACAAATTCCATGAATTTCAATTTGGGTAAAACTTAGAGCTTTTCATACATCTAATTTCTCACTAGATATAGTTTCAAGTTTAGTTTTATCATAATATGAGTTTCATTTTCATAGTTTAGAATCCATGTTTTCCTAATAAACTAAGGTCTGATTTACAATGTCATTATTATACTTTTCCATCAAAATAAAGTTAATTTTATTGATAATTTTCAAATATCATTATCATTTTAAGGGAAAAAAATACTCAATTCTTAAAACTTAATATTATTCAATATTTTTAAAAAATACTATATATTTAAATTTAATGTTATTTAAAATCTTAATTACATTTTAATTAATCTCTCTCTCTCTCTCTCTCTCTCTCTCTCTCTCTCTCTCTCTCTCTCTCTCTCTCTCTCTCTGATGCTAACAATCTGGTGATTCCTTTATTCTTATGAATTTCTCATCTCCAAAAGCTCATAGAAAAATTCTTGTTTTTCAATCCAAATCTGCTGCTCCAACCTGTGTGTGGAGAAATGAGATAAACTCCTTTGTTGAAGGCCTCTAACCCTAGTTAGGGTTTCTATTTTCAAAATTACCTCTCACTTTATTAATTTTCTAATTATTTTTTTTATTTAAAACTTTCACACATGCCTAGTGCCTTTTATTAAAATAATACTTTATTTTAATATGCCCATTTATTTTAATTAGCAAGATATGTTTAGAGAATTATATTATTATTTTAACTCCAAATAATATTTAAATATTGTAATTCAAAAATAACTTATAAATTTATAATAATGACAAATTAAATAATTATAATTACGCCAACTTTCACTTTAGCAATTTTAATTGCTTTTAATTCCAAGATTAGACTTTTAATTAAGTATTTTACTTTTAACTCTTTTATTTAATTAATTCTCAATTCATTAAATATAAAATGTTTTCCTTCCTGAAATTCCCTTGGTTGGATAATTATGCTCAAAGAAAAAAAAATACACCATGTTCTCAAAATAAAAATTGACAAAAGGACAAAGCATAAAAATCAAACTCAAGGCTTGAGTTCTTGAATTCATGTCACCTTCACGAATTTAGAATGATAGAGAAAACATGTATCTTTCCTTCACCACAAGATAAAATAGGCTCGATTTTAGGATTTGAACTTGAAAACTATCTCACCTCATTTACCATTGAGATATTGTGATAGGGCACGCTCATCCTAGTGATTCAGAGAAATTGATGCTCAATACCTGCAACTTATATATGTATATATATGAAATAGAAAGGAGTGTTACATCATGCAGATCATGACTCGCAGGTGACTATGACTCCCTCCCTTCAACTACATCAAATATGTTAATCAAAACTAAAAACATACATGTACACCATACACATGCAAGTATGGGGTAAGTATCCACAATATATCTAACACATCATCATGAGTTGGCTAATTTTGATGATTATTCCCTTACTAATGTTGAAAGTGCTTTCAAAGAAAAACTAACTCTTGATGGTTCTAGAAAGGAGAAGAAAAGAAGACATGTGACTATTAACAATGACTCGGATGAGGAGCTTGGTGAACTTAAGGCATTATTGGCTAAGAGAATACCTAGAGGAAGAGGTAAATACATAGGTAAACTTCCTATTATCTTTTTCACATGCAATAAAGTTGGTCATATTACTACAAGATGTCATGACAAAGAGGATAAGGATGAGAGGAATGACAATAGGTACCAATATAGGAGAGATAATAGAGATGACAGAGGTCATAGAGACTACAAAGGAAAAGGTAGGAAATCTTCTTACATTGCTGAAGAAAGTTCCAGTAGTGGTACTGATGAAAATGATGAAGAAGTTTGTATGTTGCTATGAAAGATGATTCTGATGAAGATGACAAATGTGAAAATATTTCTCTAATTTAACACAAGAAAAATGATAGATGGATAATTGATAGTGGATATTTACATCATATGACTAGTGATACAAGTAAGTTTGAAAGATTGATTTAGTATAATGGTAATAGTTTTAAGTTTGGAAATGATGCACCATGTTATGTGAAAAGTAAAGGATCAATTATTCTAAATGAAAAAATTAGATGTGATACTTCATATTGTTGATGGTCTGAAATATAACTTGCTAAGTCTAGCACAATTAATTAGTTATGGCTACAATGTTGAATTTCTAAACAAGAAGGTGAGGATCTATGATGCTACTGGTGAACTTATTGGAAGTGGAGAAAAAAAGAGGTAATATATTCTATGTAGACCTATTTGAAGATAAATGCTTATTTCCAAAATATGAATATGTTTGGTTATGGCATAAGAGGATGTATCATGTAAATTTTGACAATTCGGTTGAGATCAACATGAAAAGAAAAGTAAGAGTAATGCCAAAATTGAGTAAATCAAATAAAGTGATGTGCAAAAAATGCAATTTGAAAAAAATGACTAAGACTAGTTTCAAGAGAAAAAAATATTCTTCTAATGATATTTTGGAATTAGTTCATACTTATTTATGTGGTCCTATTGGAGTGAAAATTTACTATGGAGATAAGTACTTTATCTTATTTGTTGATGAATTCTCTAGAATGGTAACTACAATATTTATTAAGGAAAAATATGATTCTCTCAAATGTTTAATTGGTATTTTGCTAGAGTGGAGAAAGAAACAAGTAAGAGTATAAAGTTCTTGAGATCAGATAGAGGTGGAGAGTTCATATCTGGAGAGTTTAACATATTCTACAATGATAGATGAATCAAAAGGAAGTTGTCTAGACCTCACTTAGGACTCCACCATAGAATGGTATAGCTAAAAGAAGGAATATAATAGATTGTGCAAGCACATTGATGATGGAAAAGAATGTTTCATCAAAGTATTAAAGAGAAGTTTTCAGCATTGTAGCCTACACTTTAAACTAAGAAGAAAGGTACAAAATACCTTTGATCTATAGTATTGATAGGAACCTAATGTAAATTATTTCAAAGTTTTTGGAATCAAATGTTATATCCTAAAATAGTCAAGGAATAGAAAAATTGACATACTAAAAGTGATGAAGGCATATTCCTAGGATAATCCAGAAAGAGTAAGGCATACAAATGTTTGAATTCTAACACTAACAAGGTTGTGGAAAGTGCAAATGTTAGATTTGATGAATTTATAGAAAATAATGAGGTGGAATGAAAGAAAGAACCTGGGGAGTACATAAATTTTGTATATGTCTATGAAGGAGAACCTAACACCATTATCGAACCTAAGAAATGAGTTGAAAAAATACAAAATGTGAATATTGGTGAATCACAACAGAAAGGCCTTTTGAGCAATAACAACCTATCGAGCATCAGACTAGAGAATTCCAGTAGCAAGAAGAGAATTCCAAGCATCGCAATTAGGTACCTTTGATATAGACATAAATATACCAACAATAACTTGAAGTGATTGAGCATATTAAACTAGGTGAACCTAGTGAACATCAACAAAAAAAAAGAGGAAATGAATCTCTCCTAGAAAAGTACATGAGAAGAAATCATACACTAGACCAATTCCTTAGAGACAAATATTTAGGAATTATGACAAGAAAAAGACTAAGGAGTGATACATACTTACTATGTGAGTATGAGCCTAGATCAATCAAGGATGCACTTGAGAATGAAGATTGGATTGCAGGCATGAATGAAGAGATTGAGAAAATTGAAAAGAACAAGACATGGAATCTAGTACCTAGAACAAAGGAAAAGAATATAATTGGAATAAAGTGGGTATTTAGGAACAAGATGAATGTGAAAGGTAAAGTTACAAGGAACAAGGTAAAACTAGTTTGTAAAGGATATGCAGAAGAAGAAGGAATTGGCTATGGAGAAACTTTTTCTCTAGTTGCAAGGTTGGAAGCAGTAAGGACTTTTCTTGCATATGGTTCTTACAAAGGATTCTGAATTTATCAAATGGATGTGAAGTTTGCATTTATAAATGGTATACTTGAAGAGGAAGTCTATATTGAGAAACCCAAAGGGTTTATTGAGCCTAGCAAGAAAAACATGGTATATAGATTGCATAAAACTTTATATGGTTTTAAACAAGCTCCTAGAGCATGATATGAGATATTGCATGCATACTAGGTGAAAATTGGTTTCACAAAAATAAATGACAACAACATTCTATATTTGAAAAATGAATATGAGAGAAAGTTATTGGTAGCTGAATTTTTTGTCGATAATGTCATATTTGGCAGAAAAGATGAATTGTGTAAATCATTTTTTGATAAAATAAAGAAAGAGTCTAAAATGTCTATTTTGGAGAGATTAAATTATTTGTTAGTCTGTAAGTATATTAGATAAAGAAAGGTATCTACATGACATAATCAAAATACATCAAGTAGTTACTGAAAACTTTTGGTATGGAAGACTCAATACTAGTTGGAACTCCTATGGTTACTAGACATAAATTTTCTAAGAATGACGATTCTAAAGAGGTAAATTAGCATTGTATAGGTCAATGACTGGAAAATTGCAGTATGTATTTCATAGCAGACTTGACATTGCATTAGCAGTTGGAATAGCTGCAATATTTTCTACTAATAATAAAGAGAATCACTTGATGACTATGAAAATAATATTGAGATATCCCAAAGGAATAGAAAACTATGGGCTATGGTATAAGAAGAATTATAAATTTGAGCTAAAAGTTTATATTGATCAAATTGGGTTGGAAATGTTGATGATAGAAAAAGAACTAGTGGAGGTTCTTTCTTTCTTGGAAAGATACTAATTTCCTAGACAAACACGAAGCATAACTACATTTCTTAGTCCACAATAGAAGTTGAATATGTTGTAGCAATAGTAAATTGTTCTAACATTGTTTAGATCAAATAATTGTTGAAAGTTATGAAGGAGGACATTACTGATCTTGTTGTAATCTATTGTGACAATATAAGTGCTATAAACATCTCAAAGAATCATGTGATGTACACTAAGAAAAAACATATTGAGATCAAGTATGATTACTTGAGAGAGTGGGTTAAAGACAAAGAATTGAGGCTTGAATACGTGAACACAAAGGAACAAATAGCTAACATATTTTCTAAGACATTACCTAAGGAAGAAGATGACTAGTTGAGAGACAAGTTAGGGGTCATTCCCCTCTCTACTACTAAGGACAAAAAAGTGGCTTTACATGAAATGTTATTATCAAAATATCATACACATTGATGCAGAATATCACATTTTAGGATCCACCTAAAGCTATGAAATGATGTAAAGAGATAATCTTCAAGATGAACTTGATGATAGAGGGAGAAAATATACAAGAAATATTAATGATATCTACATGAAGAAGATGTATGAAAATGTATCTAATGTTTTTATAGTGACTGGGATGTCTTTGGCATTGTTGTTAAAGAGGGAGAGATGATAATGGAGACTCTAGGCAGTTATCAGAGAAGGAGATGGTGAAAACTATAGATAGTTATGGAAGATCATATGAAGAATGTTGGAGACTTTTTTCATCACTAAAGCTCACTAGATAAGAAACAGAATGAAAATAAGAAGATCTACCTATTGAACATAGAGGGAGTTGAACACTTAAGGTGTTGTGTTATTTTTGGATTTCATGGTAACTTGAGGGTGTTGTCATCAATGCCAAAGATGGAGATTGTTGGATCTACAACTGTTAAGAGCTTAATTAGAACAATTTTTATATTGTCATTGATGTGAAACCTATCAGTAAGACAAGTGTCAAACTTACTAGAGAGGCATTCACTAATAGTGTAGAGTGTCATATCTATTTATTAATGAGGAGGATTTGAAAAGAAGAGATCATAAGATGACCTAGTGAAAGGTTGAGTTGAGATGTAAGTAAGATGGAATTAAAATTGGCACTTGATAAGTTAGTACTTGATAACATAATGTGTTGTTTAATAAATATAGGAAGTGTAGGTGATAGTTGGATGAAGCTAAGAGTTGAAACAAGTCAAAAGGATAAGTTTGATTGAGTATCAGTGTTGCAAGGTCAATCAAGGAGTTGAAACAAAAGATCAAGGAACTTAAGCATTGCTAAGCATAACAATTTTTGCCAAGTACGAATATTTGCTGAGTGATAGAGATTTCCTACTGATACTATTGATTGAGTCATGTAGTGATAACTAAGCATGACAATGTAGTATTGACCAAATAAACTAGTCAAGACTGAGCAAAAAGACATAGTGATGGCCTAGTGACAACAAAAGAACAGTTTGTGAAAGAATCAAGATTTTGTGCTGACATAGTTGAAATCTTGGAATAAGAAAAACTTGTTGACAATGATAATTGATGAGTTGTATTATTTAATGCAAGGAAAGGATTAGTTGAGTGATCAAAGGCTAAGATTTGAGAATATGCTTCTAGAAGTGTTAAGAAGAGAAGTAGAAGAAGAAGGTGGAGGGATTCATTAAATGTTTTAGATATGATCATAAACCTGAGGATCTACAATTTTGATTAAGTGGGAAAAGATCAAATCTACCTATTTAAGGAGGTATTTGGTATGTTTTATGGGTTGATTGGACTGGAAACTTGGGAAGATAAGTGGTGGAAAGACTTGCATGGAGTTGTGTGAAGTTTGTAAGGTGAAGGATTGCTTAAAGAGTCACCGAGAAGATCTAAGATAATGAGAATGATGGAGTCCATTCAATGAACCATATTTGACCCAAATAGAGATTTGAATTTGCGAACTAAGTTATATGTTATTAGATCAAAATTTTGTTGTTACTTTTAAACCATTGTAGAAATTGTAAAATCCTTTTTATAAGGTTGGCCTAACTGTCATTTGTAAATTCATTAATCATGATAACATTATAATGGAATGTTCTTAAGTCCTCTAACAAGGCCACTCCTAATAGGGTGATGAAATCCTTATACAGGGTCACACCTAATAGTGTGTTTTGTAACCTTTATTAGGGTTAGCTTCTAACAAAGCTCACTTCAAAAGAGTGAAAAAGTGGTAGCATGTTACTGTTGGCTTTTCCATAATTGAGTTTCCACATTAAATCTTGGTGTCAAACATTCTATTTATGTTTGTTACATGTGTTTATGTTATTTGTTATTTTTAAGTTTAAGTTTATTATTGATTGTGATAAGTTTATACAATTCGGCACATATAGAAGAGGGAGCTATAATGGAATGAATAAGTTGGATTATAGTGAACAATTTTACTTAGTGATTTATTAGATTAAATTTGCTAATGTTTTAAGTATTTAATTTGTACATCTAGACCTAGGGATACCTAATTCATCCCAGCTCTTAGCTATGCCAAATATTCTATTAATAATAGCCCATCAAATCAACAGTTTTCTAGGTGTGGTCCTTAGATGTAGACCCATCCAAAAATATAATTTGTAAATTATCTTGAGTTGATCATATGTAAGAAAGTGTAATAAAATAATATAATATGAGGTTTCTCGGTCTCAAGGATTAGGGCTTAGTGTCTAGAACCTTCTTGGGCAGTAAAAAGTTTCTTTATAAGAAAGTTTTGTAGGTTGTCTAGGGTAGTTCTGGGTGATAGTCACAGCTCTGTCTTGCAAACTATTGTAAGGAAGGAACCCATGTAGGTTTGCATATTATAATTCTATAATTTTGCATTTGTGACGATAATAAGAAGCCCATATTTTGTTCTCTCAATTTGTGTTTTTCCTCTATTTCTGTTGTGTGTTGTAGTAAATTAAGGGAAGCAACCTTCATCAAACTCATTAATTTGGTCTTCCATTATTTCCTAGTTAAGTTTATAGGAAAAATCATCTACAACAAGCCAATGCTCTCATCACCCATCCTTAAGTTGAGTCAATCACCTTCTTCTTTGTGTCAGCAACAACCTCCATTTTGTTAATTTTTTTTTTCTTTTTAAGTTTTAGTTACAGGATAAGCCATTTGCGAACAACATTTTGTCTAGTGTAAAACTCACAAAGCTCATATACCTTCCCACCAATAGGATCCAAATCATAGGTACCTTCAAGGATGGTACTCTTACCTCACTTGGGAGGGGATAATATTTTGGATATAGTAGGGTCGTCGGGGTAGCCAAGTTGGACAACAAAGAAGGGGGAATCACAAACAAAGAAGGATAATTTGCTATGGAATTCTAAGGAGTCCATGTTGAAAATGTGGACCAAGAGGAGGTAGAGATTTTTGAAACATCAACCATGTCTTCCATGTGTTTCTCTAGGCCTAAAGATTTACATTTAGTTTTTCTTATAGAGTTGACATGGTGGACAATGAGAGTGGAAATACTTGTAGTACTAGTCTTGATAGACAACTAAACATGGTTGAAAATAGAATTATTTAATTCAACTATGAGAAAATGAATATAACTAAGATATGTTAGAGATATTATTTACTATTTTTTACACATTTTCATACCAACTTACATTTAATTTAATTTTATTTATTTTTATTATATTAAAATTAAATATGAACATTTTAGGCAAGAGTCTACAATACAACAATAAATTGTGAGTCTCTTATCTAAAAGTCTTAGATTCAAATCTACTCAAACTAAACCTATTATAATAATTAATCTCAATAAATAATTATAATAAAATAATAAATAATCTAAACTTCAACCCATTACCTATAAAAAAATGAATATCTTAAAAACTAATCAATCATATAACTCATTGAACATGACTCATTAATTAATGGGAATAAGACTAAATAACTCATTGAACATGACTCATTAATTATTGGAAATAAGACTAAATAAAAATTCTTGTGCATTACATCAATATCAACATAGAGTTGAAATCTCACATATTCATAACATAGAACACATACAATATCCATTTACTTACTATTGAAAGTAGATAAGGAGTTGAAATCTCACATATACATAACACATACAATATTCTCTTACTATTGAAAGTAGATGAGGAGCTTACACAAACGATCACAGGACATACGAAATTAACACCACTCATACTAATCACTCGACATGTTGGTTTTAAATTCATGGGCAGCTAGATAACCTCAAGGCAGGACGAGCGAAAAGGTGAACACTCCTGGGTGTGCTAATTCCAGAGAGTTCCGTCATATCTAACTCTCCATCCACGCTCCAGTCAAAACAATGAAGGAGCTGCGCCAACATAAAGTTAACGACTACATCAGCCATGGCTGCCCCTGGGCATCCTCTCCTTCCTGCTCCAAATGGTAACATATCGAAATATTCTTTGTCTTTCACCACATCAACATTTTTACCCATAAATCTCTCTGGCCTGAATTCCAGAGGATCTTTCCATACTGATGGATCTCTTCCGATAGCCCAAGCATTCACAATAAGCCTGCTCCTCTCAGGAATGAAGTACCCACCAACTGTACAATCTTGTGTCGATTCGTGTGGAACCATCATGGGTAATGCAGGATATAACCTCAGCGTCTCCTTCACCACACACTGCACGTACTCCATGCTTGCTAAATCACGCTCACATACAGCCCCCTCTCTTCCTACAACTGAATCAATTTCTTCTTGCATTTTCTTGGCCACATTAGGGTTTCTAAGAATCTCGCTCATTCCCCATTCTATTGTAGTAGACGTCGTTTCAACTCCAGCAATGAACATATCCTGAAAATATCCTAGATCCTTGTTACACCAATTAAATCAAACATAACTACCAACAAACGTTTTAAAAAAATGGTACTTGGGTTTTGAACTAGATACATAACAAATGAATGAGATACATACGAAAACAATAGCTTCGATGCTTTCCTGTTCGATTGCCCTTCCATCGAGGCTTCCCATTTCTAAGAGCACATCAACGATGCCGTTTGTGGCACCCTTTTTGTCCTCCTCCCCCAACTTCATCTTGACCTGCTGTTGTTCCTCTATTATTCTTTTTATCTTTTGTGCAAGCAAAATGTGTACCTTTTTCATGCCCCGCTTCACTCCTTGCAAGTCCATCCAGTCTAAGAAAGGAATGAATTCCCCAATATTAGTAACTCCTGCTAATCCTGCAGCCTCCGCTGCAAGCTTCTTTATCTCTTCTCCACCACCACCCACTTTACCATCATTGTCACAAGAAAGTTTAGTGCCCGAAAGGATCCGCCACATAACGTTCTGTGCAAACGCTGCGAACATGCTGGTCAGATCAACAGGCTTCCTCCCTTGTTCGGACATCTCCCACACTGAACGAACCGTAGAAATCATTTCTTCCTCTCTTATACAACCGAATGACTCGATCCTCTTCGTACTCAGCAACTCTACCACGCAAATCTTCCTCATATGCCTCCAATACGGCCCATAAGGGGCAAAAATCATATCATTGCAGTTATAAGCAAGGTATTTTGTTGTAGCAGAAACGGGTCGGCTTGCAAAAACTACATCATGGGTTTTCAAGAACTCCTTTGCCATGGCAGAAGAAGAGACGACAACGGTGGAAACAGAGCCCAATTTCAACATCATGATGGGCCCATATTTCTCACCAAGCTCATGCAGATCACGATGAGGAAGCTTTCTCAGCTGGTTCAGATTTCCAATAATGGGCCATGCAAACGGTCCAGGGGGTGCTCTCTTTCCTGATTCACTTTTCCTTTTCAGGGTAAATTTATGCAAAACCCACAAGAAAAGAATGAGTGAACAGAGTGTAGCAGTTGCTGGTGCATAAGCACCGCCTCTAATTATATCTAAAGCTTGAAAAGATTGAGGAAAGCCCACGGAAGACATGCTGAGCAGAGATGTGGGAAACACTAGGTTGTCGGTCTGCAATTTATAGACCGGTGTTGGCATCTCTACTGCCTTGTCTTTCTACCCGTAAAGTCATACTGTCAATAGCACGTTCTTCGAAGAGTTTAAGTCGCAGGCACGTTCTTGACCATAGTTTCTTTAAAAATGCATTTTTCTCTTCGGATTTGAATGATTTTTTTCTATTAAATTAGCACTTCCACCTGAAGGAGTTGCAAAGGTAAGCCGATAGAAGTTAAATTTTGAGTTTATAAAATATGGTTATAATTGGTTGTGTTTAAAATTATGTTTAAATTATGAAGACTCAATTACACTACAGACACTTTGAGGTCTTGACACTTTGAAGTCTTGGACAGATTTAAATCATGTAGGTCATTGATTCTCTTACTGGGAAACCATAGTCACAAATGAATACAAACAAATGGTAAAAGTTGATCAAGTTAATAATTCAAATGCAAGTAGAAAATAGAGTCATTTTGATTGCATTCACAACAAGTTACTAGTAATTTAATGTCCATTTGAGGTGATTATTTTTAATCTTTTGAACCATTATTATTTGATAAATTTTCTTTTTTTATTAGATTTTGCTAGTTTTCAAATCATTTTTAGGACAATATCTTCAATTTTATCTTCATTTCTTTCTTATAAGAAAAATTCATGAAATACAAAGTGTGTTAAAATTTCTTCAAGAATCGAAGAAGTAGGTAACAATTTAATAGGAAATTTGAACTTGGGTTAAGGTATGTAGGAATTTTTTAAATCAGTTTCAAAAGGTAATTAAACATTTTTTTTGCATTTTTTTATCCATATGATCTTTGTATCTAATCAAAAAGATTTTTTAGATGAGTTAACAATGGATGATATTGTATTGTCATGATTGATAGTTGTGTGCTAAATGATTAATACAAAGTACACATTGATTAAATGATTAAAAACTATGAATTCAGAAAGAAAAAATTAAAAATGAAAATGGTGTGAAAATGAATGACCAAAATGTTGCCAACAAACTCACAAATTATTACAAGAAGCTAAGATACCCTTACTCCACACCAATGTAACATTGATCCTTTGACTAACAAAGTGCAAGAATGTTGCAAATGGATTAGAGAAATAGAGAGGGTTTCAAGAAAATTCTAGTATCTTCACATTATAATGAAGGTGAGTATCTCATTTAATATCCAAACTTCAAGGGGATTCAATCTCTTGCACAAAATACCTTTATATTAATTTTTTTTTATAGGTAATGGCAAGAAGCCTACAATATCTATTATTTTTATTACTACTATTTGTTGAGATTAATTATTATTATGTATTAAGGTACAATATATTCGAACCCAAGACCTCTGAGATGAGACACTCACACTTTACCATTGTGTTATAGCCCCTTGCCTTCAAAACCAATCTTTTTTATGAGCTAAAACTACAATATTTAATAGTCACTTAACTATTGTTGTATACAGTTCCTTTTCCTATAGAAAGGAACTAACTAGATATATATTAGTTATTGTATTTAAAATAAAAAACAAAAAAAAAGTAATAAAATGCTATTAAAAACTAAACTAAAAAGAAACCACTACTATGGAAGATTAGATGGTGTCTTAACATAGGAAATTTTGTGAGAAAGGGCAATATACAATGACTTTAAAGGATAATCAATGGACAAAACACTTTCCATGTTTGTCTATTTCTTTTAGTGAAACACCTTTTAAAATACTCTGAATATTATTATTTAAAATTAAAACCAAAATATACTTTAATAGGACAAAAATAGTATGTTATCTTTTTCTTTTACGAGTCCCTATATTCATTTTGAACCTATGATTTGAAGATACCTTCGATTTGTAACTACCTTCTATATGTAATAAACTAAAAATTACAATAAAATTAAGTAAATATAGTTAGATTCTTAAATAAATTAATTTTAAAAAATTCTAATCATAATTCTGATAAAATCTTAAATACAAAGAAATATATTGAAATTATTAGAGATAAGATTAAACTATATTAAATTGTAAAAATAAAAAAATTAACTTCTAAAACTTACAAGACAATCATTACAGATAAAATATAACTAGTACTTGCATTTAAAGAGGTGCAAGGGATACTCTAATAGGTGTTTGATTTTGAAAGCATAGCTGAATTTTATTGCATCATTGTGAAGAGGTTGAATATGAAGTATGTTGAACTTTGCACTGAAGAAGTTTGAGCTATCTTCTTGATATACAAGTTGGTTGAACTTTCCACCTTACCTAAATTTTACTTTATATCTAAAGGTTTATATTTAGACTAGTATAATAGTAACAAGGAAAAAATAGGATGACCACATACTAAATTTCCAACCTAGTTATTTGAACTTCTTACTTTGAGAAATAACACTTCAACATAGTATTAACAGTTAAACTTCTCATTGTTATTAGCAATCAATTATGGTTATATTGCTCTAATTTCTAAGGCTCCCTCATCTTAGTAATTACTTCTAAATAAAGGGATTCATTTTAATTAAGGAATAATACATTCTCCTTATGAATTATATATGAATAATCTTATTCTTGTTAAAGGATGATCTAAGGAAAATTAAAAGAATATTAATATTCTTATGGATACAAATAATAGATCATAGACAAGGCTTGACATATAGGAAAGGATTTAATATGATTCTATGAGCCAAGTATTGAATGTCTAATCAACAATGATTTTCAAATATGGAAAAGGTGATGTTTCTTAATAAACTCAAAAAATGTAAGGGTAATACTAGAGATACCTATCCCCATCTCTTATCTTCTGGTGCTTTATTGAGATGGGACATTGTATTTTTATGTTATATTATTTTCCTTTGGGCCTTGTATCAATAAAAAAAAACTATCATTGGCAATCCTCCAAATATGCATGTGACCTTAATTTTAAAATATTAATTTTAAAAAAACTTAAAGTGTGTGGCTATAGCACTCAAAGAGGCACTGCATCTCCATACCAAACCAAGAACTAGAAAAATGACTACTAGTATCCATGAAGTGACAAGAAAAATTTCTAAACCATATTTGGTCCATGCCAAATTACAAACTAAATAAGACAAATGAAGAAATTGAATTGGTCAACCATCAATGAACCATTTCAACATCTCTTGACAACCACTCTATATTTTGATCTATAGCCTTCAGTTCACATTTAAGGTGTGCTTCTACTAGGTCAATTGTATGTTGTGTTACACGAGTTTACTATTTTCTAATTAATATTCTATTTTGAAATCATTACCAAAGGATATCAGATCCACTGAATCTAAAAATAGGCAATGATATTGTTTATTGTTTATTAGCTTCCTCCAAAGAATTCACAATAGTATAATTTGAATCAATTGGCATTTGTTTTTAAATGATGATTATAAAATTTTAATAAGTTTTATACTTTTACAAAAACAAATCTAAACATTTTTATCCTTAAAACCTTTGATTCTCATATCAAAATGTTTCTATTTGTATCATGCTTCTCATTTTTGAACCATAAATACCAATCTATCCCATTAGCATAGAAGAGGGACCAAATCTTCAAAAGAGATGTTTCCAATAAGGACTCAAGCACTAGATTTTGCAATGATGTGTTCCCTCTAAGATATTCTATGTAAATGTCATAGTTGATATGTACTGAAATTATAAAATAGAGTACTTTGAATATTCTTTGATTGACAATTTGGGAACCCAACCCTCACCATGGTACACATGCACACAAAATACTCTATGGTCACAAGGGTTCTAAGATTAAGTACAACTATAAACATCATGCTAAGTATGACTATAAGCATATATAATTCTATGAATTATAATAATCAATAGGAAAGTGCAATTTACTTAGGGCCCATTTGGCTATGAGCATAGGAATGGAGAATACACATGTAATATTGGGAATAGGAATGGCTATTCCAATAATAGCTATTTTTTGGAATGGTTATAAGCTCATTTTAGAGGCAAAATGGGAATATAAAAATCGTATTCCAAATTTTTCTATTCCCATTCCATCAACCAAATAGAAAATAAAAATCATATTCCAATTTTTCTAATCCTATTCCATAAACCAAATGGACCCTTATTTTTATCAGTATCCAGGATGTTACTTCTCTTTTCATTTTTCATGATAAGACATTGAAATACAATAGAATATAAAAAAACATCATAAGAAAGATTACTGATTAGAACTACAAAATATATATATAGAAAGGTTTGCACCTAAGATTTTATTTAAAAAAACTTAGTGAGATCCTATTTATATACTTATCTTGAATTTGAGAATATTTTTCTTGTATTCTCTTTGAACAAATAAAGAACAATTTTTTCCTATTCCTATTGTGCACTTGTGATGACACCACATTATTTCCTTCATGGGAGTAGAGCCTCATGGATTGTGATGATTTTACAACACATTTTTGAAAAAAATGAAAAGGCTTTTGAAACTTCTAATGAAATACATTGCACATGCATGCCTAGTTGTTAGATATTCTTGAAACATTTTATTTTAAATTTTTTTTAAAGACTTTTAGAAAAATGAAAATGACAAGTGTTCAACCTTTGTCACCAATCTTACACCATGTTACAAAATGGAAGCTTTAGAACTGCATTTTAGATGTCCAAACAAAACACATTAATTTTCTCAGAAGATGCCTTTAACTAATAGTCCAAAGGTTGTCATGAAATCTACAAGAATTACTCCATGATTATAAGATAGGTGGTCTTGGCCTACATCCTCACTATTTGTGTAAAATAGAGCAAAAAACATTTAGAGTTTTGTGGCAAAAAATAGACGTAGATATATAAATTTAAAATAACAATCACATATTTCCTAAAGAAATATGATTTCAAATGTTAAAATTTAAATATAAGAATAATATTTTTAAAATATTATATTATGTATTATTTAAACACACTTGACATAATCTTATATTTAATACCAAATGTAGTACTTATTGAAATATATCAATTAATATAGATACATTTCCCTTAGGTACCATTTGATGGAAGGACATTTTTGTAAACCACTCCATACCTATAGAGAGGACATGGCTCTTGATAGGATACAAAGGAGTGATTAGATTCCGAATGATCTAGGATATTTCATTTAGCAATATTAGAAGTTGAATATGAAAATCGGATCCACACAGCAAACAACTTAAAACAAAACAAGGAGAGAGGAAAAATGTCAACAATATATAGCAATCAATACAGAGTAGACTCATGGAGTATTAAAGGAGGATTGTATAATGCCTACCCCTAGTTTAATTTTCATTTTGTTTTACTAGATTATTTTAGGTCAGTTTTATGGTTATGTTTTATGATTAGTAGTAGTTGGTTACTGAATTTGATTTGATTTTATTTCAAACTCAATTTATATATGTGATGAGTTACTTAGTTATTTCATGTGTTCATGATTTTTTCAATGATGATATATGTATGTTCATTTAGTGATTTTTTGTTATCTTATGATGATAGTTAGATGTGTGATTTATATGTAGTTTCTATGAATACTTACCCCGTACTTGCATGTGTATGGTGTACTTGTATGTTTTACTTTATGTTTGACATTCCTAGTGTGGTTGAGGGAGGGAGTCATAGTCACCTACTAGTCAGGATCTACATTATGCAGCACTCATCACCATTGCCTATTTAGTTTAGATTATATGTGTATGTACATGCTCAAATTTTATGCAGATTGTAGTTACTAAGCATTGACTTCCCTAAATTGCTAGGATGAGCATGCCCTATCATAGTCTCAATGGTAAAAGAGGGAAGATAATTCTTCAGTCCAAATCCTAACCCTAAGCCAATTGTCCTAGAAAGTAGGACAAGTACTTGAGTTATTGACCCTTCTGAATTCATCAAGTGATGTGAATTCACAATTTTACTAGAGTTTGAATTTGTGCTTTGTCTTTCAGATGGGTTTTTGTATTTAGTCTTATGGGTCCATTGTGATTTTCAATTATAATTAAATAAAATTAAAATATAATTTAGTGATTTAATTTAATGAAAAATTATAAATAAAATTCAATATTTAGTTATATTTAATTAACTAAAAAATTAATTAAATAAAAGGATTAAATTTTAAAGATATATATAAAGTTATAATTTTGGCATAATCATATTTATTTAATTTAATAATAATATATTTAGGAGTTTCATTTTTATAATAAACTCTAAATATTATTATTAGTTAAATTAATAAATATTTTATTTTTAAAAAAAAAGTCTAGTGATTTAATAAAAGAGAGAAAGGAATTGATTTAATAAAGTTATTTTAATTAAATTGCAAAAAGCTTGCACATGAAAATTAAAATATAATACAATAATTAAGAAAAAGGTTTTGTGTGATTGCAAAACTGAAGCCCTAGTTCAAGAAAGCAATTAGAGCTCATTTCTCCATATACAGGTTTGGAGGAGCCAATTTTCTGAGAAGAGGTTTTCGAAAGAAAAGGAAATTTATTGCAAGTTATATGCATTCAATTGTTTAGCGTCAAATCCAAGTAGGATCTTGTGAGTTTTGCACAATAGTTTCTTCTTTTGAATTCTTTGTCTTCTCTGTGTTTGTTGTGGCTCTATATTCAGAATTTTAATTGGATTAAAACCCTTGTTTGTATAATTATTGTTTTTCATTTTTAAAATGTTTGTAAACAATTTAATATTAGAAAACCCTTGTTTTATAAATTGGGTGATTCCTAGTGGATTTGATTTTAATTAGGATGGAGATTTTGGAAAAGAGAAAACTAGAATTATTTTATAATTTTTGACTGTTTATTCCAAGTTGTTATACTAGGTTTATATTGGAAATTTTATATATATATATATATATATATATATATACATATATATATATATACATATATATATGTATGTATATATATATATACATACATACATATATATATGTATGTATATATGTATATATATATACATACATATATATATGTATGTATATATATATACATACATATATATATGTATGTATGTATATATATATACACATGTGTGTGTGTGTGTGTGTGTGTATAATTACCACAGTAATTTATAAATTGCTATGATAACTATAAAAATAAAACAATTTAGAAAAATTGTGGCTCAGGGGGCATGTTTGTGGTTTGGTTTTTATTTTATTATATATATGTATATATACTATTGGGTGGGTGAGGGCCACCACCCCCCACCCCCCTTCTCCTTTTTTCGCATCGTGGATCACTTTGAGGGACTGCATGCGACAGTCCTATTGCCCCAACAGTAGGTACTACTAATGCAATACCTTGTTGTTGCATCAGTAGGGCTATGCACAATAGCAGTCAACCTACAAGCTTTTGTTATTAAGAGAGGTAAGTTTTTAATTTTCAATTTTTTATTAATTTTTATTTATATTTTTAATTTATGTAAATTTTAATATATGTTATTGAAATATATTAAATATTAATAATCTTTAAAATATTATTATTATTAAATATAAAATATTAAATATAATCAAAGATTATTATTATTATTATATTAGTTATTATAATATTATTTATTTTTTAATAACTAAAATGTATTATATATTATTTTATTAGTAATTTAATAATTATTAGTATTAATAATTCAATAATACTTAATAAACTTTAATAATAGTATTAAATTTTAATGTTTTATAATTTTAATCATTTTATATATAAATAATTAGAATAGGCATGTTTTTTATTTGTTTTTAAGAGAACTTTTCATTTTAGATTTGGAGGTATTATTTCTAAAAGATGAATTCAGTCTATATGAAATTGATTTTTATTTCTTTTGAGAACTTTAAAAAAAAACCATATCAATTATAATACTTTAAAAAGGAAAAAACTGAAACCTTGTTTTTATACTAAACTCTTATATTTTGAAAACTAATTCAACTATGAAAATGGTTGTTGAATTTTTACGAGATGTATGTGGTTTTTCATGATGGGTTTCGGATTTGACTTAGTACTTTGATGAATCGGGATGTTTACCAAAGGCTTGGGGGATTTTGTTCTATGATGGTGTTATGGTTAGTATTTGGTCATGATCTTTTGTACCTAACCAATGTGATATAGTCACATATTTATGTGATGAGTTATGATGCTTTCTAGTTGCTTGTATAGGACTGAGGTGATTATTGTGATTTTCCTAGTGTAACCTTTGAGTTTCGATCTATTGTCTTTTGATGACTTCCAATTGCTTGTATAGGACTGAGGTGATTATTGTGATTGGTTTTAGGTGCTTTCCAATTTCTTGTAAATAACTAAGGTGAATACTTTATTTTATCTATAGGTTCTTTCTGATTGCTCGTAAAGGACTGAGGTGAAAACTATGATTCTAGGAGTTATAGTTTTATGAGCCTAGGGTGGGTAATATATGTGTACATTGGGAAGTGGCTTGCAATGGAGGCTAGAGCCCTAAGTAGCTTCCTAGGTAAGCCATTGTAAGTTATCTTAATAAGTTATAACATTTCATTAAATAGTTTAAAATTAATTAACAAGAGTCAGTGTTTTAAATTATTCATGCCTTGTGTGCTAGTACAGGCTAGGATGGGAGTAGAGAGGATGCTTGGTTGTGACCTTTCTTAGTTAGCATGCCTTGCCTAGGTATGAAAGGATATTGATGCCACATACAAACACTAGGGGGGCAGAGTCTAGAGAGGCTACCAAGGTAACCTTAGAGTTGGCTCATCCAATGACACTTACCCACTTGCATAGTAGATTTCCTATGTGTCTATGTTGCCTCCAGATTTAGATGTCATTTGTGTCTTGGTA